>JARHVA010005643.1:325000-715000 GCA_037957365.1 Torreya grandis
CCTACTAATCTCCAAGAAACCTTTCAAGGATATAGAAAATATTAGTGTTTTTCTTACGGGACTACCTTAGCCAACCCGCTCGATGATAATTTGGAAATTAGTACTCATGAAAGTTATAAATAATATCAATTCCTATATATAATATCCCATCCCTTATACCAACATATGAGATGGAAGAAATTAATTGATTGTATAGATTTTTCATTAGTCCTTATTATTGCATTAATTATACAAAAATAACTTTTCAATAAATATAAATGTAGTAAATGTGGAGTATATGAAATCCTTAGATGTGACCCTTTTAATCATGTGAACATATGATGTCATCTCTTTGTTGTGCCATGTAGTAAATGTATTAAGGTGATTTTGTATATGTATACTTCTCAAATTCAAATTAAGAGCTTATTTTTGGATATTTAATCTTCTTTTCTATCCTTCTTATAGTCTTTTAGGCTTGTCCTAAGTCATATTTGTTTTTTCATTTATTGTATTTATAAATATACTTTATTCTAGCCTTTATGAGGTGTCATACACCTCTATAGTCCCCTTGTTGGATTTGGAGTTACTTGCATGTAACTCATTTTATCCCATATGTCGCACTTGTAAGAGGATTAGGGAGACTTGGCACACATCTTGAATCTTTCATATGTAACTCCTTAGTCCTCTTAGCTCTTTTTATTGATCTCTTCTCCTCCTCTCTTCAAACTTTTTGGTAGTGACATATTTTTGTTGATCTATTATTTCTCTTGCATTCTTTATTCTCTATTGGCCTAAGGCCATTATTTTCATAGCTTATTCATGCTATTATAATTGGAGATTATTATTTTTTAATATTTTAATACTAGTGTGGGGTTTTTATTCATTTGACAGTTTCCTCACTTGTCAAATCTTGTCTTAGATTTATGGTTTTCTCACTTTTTTCAAGGGGAACAACATTATATTTCTCATTTTAAATGTATATTAATTCAATTCTTGGAAAATATTATTTCATGGTATCAGAGATACAGTTTGGTTGACATTTGAATCTTAAGCTTATGCAGGTTTGGATGAAGAATAGAGGAAAATGTTTTTCTATTTGTTAACTTTTTTTAGGCATTTATATGTTTTCAAAAAGGGATATTTCATATTTTTTCTCTTATAATAGCTAATTTAAAAACTATAACTCATTAAATATTATGGTGGTAGAACTGTGTCATTTATTTTGTGCCAATGTTTGGGTAGTTTCTCCCCTTTTTATCCCTATAATGCACTTTGTTATTTATTCTATCAGCTACACTTTTATTTAGTTGTTAGTTATGCATAGTTTCTATTCTTTTCTTTTGCACTATAGTCAAGTCTTTTTTATTTTGATTAGTGTCTATTATAATTATCCATGGTCAGTCTTTGGTGTATTATTTTGTGCTCAGTCCTTCATATAAACTATTGTGTGTAGTTTTCTCAGTGTTTATTATAATTCTCCTTAGCTGGTTGTTACACTTATTTCCTCTTTTATATCGATCCAATGTCATTATTTTACAATAGTGATAGTTCATTATTTTTTGAATAGTTTGATTTTTTCCACAAAATTTTACTTATAAGGATTTCTACTTTTACATTTTGTTTTGATGCCTCTAAGCTGGTTAGTGGCATATCTTACATTCTTTTATTGGTTTTTCTATCCCTCTGATAATGTGTTTTGTCTTATCTTTTTTTACCTTCTACACCTGTACATTTTACCTCACTCATAATGTCTTTAATTTTAACTATTTTTCTCTCTATAACCTTTGTACTTAAGTGTATTCCCTCTCATTTGTTAGGTGCCATGTCCCCCTTTTTTGTCCAACATATTTATTCTCTTTACCATACATTTCTCTAATGTATTACTCAAGTTTGGTCTCTTTGATTCCTTTTTGGATATTTACATATGATATTTTAGTTTCTACTCTTTATATAGCATCATTTTAACCTTTTTAAACATGTCTATTTCATTTACATTTAAACACTTATTTTGATTTGTATGCATTTCTAATCAAGAAAATCAATTTTTTTGTTATGTATTTCACAACTCTACCTTAAATGCTTTTTTGACTTTTTAAATATTTTAAAAATCACAAAAATAATCTCTTAAAGCTTTTTAATTTAGTAATAAGTGAACATGGTAGTGTTTAAAAACCACTTTTTGAAAACATTTTTCCAATTTTTTTTTTTGAAACTTTGTGGGTTTGCTTTCCATGGTATTTAAAGAGTAAAGTTTATTTAAATATGTCTCATAGTATTATAGCATGTGGCATACTAAATATTTTTTTAATTCCATTTCTTTTCTCATTTTCACTTTAAAAAAAAAATAAAAATAAATATTTTTGATTTTTTTAAGAACTTAATTTTTTATTTTATTTTATATATAAAGTTTTCAATCAAATTACTATTTTTTAACACATCAAAACAAATTTGTATAATGATATTATTATTTTTTAAATTATATAAATTATAAATTTTATTTATTAAAAAAAATTTATGGAGTTTGGGTGTGGACTTATATTTAAACAAATTTGTGTAATGATATCATTTTTTAAAAAATGCTTTAAATCATAAAATTTATTTATGAAAGCATTTTTTATGGAATTTTGGTGTGGACATATATTTATAAGTTTATTGGTCTAATTGATATATATAAATTTTAAGTAACGTAATTTCACTAACCATTTGGTTAAAACATATTTATTAAAACCTTTGTTCTATAAGTGTATTATCATTTTTCTAACATTTTAATCCAATTTTGGTGAAATTTAAAACATTTCTCTTTTCACTTCTCATTGCATCACTATTATTTAAATTATCTATTTTTAGCTTTTAATACATTTATGCACCAAATTAATTTTAAAAATGATGAAATTAGTGCTCTTAAATATCAAATTGTATACCAAAATAACATTTTTAATGATAAATTGATGTTTATATAATCTTTTATTGATGCATTAACTACTAAATTTACATCTTTTGCTAATGTTAATAAATTTAATGATGTTGAATCTTATTTTACTTCTAAACAAATTTAAATTCATGTGCACACTTCTTCTACCAACTCTAGTTTCAATTTATGGGCTGTTCAGGTGGTGGGATTCATAAGTGTGAGGATGGTATTGTTAAATCTATTTTACTTGATTTTATTTCAAATTGTAAAGGTCTTGGATATAATGCTTCAAATACTTCCAATAAAAATTTAGAATCATATCATCCTCTGCATCGATAGGCTTATGCTGTAACTTCTTCTAAGTATAATTCTTGGAATGATCATGATTTGGTTAAAAATGATAAACTTTGTGTGCATTATGAAAAATATGGGCATCGTATATCTAAATGTTAGAAATTACATCCATAAAAATCTTGTGGTAATTCCATGTATGACACTTTGTACTTTTAGAAAATGATTAAATCTCCTACCTTTAAAGGTAAAAATGTTTGGATTCCTAAATAAAATGAATCTTCTAAAGACTTTGATATGTATTATTTTGATAATTCTTATAATATTTCACGTAAAATATATTTTGAAAGTGACATCTTTTTTATCTTTATTTTGATTTAATAAATCTTTTTATTGATTTTTGTTGCATAGGATATCTGTTTTAATTATTTTGACTAACTTCCTTTTCATGTAGGGCTTCACACTTTTTGATAAAATTTGTCTTTGATCCATTTGCCTTACTATACATATACTTTTATTACATTATGTATGTATATTTCATTTATAGTATATTGGTTACTTAAGTTTAAAATATTGGTATTAGTTTGTTTGTTTTATAGATTTTCATGGATCACTTCTCCTTTTATTGGTCTTTGTTTCATTACGGATCAACCACATTGTCAAAAGAGGATTCTTGGATATTATTTATGAGCACACTTTCATCCTTACAATTTTTGGTGACACATTCTCTTCTTTATTTCTCATTATATTATAATTCTTCTTGAAATAAGTTTTGGTTAATGAAAAGTATTATGTAATTTAAACTCCATTTTTTGTCTATAAAAGGTTCTCTCCAAATTTGTAACCCAAAATTAAGCTTAAATGGGAGTGTTTAAAAATTTAATATTATTTGGATCCTTCCTATAGTCCTTTAAACTTATTTGAATTCATATTTGTGTGTGCATTTATTGTATTTATAAATACACTTTATTCTATCATTTATGAGGTGTTACTCACCTTTCTAGTCTACTTGTTGGATTTGAAGTTACTTACATGCAACTCCCCTCCTCTCACATGTCACAAACATCCTCCTAATTTTAAAGAGGATTAGGGACACTTGGTACACATGTTAAATATTGCACATGTAACTATTTATTCCTCCTAGCTCTATTTATTGAGCTCTTCTTCTCCTCTCTTCAAGCTTTTTGGTAGTGGCACATTCTTTTTTATCTAGTTTTTTCTTGCATTATTGATGCTCTCTTGGTTTAATACCATTCTTCTCCTAGATTATTCATTCTATTTTAATTGGAGATTATTTGTTGCAAGGTTTTAATGTCATGTGGGGGTTTTCTCTATTTGACAATTTTCATTATCAGATCAGATTTTTGGTTTGCTCACTTTGTCAAAGATAATATTATTCCATTTCTTGTTTACAACATTCATTAATTTTATCCTTGTCGAATATTCTTCAATTATTAAAACACAAGATGGAATTATGAAACTAGGAAAACTAACAATTATGACTTAATGAAACATAATGAAATTGATACAAAATTAGGGGAATACTTCAATTAACCCCTATTTAATGATAATTTAGAAATTACTACTCATGCAAATCAAAAATAAGATCCATGTATATGATATCTCATCCCTTATCCCTATGCATGAAATGAAAGAAGGTAATTGATTCTATATTCTCATTTATTTATTATTATTATTTTGGCACAAGTATGAAATAATAACTCTTCAACATATATAAATGTAGTAAAATTATAGTATAGGAAATCGTTAAATGTGATCATTGTAATTATGTGAGTATACAATGTGGTCTCTTCATTTTGAGATCTGATAAATGTATCAGGGTGATTCCATATATGTAGACTTATTATATACAAATTAAGACCTTATTGGCATGTAAGTTAACATTTTGTAAGTAGGAAAATTGATAATTGGGACACAATGAAACATGGTGAAAATGTCAAAAACTTCTCTCAAATAAATAAATTAGTTCATAAAACTTCCATAATTACTTATTCCTTACTCAAGCCCTAATCCACTCAAGGAGACCTTGAAATTATAAAAAAAATTGATGTAGTGTTTAGGGGCTTGCCTTAGTCAATCCTTGGTTTGATGATAATTTAGAACATGCAAATAAAAAATAAGATCCATGAATATAATATCCAATCCTCAATCCCTAATCATGAGATTCAAGAAAGTAAGTGATTATATAGCTCTTTCATTGTTTTTATTTTCTCACAAGTATGCAATGATAAATCTTCAACATATATTAATGTCGTAAAGTTATAGTATAAGAAATTTGTAGATGTGATTTTTAATTGTTTGAGAACATGATTTGGTCACTTGGTTATGTGGTGTGGTAAATTTATTAGGGTGTTTATCTATATGTAAACTTCTCAAATTCAAATTAAGACCTTATTGACACATAAGATGACATTGTGGAAGTAATAAAATTGAAAAATCATAACACAAGGAAGCATGGTGAAAGGGAGAAAACCTCTCTTTGATAAAAAAATGGTGTGTGAAACTTCCATTATTATTTATCCCTTAATCAATCCCTATTTCACTCTAAGATACCTTATAAGGACACAAAAAATATTATTATTTTTTATGGCATTCCCTTAGTCAACCCATTTGATGATAATTTATAAACTATTACTCATGTAAGTAAAAAATAAGATCTATGTATATGATATCCTATCCCTCATCCCTATGTACAAGATGTAATAAATTAATTTATTATATATGCTCTTTCACTAGTGCTTATTTTAGTACAAGTATGCAACAATAACTTTTCAATACATATAAATGTAGTAATAATAGAGTATAAGAAATATCAGATGTGATATTTATATTTAAATGAGCATAAAATGTTGTTTCTTAGTTATGTGATGTGGTAAATGTATTAGGGTTTTTGTGTATATGTTGACTTCTCAAAGTCAAATTAAGACTTTATTGACTTGCAGGTTGACATTGTGGAAACATGAAAACTAACAATAAGAACATAATGAAACATGGTAAAAGGGATACAAACCTCTCTCAAATTATAAAATTGGTGTGAAAAACTTCCATAATTATTTATACCTTGCTCAAGCCCTAATCCTCTCTAAGAGACCATGCAAGGATATTAAAAATGTTTGTGTTGTTTTTGGGTACTAAGTTAGTCAACCCCCTATTCAATGAAAATTTTGAAATTAGTACTCATACAAGTAAAAAATAAGATGCATGTACATAATACCCCATCCCTTATCCCTATGTATGAGATACAATAAAGTAATTGGTTATATAGCTCTTTCACTAGTCCTTATTTTAGCACAAGTATACAAAAATAATTCTTCAAAATATATAAATGTAGTAAAAGTAAAGTATAGAAAATATTTAGATGTGATTATTGTAATTTCATGAGAATATGATGTGTTCTCTTTGTTTTTAAATTTCTTGAGCATGGGATTGATTGAGGAAATCTCATAAAAACAACACTAAATTTTTTTAATGTTCTTGTAAGGTCTCTTGGAGTGGATTATGTTTTGAGCTAGGGATATATAATAATGGAATTTTTTAGCCCTAGTTTTTTTTAATTGAGAGAGGAATATGTCACTTTCACCATGTTTCATTGTGTTAGTTTTTCTTCCTCTAAAATTTCATCTTGCATGTTAATAAGTTATTAATTTGAATTTTGTAATTCTACATATACACAATCACCCTAATATATTTACAATTTGAAAGTTACTACTTATGCAAGTAAAATTTTAGATCCATGTATATGATATTCCATCCTTTATCCCTATGTATGAGATGGAAAAAAGTAATCGATTATATATGTTACTTTAGTCATCCTTCTTTTGGTACAAGTATGCATTAATAAATCTTCAAAAAATATAAATGTAGTAAAATAAAAGTATGGTAAATCCTTAGATGTGATTCTTGTAATTAAGTGAGAAAAAATATGGTCTATTTTTATATGATGGGTAAATTTATTCACTAAACTTATATAATTATTAATCCCTTGCCTAAGACCTAATTCTATCAAGGAGACCTTTCAAGGATATGAAAAATGTT
The DNA here is from genome assembly GCA_037957365.1 of Torreya grandis. Taxonomy (NCBI): domain Eukaryota; kingdom Viridiplantae; phylum Streptophyta; class Pinopsida; order Cupressales; family Taxaceae; genus Torreya; species Torreya grandis. The sequence continues at coordinate 332,238 of JARHVA010005643.1, forward strand.
GGTGTGTTTTTTATGGGATTACCTCAATTAATCCCTTATCAGATGATAATTTAGAAATTGGTACTTTTTCAAGACAAATAATATCCATGTATATAAGAGCGCATCCCTTATCCCTATGTATGAAATGTAAGAAGTAATTGATTCTATATGCTATTTCACTAGTCCTTATTTTAGCACAAGTATGCAACAATAACTCTTTAATGTATATAAATGTAGTGAATGCAAAGTAAATGAAATCATTAGATGTGATTTGTAATTATGTGGGCATAAAATGTAGTCTTTTACTTGTGTGATGTGGAAAACATAATAGGTTTATTGTGAATATGTGGACTTATCAAATTAAAATTAGGACCTTATTAGTGTGAAAGATGACATTATCAAAGAAAAAACTAACAATCAGGGTACAATGAAACATGGTGAAAGGGATAAAAACATCTCTTAGATCATAATTTTTTTGCATGAAACTTCCTTAATAATTTATCACTTGTTGAATCCCTAATCAGATCCAAGAGACCTTGAAAGGACATTAAAAAATGTTGGTGTTGCTTTTATGGGGTTACCATAGTCAAACCCTTATTCTATGATGATTTGGAAATTATTAATCATGCAATTCAAAAATAATATCCAAGAGTATGATATCTCATCCCTTATCCATATGTATGAGATGAAATAAAGTGATTGATTATATATTATATTTCACTATTCATTTTGGCACAAGTATGCAATAAAACTCTTCAATAGATATAAACATAGTAAAATTAGAATATAATAAATCTTTATATGTGATCCTTGTAATCATGTGACTATATGATGTGGTATTTTAGTTGTGTGATTTTATAAATGTATTAGGGTGCTTGTGTATATGTAGAATTCTCAAATTCAAATGAATACATTATTACGCCTAATATAACACTGTGGAATCAATAAAACTAACAATAGAGACAAAATGAAACATGGTGAAAGGGACCAAAGGAACCAGAAATAACACAAATATTATACAAATATTATGATAGTGGTCAAAACATTATCAATCTATTTAGGAAAAGGCAAGGTGACTAAACCCTAAAAAACAAAGACCTAATGAATGACTAAAATATTTGAGAGAATTTTAGGGTATATAAATGATAGATATAAAGGTGTTATAAATTAAAGATGATAAGGTAATGTTATAAAGGTCCCAACATAAAGGAAAACATGTCAATAAAATATCATTCTGAACCAATATTTCATATGTATGAAAACACGATAATAAAAATTTAATTACAAAATATGTTCCAAAATTAGGTGTCTATAATCACTCATTCACCCATCATCTCTTCACCCTATTCATTTCTCTTAGCTCATGATGATACATCTTATTAACATATATCATTCCAATTATACATAACCATATAATCCCCTATGCACACCATTTTGTTTCACATCCCACACCTCATCTTTCCCTACATGCATGTCTCCTCATTCCCCACACCATTACTTCTATTATACCCTCATTCATTGTGCTTCCCTCTCATGGGCCCTTTACTCCACATTGAATACACTTGCATGTACCCCATCCATTACCCTTAAAAAAATTTAAAATGTTCATCTTTAAAGACTAAACAATCAAAGAATGAATATATATATATATATATATATATATATATATATATATATATATATATATATATATATATATATATTATAATAATAATAATAATAATAATAATAATAATAATACTTTACATTTTCAAACAATTTATAGAAAACTTTCTTCGTTTATCTTTTAGGATCACCATTGTACTTTATTTCATTTTCTAAGTTGAATTTTTATTTATTCATTCATACATTTATATGTTTTCTTCATTTTTTTATTTCATTTATTCATCCCTTTAAATATTTCATTATTTATTTATTCCATTTACTTAGAATTATTCTCTTTAATTTATGTTTATAACTTTTAGCCTATTTTTATTATATAGAATCATTTATTTTCTATCATTTTCTTAAGTCTAAATGCACATGTGTTTCTTATATTTTCCTTGAATTTCTATTATTCGTACTTCATGTTTACAAATATTTTTACATATTCTCTACATTAATGGATCTAGTGTTCTAAGATTTAATTTCTATATATTATTAATTGTGTATAGGGCATGTATCTCCTAGTTAGACACCCCATTTAGTGTGTTCAATGTTTATTAAATTTTTTTAAGTATATAGTTATATAGGTAGTTGTGGGTGGTCAAGTCCCATATACAAATGAGATTTGTTGTGTAACTTTTTCTTATCAAGTATTTATAAATAAAATATGTAACCTATTTTTTAATAAATCATATTATATAGTACAAACCATTTTTTTAATTTTATGGACTTTTCCATTTCATATTAATGGAACCAAAGCAATGGAGCATGTTGAAGAATGGGCCCATGAGAAGAATGACAATGGAGATTGAAGCCTTGAGGAAGTGATGAATATTATTTAAATGAGTATAAATTATTTTTAATTTTCTTTAAGAATGATTTTTTTTTTAATTTTCTTGGATATATTTTTGAAGAGTTGATTATTATTTTTTATAATAAAAATATTGAGAGGCTTTCAGTAACACTTTTATGTGAAGAAGAAATTGTGGCTGAACTCTGAAGGAGTATATGAGATAAAGAAGAAGATATTATTTGGTTGTGAATATTGATGTGGGAATGTTTTAATTTTACATTTTTTTATTTTAATGTTATTTAATATTGAAGAGAAAATATCGATGTGGATATATTATTTTTACTAATATGGATGTGAGCTTTTGTTAAAATAACATTTTAAAATGTTCCTTAAATTATAATAATAACATTTCATATTTAGGGTTATAATGAAGGCCAACCTTATAATTCTAAGCTTATACTACATTCACAAATGGACACACTTACTTACACATTGAACTCAAACCACACTCTTTATTGATACTTACCAATCATTATAGATAGTTAACTAAACACACATACATATTCTCACACTCACTTGCTTCTATAGGATTATTAAATTAAATGAATAAGACTTAATCCCTCACATATCCCTTCCTTGGATTGATAAATTATCCCTTTGATATGTTCTTGGATAACTTATCTCCTAAAAACTCTCTCTTCTCTCCAAAACTAGAGCTAGCTCCCTTTGCTTGTGATTTTAAGTTACTCCTATAATGATTTAGAATATTTATATAACTTAATATAACTCTTTTATTTACTCTCCATATTTATTCACATCTTATAAATTTTCAAGAATTGACGGTTCATAATTTTGATTGCTACTAATTCACATGGGCAAAACCCCCATTTTGTATAGGTTGACGGTTGTGAAATTATCAAGATGGTTGTGAAACTACCAAAAAAAATGTGGAACCACATATTTATGTATAATAACATTTTGAAACCTCTATCCAAAAATTAATCTTTAAAAATTAACTCTTAATGCACACTGGCAATTTTGTCAGTGCAAAGTCTACCAACTTATGGAGGCCATATCTTATGTTTGCAAACTCAAAATGAGATTTCATTTTTTAAATATAAATATATATATATATATATATATATATATATATATATATATATATATATATATATATATATATATATATAAAGTTTATATGGAAATATAAATATGAAATAAATTAGGTGTCATTGGTTAAATTTTTCCTTTGCCCCAAAACCTATCCATTTTATCGCTTCAACAGACACAACTACTTCTTGAATTGTTCAATGGTTGAAAAACTAAACCAACTTGCTTGTAACCATATGCCTTTTTGAAAACTGATACTCATATAATTTTATTGATTCCATTGAAGTGTTAGAGAATTGATACTTCCTTTGGATCATATTTTCCATGCTAAAAAAAAAGGATCGACTATTCCACATGAATATAAAATAATATTTTTTGGTTGATACAAAATTACCCATTCACCTTGAATGGTCCTACATTATCTAGCAAAAAAATAAAAATAATAATTTGAAAAATTTGGGTCAATATTTAGAATATTAAAAAAAATTTGAGGTTTTGCATTTTATTAATGATATTTAATTAATGCCCTAAAAGTATTGACCAAGTTACAAAAGAAAGATTTATGTTGTGGAAACTTCTTATTTTTTTATCAATAAAATATGGTTGGATGGTCTACCACCCCTTTATTAATATTATAATATTAAAAAAAAAAAAAAAAAAACCCCATTATACTATAACCAAAGATTTAACTAATTTTAAATAGGGAAAACTAAAAAAATCTAGATTCCACACCTACAATAAAATTACAAGCCCAAAAAATCTGCAACCCAAAGGAAAAATAGTACAATACAACTAAGAATTATATATACAGGATAAAAAATGAAGGGACCAACCACATAAAAATCTAAACTAGAAATCCAAAAAATTATAGAGACATATTTATAAGAGGACAAATCAAAACTTCCATCAACTTATATAACCAAAATCCAAATAACATCTTCAACTAGCCAAACAATAGTCTTATATGTTCACAAATATTTCTAAAATCAACAAGTTCAAGCCTAGTATCATCATCATGAGCATAATACCCATGAATCATATAAAAATAAACCATATCTTGAAGTTATTCTCATTAATAAAAGGATTTTTACCTCTCCAATCAAGAACAAGAAACCAAAAAAAAGGAAAATGAATTCTTATACTAATAAAACTCGTGTTGACAAAAGTGTAGAAATTACCCTAAAAAGTTATTTGAAGTGACACTTAGTCAATGTAAATGTGTTTTAGATCTTCAAAACATGTGATTTTGATCATAAAAATCCATATGAAGTGATAATACTATGGAAAATAAGTGAGACATGCCCCTAAATAATTTATACATTAAACAATGGCATTCGAATAGGCATAATATGAATCATAGTTGATGTTTGGCACCTACCATTTGCTATTTTTTTTCATTTTGTCATATTAATATTTAAATTGTGGCCTAGAAACATTAAATTCATTGATGAATATTTATATAAATTTATTTCATTATGGGGTAATCTTATAATAAAAATAAATTGCTTCTGCATATTTTTATTATTCAGTAATTTAATTACTTTTATGTGATTATATTTTTAGAAGGCTAAAAAATATTTAGTTCATGAAAATATTTTGAGAACCTATTTAAAATATAATCATAGTTGAATTGGTAAAATATTATGGTGATTTTATATTTTTTCATGAAGTACAAACATGAACATTGAATGAAAATCTGAGTTATGCACAAGTCCAAGACATTATATGTCAAGTGATTTTTTAGAATAGACAGTATTTGTGTTCATTTAAACTCAATATTTTAAATGATTTAGATTATTCCTATGATATTTTTAATCATTTTACATTTTTTTAAGGTAGGCATGTGACCATTTGATTTTAGGGTTTTAGCCATTTTATGTTGAAAAATGTATTTTTTTTTCAAATTTTCATCTTGTGATATTTCATAAAAATGTGTTAAAATGGAGAAATAATGAGTGAAAAAATGTATGAAAGGTTCAATTTGGTTTCATATGACATCCTAATGTTGTTCTGAATTTGACAAAGGGAGTTTTGTACTTGAACACCATAAACATAAAAATGAATGTTCCCATCACTAGTATTTTTGAGAGAAATAAGTTGTATTTTCGGGTTTACAAGTACCTTGAGATGAATCAAGATGATATAGATAGTAACCCATGCATCTTGTGTTCGTTTCTAACTCAAGGATATAGAAATTGATGTAGTTTAAATTTTGGTTTCCTAGTTTTCTAGTTTATTTTTTATTTTTTTCTTGTTATTAGTTTTCTAGTTTTTTTTAGATTTTATGATGAGATGTGGACGAATTATCTATTAGTGTTTATTTATACATATATTTTTCACCTCTTATCTAATAGGGAAATGATATTTTTTGGTATTGATCAAAGTTTGAGTGATTGTAAAACTATCAGGGGTTGTAATTACCATTAGTGTTTACAAAGTGGTTAGAGTTGTTGTGAATTAGTTAATATGACATACATTAGGTAAAAATATATTATCTAGATAAATATTGATGTGGCTAAGTATTACCATAATGATGTTCATACTACAATATAGGGAAAGATGATCAAAGGGATGAGTTTTTTCAATATGATTCTCATCTTCATATTAGGTAGTGTCATAAAGCATAGGGCACATGAGGTTAGGTTGTAGATGAATTAGTCATGTTGATGTAGCTTAATAAATTTTATATGTAAAAATGGCTATTTGGGAGGTTGGGTTAGGTATTGTTGGATGGCTTCAAATGTATTTCTTCTAGATCATATTTTGACCCCCTTTCATTTAGGGGGTTTGTTGGGTCTAACATTATAAATTTTATTTCATATATATTTATTAGTTATATATGAGGCATGCATTTCTTATTGAAATACCCCATTTATTGTGTTTAATGTTTTTTTATTTATATAAATATGTAGGTAGTTGTGGGTCTTTGAGTCTTGTAGACAAATGAGTTTTATTATGTAACTTGCTCTCATAAATGATCTATAAATAAAAGATGTAACCTAATTTTAATGAATACTATTATATGGTACAAACCATTTCTTCATCTTATAGTTTTGTCCATTTCCTATCATCCATACATCATTTAATGGGTTGTATGTAAATGATTTTAATTTATAGAATTGATACCAACCTTTCAAACCCTAGCCAAACTACGTGTTCAATTTTTCTAGGCTAATTTTCAGCATAAATTTTCATGTATATTTTTTTTCATTTTTTCAATTTGTTTTATTTTACATTTCTCATCAAGGTTTACACATATGTCAAGCCTTAACTTCCATGTGACAAATTCAAAGGAATACAATGAAGGAAACAATATAGGGTGTTCTATGAAAACATCTCCTTTAAAGTAATGCATAATGAAACATTTTTACAATATAAATTAAACAATGCAAAGGATGGATAAATCTAAAAAATAATTATATCCTCTTCAAGGTGTGAATAATACAAATATTACACAAAATATTATTCTACCTCCTATGCTCAAACTGCAGGATGAAAAATATTATGATGCTATGAATGAGATGCAAAATACATAGTAATAAATATCCATCCTTAAGCTACTCATAAGATTATATGTTTATGAATAAATTCTATATAAAAAATTATAGGACATTACTTTTTCAAATTATGTTCAACCATCTCACTTTGCTATTATTATTAGAAACATGACAAATCATGCGAAGACCATAATTTTTGTAGATATATAAATACCTCTAAGTAATGTTGTTGATCAAAATCTACCCTTGTACATTCAAATTATTATTGGTAGAAAAAGATTCAAAAGAGTGTTTATTGATAATGGTTAATGACTAAATATCTGTGTAGATATTTTTCTCATATAATTAGGTTTTGGTAAAGAAGCATTAACTAGCTCAACAATGATTATAAATGAGTTGACAGTCAGGAATGATGAACCCTTAGTACAATTACATTGAACCTAACTCTAGGTAAAAATATACTAGAAATCATGTGTCATGTCACATGTACTGATGCAATATATAATATTTTATTTTAAAGGCCTTGGATTCATGATATGTATGTTGTAACCTCAAATTTGCATATGTGTTTATAATAGTTTCATTAACTAATTATTTATACATTTCCAAAAAAAGATACACATTTTTTATTTTATAAAATGGTTAAGCCTTAATATAATTTAGTGCCTCATTTTGATAGGGGTCAAATAACTATTATGAGATCTAAGAATTATATTGTAATCGAACAAGTAAAAACATTTAAGTTCAAATAATGTAGTAGTACCAATGAAGACAATGATTATATTAAATTTTATGACATTAATAAGAAAAAATTTAAAATAAACTTTACTCTAATAAGTTTAGCATGACATATAAATGATATAAACATATTCAATGTTGGGTCCATTTACATAATTCATATAGATTATGGAAGGCCAAACTTTACTTACTGAGAAGACAAACCAAAATTAAAATGTAAGAAACCAATATCATCCACAATGTTTTTTTACAAAATATATAAATGATAATATTATTCAAACCACATTATAAAAATATGGCTTTGAATTAAAATATGTTAAAAACACAAGGTACAAAAGTAAATGACCTAGAAAAAGAGAATGGGGAATAAGAGAACCAATTATTTTCATTATGCATACAATTAAGTAAGGAATAAATTAAAATAATGATAATAGGTCACATGACTCTTAGTGTGGATATGAATATGATCAAACAAATACTAGGTTTAAAAACAAATGTGTTTGTGTGGATAAAAAGTATTTAACCACTAGAGATAATTGAAATAATGTTGATAAAAACTCTTTCCAATCCATTATTAATCCAATTAATCCCCTTACCATCATATTTAATAAGTCCATAGTGGAACACTCTTGAGATATTGTAAGTGTACTATATGTATCAAAAGAAGGTGAACATAAAAAGTTTCCTCACAATGTTGTCATCTCTCAATCTTATCTTATTTCACATATATGTTATTAAACATCCATATCTCCATTTTAGTGAATGAATATGATTCCATTATACTATAAAAACCTTCAACTCATGGTAATATAGTGCTTATGATCCAAATTATTTTATGAAATTACCTTATGCATGAATATAATTTTTCTAAAAACCACTCATTATGATATAATGTGACATATTTTATTATTTTGGTATTTTATTTTTATTGAAACATAATATTATTTTTATTATAATATACCACATGTTTTACATTCATGTCACACAAATTCACATAGATAAAGATACAATTGATGTAAGTGAAAATACAATTGAAAAATCTTTAGTGGGTTGCAAGTTCATTATTGTGGTAGGGGAAATATCATGTTCACTCAAAAATAAATATGGAGAAATGTTTGGATTGTATTAATTTATCAAATTTTACTATTTCAATCATTTTTATCCAATATTACTATGTTTCCCATGATTATGTCTATGATGTGTATAGTTATATTTTCTTATGTTATCTTGGTCCATATCAAGCCAATATTTTATCTTACTTTTTTTTAATATCAACTCTATTATGTTCATGTGTTTGATTTGTCACTTATTGTGTTCATTATTATATTTTTATACAAATAAACATAGATAAATACACTAGTTTAATTTTTTTCATATATGGTACTAAGGTCAGTGTAAAGAAAAGTGCATAATATTTAGTATGTTTCAAGGTCATTATTATCTAAGGGGAGAATTCATGTTCAATTGAGGGGAAATAGGGAAGAAATTTGGGGCATGTTCTCACTCTATCATGTTGCTATTCCAATCATTTTTATCACTATTAATGTATTTATCATGCTTATATTTATGATGTTTATACATTTTATTATATTATACCACACACTTTAAATTCATGTCACATAAGTGCACATAGATAAAGACACTAATTTAATTATTTTAATGCATGTAACTAATGTTAGTGTCAAGATAGTGAAAAATATTTATTAGATTGTAAGTTCATTATTTTGATAGGGAAAATTCCATATTCACTGGAGGGGGAATATGGGGAAAATGTGAGGCATGTTATCACTTTATCACATGTTATTATTTCAGTCATTTTTATCCACTAATTCTATGTTTCTCATGTTTATATATATTATGTTTATAATTACATATTTTTATATTATATTGGTCCATATCATGCCAACCTTACATATTATTTTGTTTACTATCAACTATATTATGCTAATGTATTTGATGTGTTTCTTATTATGCTCATTATTTTGATGTTACATAATCCTTGATTTCCTTGGGATGATTATATATGTGCTTATTAATGTGTGTGGTTTTCTTACAAGATTTCTAAATTTTATAACATGTAAAATGTATCCATGACTTGGTGTAATTGTCTACATAATTTTATACTATATGTATAATATGCTTGTACTTGATTTGACTTCCATTTGTATTCCATGTTCTTTTTTATACTATATTTATTATATTACTAATGTTATTTCACTCCATGACATGATTTTGATATGAATAATGTAACTTTAATGTTTGATATGTTTGTTACATGCTTTCTTTGATTTTATTATGTGCTTTTTATTTGTCTAATGTGATTTAGTGTTTGATTTGTTTGATACACTCATGATATGGTTTTAATGTATGATATATTCATCATGTGATTAATATTACTTAATTTCATAATGTGTTTTCCATATTATTTACTTGATTATAATACTTGAAACATCTACTTTGTGCCTTATCAATGTTTGAACACTAGTGATATGATTTTAGTGTCTGATCTATTTTCTATGTGCTTAATGTGATTTAATTTAATAATGTGATTTCCAAATTGACTTTATTCAATACTTAAATTATCTAATTTGTGCCTTACCATATATGTGATGTATTTTATAAATTATTTATCATCTTTTCTTATGTTCCAAACATGTTCCTTATTATAATAATGTTCTCACATTCATTATATGACCATGATCCATATTAGACTTGGGCATATATTTTATAAAATATTCCATGTAATTTTCATATTATCATTATTGATATCTTTTAAGGATTAAAAAATCCCTATTATGAATTTCAAATTACCATGTTGTGTTACCATATGGTATATATCTTGGGATGCCTTGGGGAAATATGTTTTATGGTGCATGTTCCTAAATGCTATATATTTTTGTGTTATAAAATTCCATGATCTTAGATATGATATTACACATGATTACATGTAATATATTTATTTTTATATTTAAGCTTCACCTATTTATCCTAAAAATCAAGAGGGGGTAAATATCTTACTTGTTATATTCAAAATTATGCTTTTAGTGAATGTGCATCATCATATCCAATTTATAGTGACCTAGATTTTTCTCATCTTTTGTTCAATATTTACCTCATGATTTTAATCTTATTTTATTAAAAAATTTAATTTTAATTTTACTTATACTTTATTTAGGGTTTCACTCCATATTTTATTCATTTTTAGTTAGGATTTACTTAAGTTATACTCATATTTTATTCAAATTTGAGAGAACTTATCTTCACTTAGTATTCATATCTCTCTTATCAAAACAAATTATTTTATTTCTATATTTAAAATTTCAATAGTTATTATTACATGACACTTACCCATTTATGTGAAAAAAATAAGAATGTTTTGTAATTTCTCAGCTGCATCAATTGTTGTTCTAGATGTTCACACATTTATTTATATACTTTTAATTATTTAAAGTGTATTAATACACATTAAAAATTTTAAAATATTAGAAATATAAAAATGTTCCCATGATACTATTTAGTTTTTATATATATTAACTTATCACTCTTGTCTTATGTTAGCTAATTTCATTCAAATTTAGAAATATATCCCTCTTTTTGACTTCCACCTTGATAAAATATCCCCTACTATACATCCTCAATGTTTTATTGATATTATTTTATGTGTCTCCTATATTTTACTTATCTTACCTTAATAATTACAACCTCTTTAATTTTGGTACTTTTGTGACCCTATTTTCCCATTTTTAGGTCTTATAAAGTACACGCCAACATGATTATTAATATCTTTTAGTTTTAATTGAAATATAACTTATACATATAAAAGATTTTTAATTTATTTTAAATAGGAAGTTATTCACACACATGAATAGAAACCATTAGAATAATCATAGATAAATATATCATTGTTTATGATAACATTATTTTGGGAGACACCTTTAGCACACAAGTTGAGGATTATCCATGTAACTTATATTAAGAAGTCATATTTATTTATGGAATTTTATTATTTTTTGTATATCATAATTCCCACCCTTTAGGGTTTTGAAAAACAACAATAAAACCATACTATTCACCAACTTTAATGGATGCCCCTAAAGTCTCTTTTTTCCTTCAGGTCTTTAGATATCATAGGTTTGTGGTGTTTTGGATTAAGGATGCCAATTTTTATCAAACTAAATATAGCACATTGTTGATATAAGAGCTCATATTCTCCTAGTTTTCTACATATTTATCTTAATGGAAACAAAATAATTTACTAGTCATTTTGTGTAAAAATTTTATATGTTTTATGATGCTTAATAAGAGGTATATTCATTTATATATTTCACATCTAGTAACTTTTTCAATTTATTTTGGTGCTATTAATTTATCTTTATTTATGAACATTGATAAATTTAACCCTACCCATACATGCAAATTCTAAAAATCATGTAATCATAAACTTATAAGTTCCATCCTTCCCCAATTATTGGGTTATTAATAAAGGTTATATTGAATCTTGTTGGAGGCCTTATCTTATTAAGTAGATGAAAACATTTTCTATGGTACACTGAGAGACAACCTTGGAACATTGAAAGTAGGTGGTACAGGTTGTAATCATAAAGGTAACTTAGTATTTTGGTTTACTTGGGGTCTTAAATTTGGTGATAAATAACTACAAACATTTACTAGCCACAAGAATTAACTCATATCTAACTATGGATAATTAACATATTATGTGAATGGTTAGTGAGATTTGAAAATCTATATTATTGAGCATGCCATGACTTAAAAAATTTAGGTTAAAAATATTCTTGAAAATAATTTCCATTCCCCTTATTTTAATGTGGAAATAAATTAGGATTCACCCAATAACACCCCAAGAAGGCTTAGATCAACTATTCACAACATTTAGAATCAAAATTTTAGAAATAATAGTGTGGAAAATATTTTTATCATCATTTCTGATCACACTCTATGACCAATCATTATGAAGAGTAAAATTTTTCTCATCTTAATGATGTATCATAGTGTGTTTTGAAATTTTGATAAAAAAACATGTCCACAACTTTTCAAAAATATTGATAATTTATCAAATAGACTTTAAAAATTATAAGGATTTAAAATATTGTTAATGAATATAAAATACCCATTAGACTCCATTATTTTGGGTGTATAATCTTAAAGACTTGTTAATTTCTTGATAATTTTTTATGCTCAAATATGTTTAAAATGGTGCCCAACACATATCACAAGTATGGGAAACCTTATTAAGTGGGACCTATTAGTAAGGTGACCTCTAAGATTGAATGATTGACTCCTTATATATGTTATTGTAGAAATAAACACCTTGTTAGGAAAAGGGGAAGAGAAACATACTAAAAATTTATTGAAAATAAAAGAAAAGGGAAGTGATATACTAATATAAATGACCAAGATCAATCTCACATAGAATTTTCAACATAAAATAATTAGATCTATCTACTTTTAAAATTTAAAGAACCCAATATCTAATACAATACAAAACATATGAATGTCATAGCGCATAGGACTAAGGGTTAAATAGATAAATCCAGATATAGGGAAGTAAATAACTATAATATCTTCCTTAAAAATTCTTGAGAATAGTTACGTGATTGTAGAGTGATTCAAAATATGATACTTGAACTGAAAGAGGTGAGGCAGATTTTGATTACAAAAGGAATGTTTTACTTATCCCTTGATTTAATAAAGCTTATTAGTGATTTTATGGACTCCTCCATATGGAAAAAAAATTACATTTATTTATAATATTGAATAACCAAAATGGTGTTTGGACATACCTCATTGATGGCTACACAAAGCTTTACTAGATATCTAGAACATAAAATGATTGGCATCTCTTATAGTGGTGGTCATAGATTATGTAGTGGAATGGAAGCCATCAACTTTGAAGGAACTAATCTAATTAATTCTGGAATATAAAAGACCTAGGTATTGTATGAATTGTCATTCTATCTAAGTGGATCCATGAATCTTTCTCCCTTTTTAATTTAAAATTTTAGAAGCCTAATAGCTCAGTTATTAGTTTTCTGAGTTGTGCCATTAGAAAAAAATAAAACTTAGTGGTATTATGAATTGAATCATCAATTAGTGATGAGGATATGGAATCCAATTATTAATTTTCATTTTATTTTCTATGTTGGATTGTTCTACTTCATGCAATGGTCATTGAGATCAAAGGTGCAAAAAATACCTACATAATCAATGGTGGTAGAGTATGGTGTGTTACACCATTAGTTTGTTTCTCTACCATGATGATCTCATCCACATTGGTGGTAAATTTTAGCTTAATTATTTAACCTTACTTTTTTATTTTCATCCACAATTATTATTAAAAAGGTAAGGAAAAAAACTTTAGTGCATAATGTTCTTACACTACATTTTTTGTTGATGCTAGTGAATTTTTAACTAGGAGGTATTATTTAGACCTCATTGCTCTATGTATTGGGAAAGTAATATTCCACCATGGTGGAGTAATTTAAGGAATTAAACCTTGGTAGATGAATAAGGGAAAGACAAAAATTATAGATACTGAAAAAATATGAGCGAACAAAAAAGGTGAGGATATGAAAAGGGAAGAGTGAATTCCATTACCTTATCATGCTCTTTCACTTAGTCTCATCCTTTACAAAGTTTTTTCTCCCCATATAATTTGAAGTGGTCCACTAAATACATATCCAATATAAGACCCATAGAAAGTTTTAGACTATGGAACACATATTGTTTTTGATATATTTTTAGAGCTTTAATGGTGATGACCATCTCGAAGTGGTAACCCAAAACTTATAAGATAAACTATAATATGGGGTGATTTTTGGGTGATATATCTTATAATATAATTTTATGGGAGAGAAACTAGTGGCACCACACTATTGTGACATTTCACTAGATGAACTTAGAGAAACCTATTTTCAAATGACATGGTTATTGAAAACACTGAAGGACCTATTGAGACCTATTAGATAGGCACCCACATGATTGGTATGCTTGATGAATCCTAATAAAGGTAGGTATCTTCTTGTTTTAATCTTATGATTGCGGTTGGATAAAAAAGGTGGTAGCCACCTTTGTCAATCATTGGAAGTGCCACCTTGATGTTCAATTTGCCTTCATCCTAGATATTTTCATTCCATTTTTAGGCATAAACTACTAGAGTAATTATACATGGATATGGAATGAGATATAGGTTTAACCTTATTTAATTGAAAGAACATTCCTTCTTTTCCATTTTAAGAGTATCAAATGTGAATTTGAATGACAATTGAAATATTCTTAAATAAGAAATTCTAGGTGTATCTAGATAGTTTGAGTCATTTCTTGATACTATTGATTGGTCAATATATATCGAGGGAAGATAATTTGCAAACCATTATTGGTAACTAGGATACATATACTAGAGGAGAAAATAATCACCTTTTATACTTCAACCTAGTCACTTTAGAGATTTGGGAACTAAGAATGGGGGTTTATATGGATCTTATTTCAAGTAGACTTTGTGCACAATCCACATTTTACCATAAATGGCATTGTCACTTCAAAACATACCAAGGAGAAGGATATTCTAGGCTCATACTTTGTATTGGACTAATATTAATTATGACTAACCATGGGCTAATTATATCACTTCTTGCTAACTGGAATGTCCCATGTATTTTTAATTTTAAAATAGATTTAGTCCAATATTTTTAAAATTTTGGTTGACCTATGCCATAAAATACCCAATAGATTATATATCTTTGAAATTCTAGTGCTCATTGAGTTTCTATCTTGATTTTTTTCTCCCCTTTGGATATATTTGTGTGAATCTGGGTGAGAATGTGTTATGTGGATTAGGTGGGGTTAAGGCTAAATTAACCTAAATAATTCATCATTCCTTTTCTATGGGTAGTTCAATTATCATAAGAACATGGTGGCACCTAGTTAGCTAAAAATAATTATCGATGGATAATCCATCTGTAACTTTTACCACATGTTGTATGTGAATTTATATTTTCATCAGTGACTTGATGATCCTTAAAACATATTCAGTGGTGGAATAACTTGATCATTACAAAAAGATAAGTTCATCACTTTTTTTTATCTCCATCTCCTTCTTAAACTCCTCTTTGATATTTATACAATTATTTTGATTCTAAGGTGAGGGAAAACCCCACCATAAGAGTAGGTTGATATGGATTTTCATGTTGAGAATAATGTGGGATAGGATGCTATTTTTCATGTTAAAGTTTCTACCTATATCCATCTTATCCAAGACATAAATCATGTTTTAAGTGGTGTTAATCTTTTTTACAATACCCACACTAAGAAACTCTCTTTCAATCAAGGTCTTGAGCATATTCCTATTAATCATAGCATCCTTGGATTTACACCCTATGTTTTTAAAGTATTTGTCTCTCTAATGCCATTGTTTAGATTTGGGTTATTTCTACATTAATCAATTTTAGAGCTGGTAATACCCTAGTGCTTTTTCATATAATTGTGTCCTAAGATAAATTTTAAACTCCATTAATTAACATTAAGGGGTTTGTTATGCCTTCAAGATATTTTTCATTTTCATATTCCTTATAGAGATTATTTTTCATTCCTTAACCTTATTTTTCTCATCATTTCAAATATTTTTTTGAAAATTTTGGGATAGGTTCATTTATAGTTATTTTACCATGTTATCTTGAGCTTTGGCAATGGTCTATTAATCCTTGAGGTTATTCATGAAATATTACACCTTGTTTTATTTATTTTTAAATTTATCATTTGATTTTATATATTCTAAAGAGATGTTATTTATTGATGCTTTAAAATTTTTCACTTTGTCTATTGGGTGCCTATCTTTGAAAGGAATCACAATCAAATTAATGTCAAAATCTAAGACCTACATTTAATTCTTTATATTGATGGTTTTCGGAACCATCTAAGTGAGATACATTTTTTTAAATCCCTGGTCATAATAACTCCTTATCATTATAATTTTGGTTTTAGGTTGGATTGTAGAAAAATATTTCCTTTCCTTCAAGAAGATTTAGTCTTGAGACTGCACCTCTTTGTAATGTTGACTAAGGTTAACATGATATTTCTTGTGTCAAGGAGAGGGAAAAATAATATATGTTAGTGTGGGCAAGGGGAAATGATATTTAGTTTTATTTGAAATTGATTATAATAAAGAAGAAAATAGATATATGAGGTGTTAAGGATAAGTTGAAGAGTCATTAGAAAGGAATAATCAAAATAAAATGTGATGATTTATTTGAAAAACCTTTATAAGCAAGTGCACCAGAAGAAATAATTCAAACCATTAATGAATAAATACTTATATTTTATGGTCTCATTGGATTTTTTATAATTTTTTTCCTTCACTAATTTGTAATTTCCCATCATTTAATGTGTTTTTCTTGCAAATGTTGGGTGTTGTATTCTTCCAATAAATAGCCATTAATAATGGTGTGGTTACTACTCAAGATTCAAGTCTAGGTGTAATCAAAATAGAATGTGATGATTTATTTGAAAAACCTTTATAAGCAAGTGCACCAGAAGAAATAATTCAAACCATTAATGAATAAATAATTATATTTTATGGTCTCATTGGATTTTTTATAATTTTTTTCCTTCATTCATTTGTAATTTCCCATCATTTAATGTGTTTTTCTTGCAAATGTTGGGTATTGTATTCTTCCAATAAATAACCATTAATAATGGTGTGGTTACTACTCAAGATTCAAGTCTAGTGAATATGCACAAAATGGAGGTTGAGGTTTTGAATCCTACTGATGTTGTTGGAAAAGTTTTTCTCCATAGGTCATGCAATATTCTATTATTTTTTTCTTATGGATTTTGCCTTATATTGGGTCTTTAAAAACCTTATGATCTTAAGTTTAGGCCATTTGGGTCACTTGATTTATGTCTCACTTTATATAAATAATCCCCATATCATATTTAGCATGAGTTCTAGTCAGTAGGAAGTAGAAAAGAAATTAATAATGTAGACTGTGATGGTTATTGTGTACGGGTAGGAGATAATAATTAAAGATATTATGATATATTTTATTATCATTTATTGTTATGAATTGGAGGAAGTAGAAATAGTGAGATTAAAGGATTTTTTAATGGTAATCCTATAATATATAACCACATTCTAGTTGGTAGGGTCTTCTTGTGCCACATAAAGATACCATTGATAAATCAAACTCCTTTTCCAAGGGATTTGATAGTTAGTGTAGGATTGGATAGACCCAACTCAACCCATGGCCTTATTTTAAAATAATTAGATATGTCTCTATAGATACTAATCATAAGATATAGTCATTGGATAATCTTACATGAAGATATAATGATTTTATATTAGTCTACATTTGGATCCACACTATGGTTATTACATATTCAATGTCAAGGGGGATCCAAACACAAATATAAAGTTGGACTAAATATTTGTGTACATTGGACCAGTTGGTATTACATAATTTCAAAAGGGAAACAAATAAATCACCACAAAATCCACTAATATTAATGGCCATAATCATAACTTGTCAAAAATTTCAAGGATGGAAAATAACATGGAGTGTTATTTCTCAAATCTGTAATGTGCCACTCTTAGCCTGACCATTAAAGTGTGATACAAGATTCAATATGGTAGTTTTCATAGTGTAATTATGAAATTCCATTATGAGTTGGGATGGAATTATCATATATTTGGAGGGTAAAATAGGGTTGATACACAACCATTGTCATAGTAATGAATATTATAGGAGTGGAATATGTCAAAATCACAAATAATATAGCCTATATGCATCAGACAAGTAGGTAGAAGATCAAGTAAAGACACCATTGGCTGAGGATTTATATTGCATGAGGGAAAACATGGCCATTAGGAGGTTAGAATAACTATTAACTCCATTCAAGGTTAGATTATGAAATATGAGGCATCATACAATAGAAGTTTACTTTAATGTGGATATTGATGAAATGTTTCTTTTCCACTATAGGAAGGCTTCACATTTTGAAATCAGAAATTTACGCATTAAAATATCAATTCAATAAATTTGGTGATTTAATTATATTTTGGAAAAGTTTCATGTCAATTAGTTATAGTTTTGTAATATTATAAATATATTTGGGGTTCTTATAGCAGGTTGAGTAGAGATGCATGAAGCTCTGATATAACATTTCTAATGGAGAAAAATTATAAAAACTTGATTTTTTAGGTTTTTATGTGTCTTAAGGTGGGACACTTATTTGGTCTAGGTGAGTTTTAGTATGGGTAATGGGAAATAATATTGAGTCTTATTTGACATTAATTATAATAAAGAATAAAATAGATATATAAGGTGTCAAGGAGGAGTTGAAGAGTCAATAGAGAGGAAGATTCAAAATAGAATGTGATGAATCATTTGAAAAGCCTTTATAGGCAAGTGTATAGGAAGAAGTAATTAAAGACATTAGTGAATAAAGAGTTATATTTTATGGTCTCATTGAGTTTCTTATGAATTATTTCCTTCACGCATTTGTAATTTCCCATCATTTAATGTGTTTTGCTTGTGAATGTTGGGTATTGTCTTGTTCCACTAAATTATGGTTATATATATATATATATATATATATATATATATATATAAGAAGAGACACCAAAAATAGGATAAATATTCAAAATATGAGTAAGGGAGGGAGTTCTCAAGGGTTGAGAAACTGAAGGAGAAGCAATGGGAAACTATACCATAAAAACTAAAATTTATTGGGAAAACATTGACATAAGAAATATTTACCCAAGCAGGTGTACATTTAGGAGGAATGATTTTAACATATTATTTTTCTCATTTTACTTATTCTTTTTCATTCATTTATATTTTTTAGATTGTGTTTGGATGGCCTCCAATTTGTCTCTCTCCCTTTTTTTTGACATTAAGATATTTATCACCATTTTTTTCTCTCCTACTAGTAGACATAACAAATGCAAAGTTTGTATGGTCTAATTTCTAAGATACAGTAGCACTCATTGATGTTAGAGATCTCATATCAGGTGGATCCATATCTTCTCTTGATCTCTAGGTATCATTTTTAGTATTTGATGTATTTTATTTTTATTTACATTCCAATATAATATATTATAATTAGAACTCCATCAAATTTATTTTTAGAGACACTAGTGAGGTTGTGGTCTATTTTTGGTCCATCTTCAATCCCTTATTTGTTCTATGTATTTTTAGAGCCCACTAGAACAAGGATTTATCAATACCTTAACCATGTTCTCCTAAAACACCTCCATAGTACCATTTTTGTCATTATTTTATTTCCCTTAGGAAGCTCTAACTTTGGGTTAGGTTTGGATGATTGAATTAGATCTTGTATATTTTTAGATTCATCTTAAGTTTACGCCTAATAGTATTGAGGTCTACCACCTCATCTTATTTTAAATATTCCTTTAAAAAATATTAGTTTCTAACATATAGATTTTCAAATTTGTGATGACAATCACCTAGAAGATGAGATTAAACATATTACTAAGGTTTTTAAGAAGAATGGTTATAAATGGAAACAAATAATTAGAGCCTTAAAATAATCTAGGTATGCTCATGTTAAACCTAGAAATTTGGGTGAAAACCCCAATAGATATATAATTTTCCTCTAGTATGTTGAATGAATATGTAATAAAATTTAAAAAAAATTAAAGACAAAGAATATCCACACCACCTTTGTCCCTTGAAAAAAGTTTAGAATATTAATCAAGTCATCTAAATACAATTTATAACTAACTCTTAAAAGTGGTGTACAAAATTGAGTGTTCATGCAGTGTCATATATTAGAGAGATGGGTTGCTCTATTAACACAAGGGTAAATAAACATGCCATTGATATTAATAAGGAAAGATTAGTTAACTCATCCTTAGTAGAACATTATTTCATAAAATTTCATCATAGTTATACTGAGAACACTAATATTCTAGCCATATAGAACCACTATTTCAAGCATTATCTAAGAGAAGCAATAGAAATTTGTAAGTGTGATTACAACATGAACAAGGATGGAGGTCTAGAATTAAAACACTCTTGGAGACTAATCATTAATTTTATGTAAAATGAAAACTTGAATGGGAGCTTATTGTTTTTCTTTATAATTGGTTCCTTGATTAATAGTATCACTTTAGTACTTAGGCTTCTACTTTGTTATACTAACATTAGTAATTCTTATTGAATATTTTTCTATTTCCATGCCTTACCATGCTTTCATTGATAAAATTTCATTAATTATGTCTATTTAATTCTTATAATTTATATATTTAACCTTTTTTTTAAGAGATTAATAAATAATTGTTACATTTTATTTAATTTACCAGATTAGAATAATTCCATTTTTTCATAATTTTGCTTGATGGGAAGAACTTAGAGTTTTATAACAATAATATAATTCTTCAAAATTAGTAATTTGTTACCCCATTTAACTAGATATTTATTAGGAATATTTTATTAATATTCAATTTATAAAATACCTAACATCATAGTACCTCATTACAAACATGTTTAAATTGAAACATAGGTATGCAATATCATCATAATATTTATCTCATCTTGATGATGGTTCATGGAGTGTGATCTAAGATATTGATTCAAAAATTATTATATAGTTTACTCCAAAAATATATATCTTACTTCATGGATGATGTAAATAATATCTCTCTTAAAGATATACATCCTTTTAAATAATATATTATATCTCCACTAGGATTGAATATTTTAGTTAGTCCATACTATAACATCTAGTCAGTTCTTCCTCATAGTATTTATATTGAGATGGGTTTTTAATAGATTTTTATTCTCATATAATGTATCCTAGGGTTTATTATAGGTATTTTTAGACATGAGGATCATTTATAGCCTCTGATCTCAAGAGTATGTGGGATGAGTGGGATCCTATTCACTTGGGTTTTTACATATTTTAATTTTAGGCTTAGACTTATGAGAGAATGTTTCATGGCTTTCTATAGTTTTGAGCCACATCACAAACAAACCTATTAGATCATATTCCCACTTGTTTGGATCAATATTTAATTTGAGTTATGTTAGTTTGTTTCCTATTAATTAATGTGTTTTTTGTTCTTTAGGGTGTTGTCATATTTGTTCTATGCAAGGGTATAATTTTTTATATTTTTATTAATTGACCCATATACATGATTTTTATAATATAATTTATTGAGATACTCATAAAAAAATCCCTCCTAGATAAAATATTTAGAAACATGAAAATTATACTAGTGTAGCCATGGATTTTGATGAATATGAATTTCTCAGAAAGATACCAATCCCCTTTAATTGTGACTTTTAAGATTTATTCATCTTGGGTAAAAATCATGTATAGAACTATTATATATACGTTGGTCACCATTAAAACTAATAAGTGATAAGAAAATGTGTTTTAGGGAGTGGATCTAAGTATATTTTGAGTGCACCTTAAAACTAAAAGTGCTTGGCCATTGTGATTACATGTTTATAGGTTTAAACTTATAAAATTTGGTTGTTTGGAATAGAGAATCAAGAAATATAAATAAGAACATCTAAAAATATTGAGGATGGATAATCAAGAGGATTGGAAGAGCATTTTATTGGCAACAAGCCTATTAAAATTAAAGTTAGTAAGGGTATAAACAGTGGAGTACCTAACCCCATTAATCATGGGAAGATACTAAGGGTGGGATCATTAATAAATATCAAGATAGAAGGGTACCAAATCCATATTTAAGAGTTCATTTATATTATCATACAAACTGAGAGCCCCATATGAAGATCATATGGTTTATCTTAAGGGTATTTTATCTCTACATTTAGGGTTGTTATCTTATTTCATATTATGTTCTAGTGATTTATTTGGTTTTGGGTTGAAGCTCAAATAATGTTTAGAACCTAGGTGATGGCCAAAAAATTCCAATAGTTTCAGTTAAAATTTTAACAATCATGGTCCCTATTATTGTTTAAATATGCCTTGTATCTCTATTATAATTATTGATACAAGACACCAATAGTTTATAGAAATGGTAGATGGTATGGATTATCATCTACCTTAAAGTTAAAGACCATTTATAGTGGTGATGAGCTTTAATAAAGTGGAAGGTAAAACATGTTTTAGAGGTCACTCTCAACGATTTGGTGGACAGTTTTCTAAAAATTGGGATCATGTACCTTATCAAAGAGTTTGATAATGTAATATTAATCTTTCACAATGGTCTTATGGTCTTCTTGTGTGGAATGATTATGGATTTTAGGTTGAGGAAAGGTAGTAGGGGTTGCTTGAGGGAATTCCACACACTAAACTTGTTATGTTTTAATAACTTAAGAAGTAGAAGGAGTAGGTGTTATTTGAGATGACTCTCCTTGAATCTATATTTGGGTGAGTGAATTTTTCACCTATAATTTAGTGTTTTCCTTACTAATCATTTGGTTTTACACCCATGAAATGTCCTAGATATAAATTAGATTGGGCCCCTTCCTTTAAAACCATTAAATTGAAATCCACTATGACCACTGGTTATCCTCCACATATTAAGATTCTTAGGTTTATATTTTAGTAGTTGATTTACGTATTTCCTAATGCTATGGAAAATGTAAATATTCATACAAATGAGAGATAAAATTGTCTCCTAAATATTTAAATATTCCCTTAGTTTTTGAAATTAGAAATTATGGGATATGTTTATGTTTCAACTTGATTTTGCACATTTTGGTGCCTAAAAAACTAATGGCCTCAAAGTTTTCCTACATATCAAGGGAAAATGACTCTCCTAGTGAATAAACTCTTGAATTTTCCAAGTTATCCAAGTTTCATGTGGAACTTTATTTTGTAACAATAAAGTATGGTGGATGTGGGATCCACCATTTATTCACACTAACATCATAACTTCCACTACTGACATGTTTGTGGTGGCACTAAGATGGTGCATTATTAGCTAGTCTTTACCTTTGATATTCAATAATGTAGTTTCTTAGTGAAGATGGGAGGTCTTATATATACATAATTAATTTTATTAGCATTATAAATAATTTTTTAACATTTTAAATTCTCCCATGAAATATTATATGATTACACATAATCCATAACTCAAAACTAGGAACCAAAAGGTGAATTTTATCAATAATTTTACTTATATATGTGCACTTAATATATATAGAGTATAATATATAGTATAATAAATACATATTTATTAGGTGGAGAAATACTACATTCTAAAGGTAATGCCTCAAGTACATCCAATTAACTAGGACATGTAGGGGTCAACTAGTGAGCTTTATTAGCATGAATACATTACTTTGCTTATATATGATGATCTGATATTACCATTTCTACATAATATCGAACTTATAATGTCCTCCATGTTTTATCATGTATTCATCCCATTTTATTAGAAATTCCCCATCATTTAATTCTTGAGGAGTGGCCTTCTTGTCAAACCATATCTTGACCATATGTTAGTATTGATGAAGGTTATGTTTGGAAAATTATCCTTTATATTATAACTAAAGGAATTATGTAATATTTATTATTATGGAATCATTATACTCTAATTGTAATTATAAGGAAATAAAAGGAAATATAACCTCTTTTCCATAAATAAAAGAATATGTGGAATTATAATTGGCTTACTTAGGTGTGATTTTTTCATCCCACAACTCCTTTATCAAATTGGTATATTATTATCTTTGGTTTTATTAAATAGATATCTTCATGATAAAAATTAAATATTTGTTTAATGAAATTGAAATCCATTTATTCTAGGAATAATAATTTAAATAAATCCTTAAGTATGTATTGAGTTGATGTGCAAATTCACTCACCATAGTCCTTATGAAAAACTTGGAATTGTTAGTGATTATAGTCTAGCGTACCCCAAACCTAGTGAAGGCATTATCAATAAACTCAATTATCACCCCTTCAATAGCCTCCTTCAATTTATTTATTTATATCCACCTAATAAATTAGTCTATGGAAATGTGTATAAATTTATGATTTATAATATAAGGGTGGTTTATTACACCAATGAAGTATAGTCCCATTTGGGAAATGGTTCATAAATTACCACTGAGTTTAGTGGAAGGGAGAATTTATTTTTTCTTCCAACAAAGAATTATATTTCCCATTTGAAATTATCGAAAAACATGGTAGGCCAATAATATCCTACCCTCATGATTTTTGTTACTATGGTTTGCTGAGATTTGTGCCCACCTTATCATTCTTAGTTTAAATCTTTTAGCAGACCATATACTTTAAAAGGATTTATACATAGTAATAATACCTCATCGTGATTCCTTTTAAATAAAATATCAGTTATCAACTAATAAAGAATAGCTTTGAGTCTAAAATACTTCTTTGAGTTGAGTTAAGGCCTAGTTTGCACATCTAATTTCCATATACCTAATGACATTTTGTGTCCAGTTTTACTCCTTAATTTATTCAAGTTATATAACTTATGCATAAATTAGGGAAATTAATTAGATACATCTTCAGCTAGGTGATGACATAGATTTATGCCTTTGAATTTTTTTTTTGGTTTGATATTAATATCTAATTCCACTTTTTTTTCATCTATCCTACCCTTTTTCATTGATTTGTCCTCTTATAATTTAGTCCTTAAATAGGATATACAAATAGGGTGTGGATGTTGTTACTATAGGAAAAATATTTGAATTTTTTAAGGGATTTATTAGGTTGAATGTATTTTCTCAATGAAGGTGTAATTGAGGTCATACTCTTTTAGAGTTTGGCTCATGAAGTATATGGGGTTTACCTCTTCATTTTTGTCTTTTTGAATAAGTAAAAATACCATACTATCCTCATCCCAAAAAATAATATGGGATGAAATCATTCTCAAAGTTGGGATTTTTTAAAATATGAGCTTTCACAATGGGTTACTTGACCTTTTCAAAATCTTAATTTCCATTATTATTCCACCTAAATTATCAATCTTGTTTTAACATAAAATTAAGGATCTTGACCTTTCCAAAAAAAATTTATAGAAATTTCCTCACAAAATTTATCTTTCCAAAGTAATGTTGTAGTGACTTTTCTATGTGATGTTGGGGATCAACCAACAATAGATTACACTTGTGAAAGCAATAAACGTGGAATTAAATCAGATAGACAAGTAATTAGAATGATAAACAGCAAGAACAAGAGATACAAGAAACCACCCTGAAAACTTGTATTAACAAACTCTTTACAAAAGGAATACAATTGAAGAAACTTCTTTCTTCCACACCTCTCCTAGATGTATAGATCTCTCACTAGATCTCTATTCCTAAAGAGCTCTCTCTCTGAAGAACAATCAACTCCAACAAGCCTGGATTGATTCAATTCTATACTATTCTTCAACATACCAATTCTACAATAATTCACTACTAAGCTAAGAAGATCTAATTCTACATATAGAATTAGGAGACTTGAGCATGCACTTCCAAAAAATAGTTAAACCACTTGAACAAGGGCTCTAAAAATAATATTGCTAATAATAGAGACATGAGCTTAAGACTACAACTCAAACTCATCATGCAAACACTCGCTTCTGTCCTCGGAAATAGCTTTTTAGATGCACAGGTAACCGACGCCGGTTCCTGCTGCTTGCCTGTGACTGCCGCCGATCGACATACTGCCGATGTCGACGTCTTTGCAACTGCACCTAGCCGATGTCAGTGTCTGTGTAGACCCGAACCTGCTAAAGTGTGCTCCTTGGTGAAGCTTTTAGCTCCACACCCTAACAATCTCCCACTTGGAGATAAACAGCTACACCAGTACCTGTACAGCAACATCTTCTAGCTCCTCCATCTTCAACTCAATCATGATGACCAACAAAATTTGAATGAAGATTCAACTTCTCTTTTGTAATTGGCTTGGTTAACATATCAGTAGGATTCCTATCTGTATGGATCTTTTCCAGCTTTAACTCACCATCTTCCAATACCTGTCGTATGAAGTGATACCTTAGCTGTATGTGCTTTGTTCTTGAATGAAAGGCTGAATTCTTAACCAAATGGATTGCACTCTGACTATCACTATACAATCTACAACTCTCATGCTCCCTACCAAGCTCATCCATGAACCGTGTCATCCATATCATCTCTTTGCTAGCCTCTGTGGCTGCAATATACTCTGCTTCTGTAGTTGACAAGGCAACAACCTTCTATAACTTAGATATCCAGCTAACCGCCGTTCCACCTACAGTGAAAACATAATCTGTAGTGCTCCTCCTGCCATCCAAATCCCCTGCCATATCTGAATCTACATAACCATGTAGAGAAGTATCTGAACCTCCATAGCATAAGTGCTTATTGCTGGTTCCTTTTAGATATCTAGGATCCACTGAACTGCTTTCCAATGTTCCTTACCTAGATTGGCCATATACTTACTTACCACTCCCACTGCTTGGGCAATATCTAGTCTAGTACACACCATTGCATACATCAAACTCCCTACTGCGGAAGAATATGGAACCTTACTCATGTACTCTACCTCATCATATGAATTAAGACATTGTTCTTTACTCAACTTAAAATGTCCAGCCAAAGGTGTGCTTACCGGTTTAGCATCCTACATATTGAACCGTTTCAACACCTTACCCACATAATCTTCTTGAGACAATATCAACCTGTGATTTTTCCTATCTCTCTTAATGCTCATGCCAAGGATTTTCTTTGCTGCTCCCAAATCCTTCATAGCAAACGTTTGAGATAATTTCACTTTGAGCTCAGAGATATCCTACATGTGTGATCCTGCAACCAGCATATCATCTACATACAATAATAGAATAATATATCTACCATTATCAAATCTCTTGAAATAAACACAATGGTCAGATTGACACCTACTATAGCCATGCTCAGTCATAAACTTGTCAAATTTTAAATACCATTGCCTAGGAGCTTGTTTGAGGCCATACAAGCTTTTCTTCAATCTACACACAAAATTCTCCTTACCCTTGACCTTGAATCCTTTTGTCTGTTCCATACAAATTTCCTCATCCAAATCTCCATGAAGAAACGCTGTCTTAACATCTAGCTGCTCAAGATGCAAATCCTCAAAAGCAACCAAAGACAATACAACCCTTATAGAAGTCATTTTAACAATAGGAGAAAAAATCTCACCAAAGTCGATACCTGGATTTTGTGCAAATCCTTTTACTACTAATCTGGCCTTATATCACATCTATCCATTCTCACCTTCTTTCAACCTGTAGGTCCATCTGTTCTTGAGTGTTCTCTTACCAGCTGGCAATTCAACCAAATCCCATGTTTGGTTCTCTCTTAAGGACTCCAACTCCTCAACCATGCCACGCTCCCACTGACTCTTAGACTCCACCTGTATTGCTTCCTCAAAACTTTTTGGTTCTCCACTATTAGTTAGCAATAGATAAAATAAAGAAGGATAATATCTAATTGGAGGCTTACTCACCCTTTCTGACCTCCTGATGGGTGTCTGAGACTCGTTCACAACACGCTGTCCACCCAAATTCTCTGACAATGACCAACCTCGATCACCTCCAGACCTGTTACTAGCCAACACCGGTTCTGTCTGACCGACCTTGGTGCCTGTCCTACTGACGTCGGTCTTTGTACGGCTGACACCGGTCTCTGTACTGCCGACACCGGTTCCTACTCTGCCGACGTCAGTCTCTGTGTTTTCCTACAAGTGATTATTTTTTTTTCCCACGAGCTCATATTGGACTTTCACCTCGTCCAATTCACTATTACTCTGTTCAGATTGATTTAGCTTCCTTAGCTGATCACAATACATCACTCTTTCGTTGAAAACAACATCGTGGCTCCTGATTACCTTGTTAGTTTCTAGATTCCACAATCTGTAACCAAAATCATCTGAGCCATAGCCAATAAACGTGCACCTCATAGACTTAGCATTAAGCTTCTTTCTATTTTCTTTATCTATGTGCACAAAGGCTTCACAACCAAAAACTTTGAGATATGAGAGATCAACCTTTTTACCTGTCCATGTCTCTTCTAGAATACCACCATCCAGAGCTGTAGAGGGTCCTCTGTTAATCAGGTATACTACAGTGTCAACAGCTTGTGCCCAAAACTGTAAGGGCAAACCAACATGCAATCTCATACATCTTGCACGCTCCATTATTGTCCTGTTCATCCTTTCATCAATCCCATTCTGCTGAGGTGTCCTTGGAACTGTCCTTTGCCTACGGATTCCATGCATGTAACAATAATCTTTAAACTTATGACTATAGAACTCACCGCCATTGTCTGATCTCAGGCACTTCAATCTCTTACCTGTTTCATTCTCAACCATAGCTTTCCAAATCTTAAAAGTCTCAAATACATCAGATTTTATTCTAATACAATAGATCCATACCTTCCTTGTAGCATCATCTATGAAAGATACATAGTACTGTGAGGTCCCCACACGTCTGTGTGAACAAGCTGCAACTTATGCCTCTTCTTAGTAGACCCAGTCTTGAGAAAACTAACCCTTTTTTGTTTTCCAAATACACAGTGCTCACAAAACTCTAGATCTATGCCTTTTAAATCTGAAAGCATACCTTTGGACTTAAGAATTGACATCCCCTTCTCACTCATGTGGCCAAGCCTTGAGTGCCACAATTTAGCATCCACATCTGAAGTAGATAATACAGAAGGAGATTTGTTAGTAACACAATTACACAAATAGAGAGTAACTTCTCTCTTACCTCTGTCCATAACAAGTGCACCCTTGGTTACCTTCCAAGATTCTGTTGTGAGAGTTACTGTACAACCCTCATCCCCTAACTTTCCTACAGAAATCAAATTTCTCTTCAAGCTAGGAACATGCATCACATCTCTCAACACCCATGTGTTGCTATTCTGCATCTTCAGCTGCACTTTACCTTTGCCAATTATTTTACAGGGCTCATCATCCCCTAGATACACTATTCCAAAATCTCCATGGATATAGTCACTAAAATATTCCCTGTTAGGGGTAGCATGAAAAGATGCACCAGAATCTAACACCCAAGATTCTATATTATTATGCAGAGAGAAAATTAAAGCATCTTGTGCAATACCTGCAACCTTGGATTCTTCCTTTCCTTCGTGTTGATTGTCCTCCTTAGGCTTTGACCAACAATCTCTGCTTATGTGCCCCATCTTTCCACAATTCCATCATTGTGGCCTTCTGCCATTTCTGGATTTAGATCTGCCTTTCCCCTTAGATTTGGATCTTGATCTGCCTTTCTTGCTCTTGTCTTTCTGCCTCCCCCTGCTCTCAAAACTTAAAGCATTCCCAAATGTCTCTTTTGTGCTTTTCCTGCGAATTTCCTCATTCAAGATAACACTAACAACATCCTCTACTTTCAAAATATTTGATGCAGATGCAGTATTACTTACTGCCATTACTAAGCCATGCCAGCTTTCAGGCAAAGAACATAATATCAAAAGAGCTTTTATTTCATCATCAAATACTATATTGACTGAACTTAACTGATTCACAATTCCATTGAAATCATTCAGATGAGTAGAAACAGATCCACCTTCATTCATATGCAAATTAAATAACTGCTTCATAAGATATACCTTATTAGAAGCTGAGGGTTTTTCATACAAATTTGCTAACGTAGTCATCAACTCTACCGTAGACTTTGCCTATGATAAAATAGATATCACAGTGGATGCTAGACTCAGTCTTATAGACCCCAGAGCCTTTCTGTCAAGAACTTCCCATTCTTCATCCTCCATGTCTTTGGGTTTCTTTGCAACCCCACCTAACGGTAAGTAGAGATCTTTCTGATACAGATAATCCTCTATCTGCATTGTCTAGTGTTGGTAATTTTTGCCATTGAACTTTTCCATTCTCAGTTTACTTTCATCTGCCATTGCTTCTCCCACTCAAATAGAAATCCCTGCAGAAACCCCTATGAGAACCTGTAATCAATACACACTACACAGATCTAAACCACCTATTAGTGAACCTGAGCTCTGATACCACTTTTTGGGGATCAACAAACAATAGATTACACTTGTGAAAGCAATAAACGCGGAATTAAATCAGATAGACAAGTAATTAGAATGATAAATAGCAAGAATAAGAGATACAAGAAACCACCCTGAAAACTTGTATTAACAAACTCTTTACAAAAGGAATACAATTGAAGAAACTTCTTTCTTCCACACCTCTCCTAGATGTATAGATCTCTCACTAGATCTCTATTCCTCAAGAGCTCTCTCTCTCAAGAACAATCAACTCCAACAAGCTTGGATTGATTCAATTCTGTATTATTCTTCAACATACCAATTCTACAATAATTCACTACTAAGCTAAGAAGATCTAATTCTACATATAGAATTAGGAGACTTGAGCATGCACTTCCAACAAATAGTTAAACCACTTGAACAAGGGCTCTAAAAATAATATTGCTAATAATAGAGACGTGAGCTTAAGACTACAACTCAAACTCATCATGCAAACACTCGCTTATGTCCTCGAAAATAGCTTTCTGGACGCACAGGTAACCGACGCCGGTTCTTGCTGCTTGCCTGTGACCACCGCCGGCTGACATACTACCGACGTCGGCATCTCTACAACTGCACCCGGTCGACGTCGGTCACTCCTGACCGACGCTGGTGTCTGTGTAGACCCGAACCTGCTAAAGTGTGCTCCTTGGTGAAGCTTTTAGCTCCACACCCTAACATGTGAGGGAAGGGAGAGTTTTACAAGGCCTTTGACTCTATATAAATAAATTTATAGTCCATATTTGGATACTATGTATCCTAATATCTTATCCCTAATGGATATCTAAGATATCTTATTAGGATTCATTAAAATGTCAAATTCCTTGCATCTCTCAAATATTTTATTTAGATGTATGGAGTGATCCTCCTAGATATTTGAGAATAATATGATATCATATTATAAAATAGAATAATCTCATTGATTATTCCATCTAATTCTATATCCATATATCTTTTGGAAATTATATTTGGTTTTTGACAGTCTAAAAGGCATTTTATGATATGCATGTATACCCCATGTTTTAGTAAATGTAGTCTTTTGTTTCTCTTCCTCTTGAAACCAAACTTAATTTTACTTAGATAAACCATCTAATAATTATAAAATATATACCCTTGATATTATTTTAAGTATCTCATCCATGGAAGGTAAGGGAATTAATCTCTTAGGAAAACTCTGCTCAATCTCTGAAATCAACACAAATATGTATATAATTATTTTTATTCCTCACAAGGACCAAATTTTACACCCATGTGGAATGTTTTATAGGGTATACTATGTGATCTTAAATTAGTTTAGAAATTTATATCCTCATGTTGGGTTGTATCTTTGGATTCACTAGTCTTTACCTCTACTTGATAGGATTTGCATAGAGTAGGAGTTCTATAGTGTGTTTTTTAACATACTATTCATATCCCTTTGGATAATCATAATCCAAAACATTTATATCCTCAAATTTTTTCCATATTTTGATGAAAAATTTATCTTATTCAAATATATGTGCCTTTCCAATTTTCAATGCTTTATTTGCACAAGATTTATCTTTTTTATAGTTCTTTGATTTGAAGATGATGTTATTAATATTTCCATTGAGTTGATAATTAAGGTTGAACATTATTTATATAGTTAAAATCCATTTTAGTAGCTTAGTAGTCTTTAGTTGGATAAATTTCTCCTCGTAAGCATATTGAAACTTAGGTTTTAATTTACTTAAGAGTTCAGCTTCCAAATGGATGAAATTTAAAATTTGTTGATCATTTTCAAACACTTTAAAATAAGTGGTACTAATTGGTAAAAAAGGGTATAAAAATGTGTTTTTCATGCACCTCATTATTCATTAGTTCTATAAGAGGGTATAATTGGGAGCCTACATGACCATATGGTCTGCCTCCATATTTTTTTCTTAAAATTTTCTACAAATTAACATCATAAAATTATTACTTAAGATCACTTATTATATATTTGTAAGAGATTAAAAAAGTATTATTTATTACACATTGGGATATTACATGCTTTAATAAAATCTCAACATCTATAAATATTTGTAGTGACATGACTTTCTTATTTTTATCAAGCTGCAATCCAAGTGTTAAGGATTTATATTATATGACATTTTTAATAAAATTAAAATTTAGTATATATAAATGCAAGATTTTATCACCATTAGGGGAATATAGATAGAATACCACTCATGTACCATTATTATATTTTTTTCCATCAACATAATCCACCATAGTTGTCATGTTATTTATTGATTAGCTCCAAGATTAGGGACTCTTATTAAAGAATATAATATTTACCCATCTCATTTTTCTTACAAGTGTCAAAAGGTTAAAAATCCCATTTATTAGCTAACCATGAATTCAATTATTCATCATGATATTTGTTGATGTTTTCATTAAAATAAAAGCTTGAGACTTATAGATCTTCTTCTAACAAAATATGATAATTGGATGGAAAGGGCACTAGGTCATAGACTTTCATATGATAATTACTTATTATCTCATCATATATATTAACATTGGCCCCATATATATCTCTTAACATCATTTGGGTCATATTTAATGAAATATAACCTTATGTTTTAATAGTGGAGTCCTTAGATAAACATAATCCCAACATAGGGAGAATATCTATGGTGGAACTATAATAAGACATAGTCATGTTAGGCCATGCATGAAGTGTTATCAATTTTTTTTTGATACATATGTTAGGGACTGATGTCCCATCTATTTGGGTTACACCTCTCTATCAAGGAATATAATTGATCCCTAAATATTCTTCTACTTTTTAGGGAATTAAAATATTATTGGATCTACAGTCAACTATTTAATCATGGAATAAATATTTATTACTTATAAGTATATATAACAAGGGGTAGTTTAATATGATTTAATCATATTCTCTCAGCTAAATTATAGTAAGGGGATAACTTGGAGTTTTTTTTATTTTGAAGGTACTTCTTGTATGTAGGGAAAATAAAATAAAAAATATAAATATTCTTTAATATAGGAAAATGGATAAGACCATACTAGATCCAACATACATATGAATATGTTACATTGTAAAGAAGGAAAAGGATGTAAGTAAAAGTTATTTTTAAATGTGGGATTAAGGATATAATTAGGAAGCCTATACAAGGAAATAAAGAACAAAGACAACTTAAATACAAGATGTAAAAGAGGTAAACTTAAGAGATAAAAACACCATTATTTGCTAACCAAAAGGTATCTAAACTAAGGATTGTAGATAAGAGGTATCTAATTAAGTATGCACTATCATGCAAAGATAACATAACCTAACATAAGTATGAGAAGAACATAACTTACTACTCTATCGTATAAATAAAATAAATAGTCTAGGAATAGGGATACTTATTGTTCATTGTTTTTTTAGTGCATCAATATCCCCCTTGGCTCAAATGGTATTTTATAAGAGATATTATAATTGAAGATAAAGATGCAAATAATAAGACATAAGTATAATAAATTTAGGAATACAAATTCTATGATGTGCCTATTTGATTTATTTTATCTTTTTAATACTCTAAAGACCCTATGAAAATATATAACTCAATAATTATAAGCTCACATGACCTAATTACTCTTCTTATACTAAAGGCATGTTTTAATGTGGATTCAAATTAGAAGGGTGTTGTAATTTTATAAAAATGACATTTGGTAACCCTATATATATGGATATAACCCATAAAAACCTATCGACTATGTTGATAGACTTGATTTATATATATATATATATATAGTATAATTTTTTAGATTAAAAATAATCTACATTGACAAGGGATGATATAGTACAAAGGGCATAAAATTGTATTGAGAAACACCAATATAATTATGAAGGGATCATAGGAAGGAAAATTATTGGAGAGTTGTCATTTATTTCATGGTGATGTCATGGAGGTGTCTTAGTGAGTGGATGAAGTGATTTTATAGCCTAAGCGATAATGACAAAGTGGGCAATGTGTTTGTCTTAGTATGCTTGAAGGAGGCTTGGTTGATCTTCAATTTTGGCTGATTAGAGATGTTCAAGGATGAGTATGGTGATTTTAAAATGTTCATGGGGTCATATAAATGGTTAAGTATTATTTAATAGATTATTTACATGAGTATAAGTCATCTGGTATTCCATATTTTTCATCTAGATAGTTTAAGTGTAATGGTAGAAATTATGAGTAAGTAGTTTGTTAACATCACCATTGCCACGTGGGAATGAGTCAAGGGGAGTTGGTCATATGGTTGTGATAAAATTAGTCCATAATTGTTTTGAGATAAATTTTAGATCATACATCAAATCATGTCAAAATATATGCAAGGGAAAATTTGGGCTCCTAGGTAATTTGGCAATATTTTCCCATAGCCAAATTGGCATGAGGCAAGAAAGAGAAGAGTAAGTAGTTTGATGGTGGTATATCTCATATGTGTGGATGTTATAGGATAAGGTGATAATATGGGTTTGTTTATTTTTGTGATTATTTTATTTTCACTAATTTTTAGGTCATATGATATAGCACGATAAAAGATATGCATCTGCATAGTTGGGCTCCCAAGCATTTTGACCTATTTCCTATGTTCAAATATAGTCGAGTATAGTCTAGTAAGTAGTTTGTTGACATAATATATCACACATGTGAAGGTTTAAGAATAATATTGATATATGGATGGAATCCCATATGTGATATGATCATATATGCTAAATTTTATATCATATTACTAAGCATAATGAAAGTTATGCAAGGGCAAAGTTGGCCTCATAGGGAAGTTCTAAGCATAGTTGGCTATGTGATAGAAGATTTTGAGAAGGAGTGTTAATGTAATAATATCTCAAAAATGCGAGGATCATAATATTAATTTGTTATATATTTTGATTATTATATTTTAGGAGATCATATGGTCTAAATTTTAGAATATGCGAGTGAGCAAGGCAAAAGTTATAACTATGCAAAGTTGGTCTCTATGCATATTTCAATGGTCCCCATACTTAGTCTATTTTACATGAAGATAAAGATAAAGACAAAATGAAGATATAATGGCTCATGGGAAATCATATAATTGATATCTATGATGTGCAATAATTCAAATAGGTTAAAGTGTTCATTGGTTAATGAAGGGAAAGATCAAGCTCCTTATAAAAGGATCAATGATGCATGTTTGTTCTAAAGAGTTAGTAAGTAGTGATATGAGGAAAAGTGATCAATGGATAATATTATAAGTAATAAAATGCATGAACATGTTCCAATCTTCATTATCTCAAGATTTTTGATCTAGATCTAATGGTGAACATTGCTAGTTGAAGACTTGGTTGATCCACATAGATCAATGGTGTGTATTGAGTCAACATTATAAGGGTGCACGAGATGAGGTCAAAGTGATTGAGGTTTAAAATTTGAGAATTGGAACATATGTGTTAAATTTAAATAATATTGATGATGTTAGATTGATCTAAATCTGAAAGGACATGAGATGTGAGCATAGT
Source organism: Torreya grandis (assembly GCA_037957365.1). Classification (NCBI taxonomy): domain Eukaryota; kingdom Viridiplantae; phylum Streptophyta; class Pinopsida; order Cupressales; family Taxaceae; genus Torreya; species Torreya grandis. The sequence continues at coordinate 368,481 of JARHVA010005643.1, forward strand.
GTTCCAAGTTTATCTATGATCATTTGGTTTTGAATATTAAAATTTAACAAAGGGAAAAACTAGTCTATGGTTTTTGGATCATATATTTTGATCAAGGATGAATTTTCTCATGGTATAAAAATAAAATATTAATAAGACTCCATATTTCATCTAATGAACCTAATTTAATGATCTAAAAGTGTGTATAGATAAAGATATTAAGATCCAAGTTGATTGTGTGTTCATGCATGTTCTACAAGTAACCCAAGAAGGGTAATTGAGCTCATTTTGATGTTGTTTCAATATCTCATGATAACTTGGCTATTTAGGAGTGTTATAGACTCCATAAGAATGATCTATGTGGTATTTAAAGGTTTGAATAATTGATATTTAATATGAAAAATGCTTAATAAGTTGATTCTAATCATTTGAAGATGTCTTAGGGGTCATAAGGAGTGGACTTATGTATTTGAAAGTGGTCTCATGTTATTATTTTTTATAGATGAAGTGATAAATGGGTGAATAGGTCTCCACACTACCTATAAGAGTTACAAGGACCTAATTAAAAGGTGTAGTTTCTTAAGGGTGACCCATAGATGCTATGGCTAACCTATGAAGATTGTATTGAGCCATGTCTTGATGTGAGAGAAGCCTTAAGGGTTAAGATAAGTCTAATGACTAATGAAGAAGTTATTTATAATGATTGATCTATATATATTGAAACCAAATTAGATGGTTTCTAAATTATTAAAGGCTTGTGTGAGTATAATATTCATTGAAGAAAATAAAATAGGAGACTGAGTGTACCCAATGGTTGGGTTGATGAGCAGAGCAGATTGGGGACTATGTGTATAACCTATACGTCATAATTCTGATGGAAGAATAGTCCTCTTTTATGTTGAATATAAGTGAAGAGGCTTATGTGAATCAATTAGAGTGAAGAGTTGAGGAGTAAAGAGAGGAAGTGTGCCTAGTGGAGGGGTTGATGAGTAGAGTTGGTTCATGATTGTGTGTATGACCTGTAGGTCATATTTCTATGTCATAACAAGTGCTCTTGTAGTTTTGATGCTTTAAAGTGTGAGTTAAGGATAGATGATGTTTGTGTGATCTTAGAGGTTAATTTTTGAGGCAAATCAGAGTATGGTCTATGTGCATGGCCTCATGGTCAGGTTGTTTTTGTGGTGATAGATTTATTATAGGTGTGTTAAAGTGAGTTTGAGTAAAGAGTTAGAGAGTGGGGTTAGTTAGGGCATTTAATGTGTCCTAATTGATCTTTATGTGTTGGTATAAGTATGTAATGTGATTTGGCCAATAGGGATTATTGGGTGAAAGAGTGAATGTGAAGAGTGAAAATAAGAGGTCCATCATTATTTGTTGAAGACATTAGTTCTAAGGTGGAGGTGTTCATTTCAAAGGAGGGTCTAAAGTACTTGGTCTTCCTTAGGGACAGTTACTCCTTGTGAAATAGGTATTTCACTAAAGCTAGGTGGTCTACAAGAGTTGATCATCTTAGGGTTAGGTGTTCCTTTTAGAATAGGAATTTCACTAAATCTTGGTTAGGAGGATTTGACCAGTCTCTAGTTTGTAATACCTTATAGGATAAGTAGTCTAAGTGTTTGTAGGCTTGAGAGTGGGTTTTATTCCCCAAGATGGTTTCCCACATAGATGATATGTTGATGTGTTATATGCTCTTATTCATTCTTTGGATAAATTTACTTTCATGTTTATGTTTCTAAGATCAAGTTGATATATGATGGAATGGTTTTGGAATTAAATGTGCATTATTATATACTGCTTGACCCCCCTCTCAGTAGCTACTTCTAACAATTGGTATCAGAGTAGGTCCTTTCAAGGAATCTTAATAGATTGAAGGAGATATTGAATTTGGTACAAATATGGATAAATAATTAAATAAAGAGAATCCATAGTGGAATCCTATGATCAAGGAAATTGAAGAGTAGATATGTACTTTGAATAAATATACCAAAGAGGATGAGAATGTTATCAATGATCTCAAGGTTCAGCTAGAAGATGCCAGGAAAATTTTGTGTTAAAAATAAAAGGACATCATGTTTGATAAAGAAGCTTTCCATAATAGTAGAGAAGATGAAAAAAAGGAAGAAGTTGATCTAGAAGCTAAGCTCATGAGTGCACTTAGTGAACTAAAGGAGTAGAAGAAGAGGAATCAAAAAATGAGGAATACGATCAAATGTCTTGAATCACAAATCAGTTCTCTTGAGGGAAGTTTGTTAGGATCCAAGAAAGAAGAAAAGAAGTATCAATAATAGTTAAATTTTATTAAAGTACAAGCATATAGATTGAAATACATGGCCAACAAGGCTAAAGAACATGAAAACAAAATCAATATTCTTGAGAATCAGTTAAGGACTGCAAATGCAAATCTGAAAGCAAGAGAAGATGAGTACACTTAGATAAAGATTGAGATGGGCTCATTAAAGAATCATCATGATATTGTTAAATTAAAGCTGTATAAACTTGAAAAGAAGCATGATAATATTGAGCATGTCAAGGAGAATACTATTTTTAAATCACTACAAGAAGGTATATTAGAAAACCAAATACTTTAAGGTGTGCTAGTTTAATCTATGGTCATTTTTATACCTATAATAAGTATGGTAATTAAGCTAAGGATTGTAGAAGGAAGTCAGCCAAGAATGAGTTATCATGGATCCTTAGAAGAAGAAGCAATTGGTCTTGGAGAAATCATAACTTATATCAGTCAAGAGGTATGTCGAATGATATTGTTTGCTATAGTTACAATAAAATAGGACATATTTCTAGATTTTGTTTAGATTCTCCAAAAGAGAAAGGCATGAATATTTAAAGGTGAGTTATCAAGTTGGTTTAATGCATATTTCCTATTTTGGTGAGTGGCATGAAGTTTTGTTGATGGTTCTTGAGATAGATTGAGAGAGAAGGATAGTAAGCATGTGTGGTGGTTCTTCATGATGTGTGGAGATCTAAAGATTATCATAAGGTGTAATGGATCAAAAATCTTAGGGAAATTCCCTCTTATATGTGCCTTGGTGAGTTCCATCATATTTACTTACTTTTTTTGTTCTTTCTTCATTGATTTCAATGTTTGGTTGAAGAAGATTTTTGGCATGTAGTAAGAGGCAGATGTCAAGGCAAGAAGAGGTGGGCTCAAGGTAAAGGGGAGTTTGTATCATATTTATAATATGGTACTATCATATTAGTGGTATTTATATGTCGTTGAGACTATTTGGTTCCCACTTTGTCATTGTGTCAAAGGGGGAGAAAGTTCTTATTGTGAGAGTGTTTGAAGAGAAAGAAGGTGAGTTATATATTGCTATATGTTGTGTGTTAACATAAATAATAAAGGGGTATATTATTGGAGAGCTAATAGTGATTTCATGGTGATGTCATGGAGGTGTCTTGGTTAGTGGATGAAGTGATTTGATAGCCTAAGTGACAATGACAAAGTGTGAAATGTGCTTGTCCTAGTATGCTTGAAGGAGGCTTGGTTGATCTTCAGTTTTAGCTTATTAGAGATGTTCAGGGATGAGTATGGTGATTTTATCATGTGAAATGGGTCATATAAATGGTCAATGATGATTATATATATTTTCTTCATGATTGGAATTCATTTGGTAGTCCATTGTTTTCATCTAGATAGTTTGGGTCTAGTGGTAGAAAATCTGAGTAGGCAATTTGTTGACATCACCATTACCATGTGGGAATGAGTCAAGGGGATTTGGTCATATGGTTGTGATAAAATTAGTCCCTAATTATTTTATGAACAATTATATATCATCCACCAAATCATGTCAAAAGATACACAAGGGAAAATTTGGGTTCCCAAGTAGTTTGATAGTATTTTCCCATAGCCAAATTTACATGAGGCAAGAAAGAGCCGAGTAAGAAGTTTGATGGTGGTATATATCATACGTGTGGATGTTTCAAGAGAAGATGATCATATGGGTTTGTTTATTCTTTTATTATTTTATTTTCACTAATTTTTAGGTCATGTGATATAGTGTGATAAAATATATGCAGGTGAAAATTTATTCTACCAAGCATTTTGACAGTGTTTTCTATGTTCAAATATAACCAAGTAAGTAGTTTGTTGACATCATATATCCCACATGTGAAGGTTTTAGGATTATATTGATATATGGATGGAATAAACTATGTGAGAGGATATTATGTGCTAAATTTTAGATCATGTGGCTAAGTGTAATAAAATTTATGCAAGAGTAAAGTTGGCCTCATAGGCAAGTTCTAATCATAGTTGGTTCAATGACAGAAGATTTTGAGAAGGAATTTTAATGTTTTAATATCTAAAAAATGTGAGGTTTCTAAGATAATTTTATTATATGGTTATATTATCCTATTTCAAGAGATCATATGGTCCAAATTTGAGAACATGTGAGTGAGCGAGACAAAAGCTATGACTGTGTAAAGTTATCCTTTTAGGCATATTCCAATGGTCCCCATAGTCTATTTTGTACGAAGATAAAGATAAAAAAAATGAATATCTAATGGCTCATGGAAAATAATAAAATTGAGATCTATGGTGTGAAATAATCAAAGAGGCCAAAGTGTTCATTGGTTAATGAAGGTAAAGATCAAGCTCCTTATAAAAAGATCAATGAAGCATGTTTGTTCCAAGTACTCTAGAAGTAGTGAGATAAGGACAAGTGATAAATGGTTAATGGTATAAGTGATATTAAGGAATTTGAGGGTGAAAAGTGTCATTATCTCATGATTTATAAGTTATATCTAATGGTGAACATTACTACTTAAAGACCTAGTTGATCTGTAGAGATTAACGGTGTGTATTGAGTCAACATTGTAAGGGTGCATGAGACAAGGTCAAAGTGATTGAGGTTTAACATTTGATTATTGAAACCTATGCATTAAAGTTTGGAGAATATTAATGGTGCAAGATTTATTTAAATCTAAGAGTACATGGGATGTGAGCATAGTGTTTGAAGTTTAACTATGACTATTTGCTTTTGAATATTTAAATTTAACAAAAGGAAAAACCAATCTATGGTTTTTAGACCATATAATTTGGTTAAGGACAAATTTTCTCATGGTATAAAATTAAAATATTAATAATACTCCATGGTGAATCTAATGAACCTAATGTGAATATCTGAAAGTCTATATAGTTAAAGATATTAACTCCAAAGTTGACTATGTGTTTGTGCATGTTCTACAAATAAATTGAGAAGTGTAATTGAGTTCATTTTGATGTTGTTTTGATATCAAATGATAAATTATCTATTTGGGAGTGTTTAATAATCCATGGGTATTATTTTTTTGGTTTTTAGAGGTCTAACCAATTGATATTTATTATGAACAATGATTAATAAGTTAATGATGATCATTTGAGGATGTCTTAGGGGTCATAAGGAGTGGACTCATGTATTTGAAAGTGGTTATGTGTTCTTGTTTTTGATAGATAAAGTGTCACGTGGTTGAATAGGTCTCCATGAGACCTATAATATATATAATTTCCTAATTTAAAGGTGTAGCTACATAAGGGTGACCCATGGAGGATATGGTCGACCTATGAAGATTGTATTAAGCTATATCTTGATGTGAGAGAAGCCTTAAGGGTGAAAAAAATTCTAATGGAAAACCAAGAAGTTGTTTATCATGATATATATATATATATATATATATATATATATATATATATATATATATATCATGATAAACAACTTCTTGGTTTTCCATTAGAATTTTTTTCACCCTTAAGGCTTCTCTCTCTCTCTCTCTCTCTCTCTATATATATATATATATATTGAAACCAAATTAGATGGTTTCTAGATTAGTAGAGGCTTGTTTGAGTACAATATTCATTAAAATGAAGAAAAGAGGACACTGAGTGTACCTAATGGCTAGGTTAATGAGCAAAGTAGATTGAGGAGTGTGTATGACCTATAGGTCATAATTATAATGGTATAATAATGATTTATAGGTTGAAGATGAGTGAATAGGATTGTAAAAGTGTATTAGAGTGAAGAGTTGAGGATCAAAGAAAGGAAGTGTGCCCAGTGGATGGGTTGATGAGCAAAGCTAGTTCATGATTGTGTGTATGACCTGTAGGTCATATTTCTATGTCATAAAATGTGTTATTACAATTTTTATGCTTTTAAGTGTGAATAAATTATATATGATGTTTGTGTGAGATTAGAGGTTGATTTATGAGGTAGATTGGAGTATGGTCTATGTGAATGACCTCATGGTTAGGTTGCATTTATGGTGATAGAGTTATTACAGGTATGTTGAAGTTAATGTGAATGAAGAGTTGGAGAGTGGGGTTATTTGGGATATGTAATGTGTCCTAATTATTATTTTTATGTTGGTATAAATATGTAATGTGCTTTTTCCAATAGGGACTCTTGGGTGAAAGAGTGAAGGTGGAGAGTGATACTCAGAGGTCTATCATTAGGTGTTAAAGACATCATTTCTAAGGTGGAGGTGTTCATTTCAAAGGAGGGTATAAAGGACTTAGTTTTACTTAGGGTAGTTGTTACTTGTAAAATAGGTGTTTCACTAAAGTTAGGTGGTCTAAAGTATTTGATCATCTTAGGGGTACGTGCTCCTTGTGGAACTGGCATTTCACTAAATCTTGATTATGAGGATTTGACCAGTCTCTAGTTTGTAATACCTTAAAGGACAAGTAGTCCAAGTGTTTTTAGGCTTGAGAGTGGGTTTTATTCTCCAAGATGGTTTCCCATGTAGATGATGTGTTGTATGCTCTTATTCTTGCTTTGGATAAATGTACTTTCATGTTTATGTTACTTAGATCAATTTGATGTATGATGGAATGGTTTTGGAATTGAATGTGAATTATTGTATATTGATTCATCCCCCCTCTTAGTAGCTAATTCTAACAAAAAGTATTATGGAAACCATGGCTAATATATAATAAAACATAGGGAATATTATACAACTAATTCAACATGGTTGATTTAGTGATGAAAAATAATGGAACTAGATGAAAGAGGGGGGGAAAGTGAGAAGATAAAGAGGAGATTGTAATGATTGGATAACATGATAATGCATGTAAACATGTATAATGGATGACCATATGAAAAAATATCATAAACTACAAACAGTTGGCCCAGTCCTAATCTCGATGTACTCCTTAAACCATGCATTCAAGGATATATATGTAATAATGAGTCTTAAAAGGGAAACTTTTAGTAAATAAAAAACATAGGTATATACTTATACCCCACCCAAATATCCTTACATGTCATAATAATTCAACATGGGATGGTGATTTGGGATGAAACATAAAAACATGAAAGATAAAATTAAGTGTTGTAAATAAAAATAATGATAAATGAAATAAATTGTTTAACCCTAAAATAGATAAGGATCCTAACTTGTGTTGGATAGGGTTAAGAATATAGAAATGATAATGCACAAGGGTGATAATCAGATCTAAAACATTCCAATTGGGTGCTAAACTTAAATATAAATATACACTAAATTTATTATGTTAATAATAGGATAAATATATAAAGTACAACTAAGCTAAGCATGTAAATGACAAATAAGTATAATACTAACTAGTTTTGATGCTAACACAATGTTATATCTAGAACGAGTAGAAATTGGGATGGAAGATGATTCTAGAATAGCCATCAAATTTTGGATCTAATGTTTCTAGAGCTCTAGACACTAACATAGGCTTGAGATGATTATGTTAACACTAATATCTAGGTTAGATTTAAGTGTATTATATAGAATACCTATTGAAAAATGAATGTGACCACCTAGATGCTTATGGTTTTTGACTTCACCTTTGATTTGGTGCATTCATATATGGGTCATGGACTTCAATTTTGATTTGGTGAATTCATATCTAGGTCATGGAAAACCTAGTTCTTCATATTCATAATGACCTTGGGGGAAAATGGTTTAGTGGTCACATGGTGTTAACCTGACCCCAAATACCCCTCTACTAGTGAACACTGCCCACATAACCAATACTCCAAATAGGGATTTATACTAATGTAGTTCTCCCTTACATTTTGGATTATGTTTGAATCATGTAATATGTGGAAATTAAGTACAATAGTGGCATATCTTATAACTTAGAAAATTGATCTCTTAGGTTACTCATTAAAAAATTCATACTTGTAGATGTGTAGTCCCTATGACTAATATAGGAATATGAATTAATAGGGAAGATTTACTCAATTAAATACTCTTTGAAAGTTAGATTATTTTAGGTGAGGAATGTGTTAGGTGAATATTTTATTATTCAGCTATTTGATTGAGCAAAATAGGTCTTATCATCCACAGCAATAGAGATTGGTCAGCCCAGTGTGCAAGTTTACTACATCAGAGGTGGAAAAATCTCTCCTCTCATCAAGGGGAGGTTCCCTATAAATACACAGGAGCTATATACTATATATAAGTATAAAATAACACTCAGGGGTAGGATGTGCCATCCATCTCTCCTTTTTCAAAGATGATGTTCACAAACAAAAGAGAAAATCTTGGTGAAAACACTAAAGGCACTTCTCTTCTTTTAGAAGTGTTCTTGCAGGGGACAATAGGAGTTCTTTCAGGTAGGATAAGTAACTAGTAACATAGTATAGAATAACCAACAATCTGAGATGTAGCACAAAGTCTCCACCTTGAATGCCCAAGAGTGAAATACGAAGGATAATGAGGGCATAAAGTCATCCCAAGATCCTTTACATAGGAACAAAAAGAAAACACACTAAAGGAAATTATGGGGGCAAAAAGTCTCTCCACAGTTGGCTTCAAGACACCTTCCTGATTACTTTCACTAGTTCTAGTTGCTAAATTAAATAAACAATAACACATTCAGAAGATAGACATAAGAACAATCTCCTAAAATGATACAAGCTATGACATCACAAAGTCTGCAAACAACTTGATTTCTTATTCAAATAAAATGATATGAACAACAATCTGAGCTCAAAGTCTCAGTATTCACCTTTCAATTTGGGTAGAGTTTTACTTCTAGTAATGAGAAGATATCCTTTGTAACAATAAAAGAGTTTACAATATATAACGCTCTAAGAAAGACTTGGGCACTTGTTTTCATGAAAAAGGCCAATGCTAAATTGAATGCCTTAAATGAGCCTTCAGTTCTATCTAGAGGGACCATGCTGGGAATAGTGCATTTCCATAACTATGGTGTGTCCATTCCTCTAATATGTCTCTTCCTTAGTATGGATTGTTTAGTCTTTTTCTTGATGTCTGCATAGCTATCTAATTTGCCATTACTTCATGGAAGGAAAAATAGGCTGCATCCTTGATTTGGTGTGCTCAAAAGTCTACTTGATCCACTATTTCACCTACTAGAAATAACTCTTTTAAAGATATTTTTGGTCCTTTGGTCTCATTCCCCTCTTTCTATATGATTTGAACCCTCAAGCTATCTTTTCCCTTTCCAATTTTGTCTTTTACTAGCATTTGAGCTCCCAGGGCTATATCCTCAGCTTTGCTAGCTCTTTATGCTCTTCCAGTAGTATTTCTTCCCTTTGGAATTTCGGTCTTTAAATGCATTTAAGCCCATCATCCTCCTTCACAATTACTTCATGTCTTTCCTACTTATTTTGGCCACTTTTTGCTGATCTCATCAAGTGACACGTGGCATTTTTCACTTTTGAGAGTCTTACAGAAGATGACACGTGGCAGCATCTACTTACTTTATCAACTCACCTGAGACCCACCACAGTCTTTATGAAATGAAAGGGAGAGACTAGGGATGTTGACACTTGGTAGCTTTTGTTGAGATTTTCAAGGGACACGTGGCATGTTCTGTGTAATCTAACAATCACAGAGAAGATGACACTTGGAGCACTCTGCCCTCAAGGTTTTTCCTTTCAGGCATTCCTTTGGTTGGGCTTATTTCCTTCAGATAAAATTTTGAAGGAAATCCTTCGGGCTTTGCCTTAGTCATTTTCCCATAGAAAATACTTTTGAAAGAATTCTAACAGCTCTTTCACTTAATAATTTCCTTCAGACAAAAAGTTTGAAGGAAATGTTCCCTGTCAGCCTTTGAACAAATCCAAAGGAATTATATCTTTTCAATCAATCACTTGGTTCTTCCTTTAAGTTCTATGCTTTATTTGAATTTCAATGGATATTCCCTTACTTTAAATTTGACATTTGTGGGGCTGTCAATGGTCGCTAGCCACTTGAACCATGTTGAACCTTAAACCTTTGAACCCACTAAAAGTACATTGGTTCATTAGTTCATCAGTTCAATTTGTCACTTTTGTTCCATTGCTTCGTGGTTCAATCACTTTCTCGTTCCTTGGTTGAACCATCTGTTGAACCACATGTTTGTTGCTTCTTTCCTTAACTGACGCTGCCTTTGAACCTTTGAACCCATGAACCATTGAACTCTTTCAGTTCAAGGTTTAATCAATTCATTGGTTCATCCTTTGTCCGTCACTTCCTTGTTCTTTCTAAGCTCTTTGATCTTCATCACACTAGTTTAACCTTTAAACGTGTGAACTCATTGAACCTTTTGGTTTAAGGTTCAATGTTTTAATCGGTTCATTCTTTTTATTTGGCTAAGTCCTTTTGATCTTTTTGAACCAAACATGTTGAACCATTGAACCCATTGAACCTTTAAACCAAAGTGGTTCAATGGTTCAATGGTTCAAGCCTTCTTCTCTTTGATAAGTGTTTTGAAGCTGTTGAACCTTGAAGCGATTAAACTTTAAACCTTGACAAATACACTTAACTATTGCTGGTGACATTGAACCTTTGAACCCATTGAGCCTGTTGAACCAAAATGGTTCAAGGTTTAACAGTTCAATGGTTTAATCCTTGCTTAGAAGCTTGCCGATGGACATTTTGGTTGAACCTTGTCATTGAACCAAAATTGAAATTGCCCAAGTGTTGGAAACTTTTTTTTTGATTGAACTCTCTTGCATAAGACTTTGAACTTATTGAACCTACTAATTTCAAGCACGTTGAGTCTATAGAAGCATATCTGCAGAGTTCATAGTTTTAAACCTATAGAGTCCATAGATTTAAGAAAAAGCCTTGAAAAATGAAGAACTTGAATGCTCAAATCAAATTTTGAAAAGGGAAGAGACAATTTTGGTCTGTGCAAGGCCAAAATAGTCCATAGGTTATCCCAAAAATGAGTGGTATTTTTAGAGACAACAACTGGCTCCAATTAGGGAACTTCCTTTAGTTGAAAACCTGGAATAGTTGAGGGGAGTAGAAACCAAAATATCTAGTGCCTTGAAGTATGCCATTGGGCTATGGAGTCATCCTACCCAAAAAGAAAGGATCCAAAAATGAAAATGAACAACACACAATAGAAACAAAGGCTATACAAATATACATATGTATAGGTGAACTTATCTAATACCTCAAGAATTGAAGTGATTCAAATGCTACCCATTGTGAGACAATGAAAATGGTGTTCCATCCTGATAAATTAGTAGGAAACCATTTTGTCCCTAGAATCAGTGACAGGTGAATAGAACTCTCCACCAGGAATCACATTTTTTGTGCACTCCTTTTGGCTCTCTCTTCTTGCTCCATGGTAAGATGTGGTTTTCAATTTGAAAACTGTAACTCATTGCTCTCTTGGCAAAGAGTTTCTTTTGCTAACTTTGGAGTACAATAGTATGGTCCACTACCATAACTTGTTGTTCTACTGGTCCAGTCCAACACATGTTTTGATTGTTAACATCAAACTCCTGACAAACCATCAGCTCAGCATCTCCTTTGGTGTGAAGGAGTTTGACATCTAGGTCTTGAGTAGCCTTCAATCTAAGTAATAGAGATTCACATTCAGCTATGTTGGTGTTGCTGAACTACAACTTACATGAAGGAAAAATATCTCCTTGAGGATATATCAACACAGTCCCAGCTCTAGCATTGGTAGAATAATTGTTGGCATTAGATTTTAGGATCCAAACATCATTAGAAACTTATCTTCTATCATATTTCTCTTTATTAGAAGTGGAAGATGCTTTTTTATCTATATTGTGCCCTACCAATTCTTTTGATGTCTTGTTTGAATCAATTTCTAGATTGCCAGCTACAGGACTTTCATCTATAGAAACATGAACATCCTCTGTGGACAAAAAATAATTACCCTTGCTTGAAGACTCAAATAGAATTTATGCTTCAGGTGCTGATGTTTAAGTGACTGGGATGGGCATGTTCCTTGGGGGATCATGAGTTACCTTTTTAATCTCTTGTCCTACATGGATGGCTGTATTCTTCACACACTCTACCAACCTATCCAACTGCTCAGGGTTGGCTTGTAGGAATTCAAATTCAGTCATTTGAATTTTGGTTTTCTTGACATGGTCAATTATGTCAAATGACTGAAATAGACTATGAAGAAAGGATGAGAGTTCATCCTTTTGGTTTTTAGGGGGGGGACTAATCTACAAATTTAAATTAGAAGGTGTAGGGATGTTTAATGTACTTACCTTCTTAGCAATCACCAAGTCCTTTGGCTAGAAAGGTAGAGTGGTCCCACATTTAGAAATTGAAATTGTTGGTTGAGGTCGTTCCTCTATCTTTTCTTTATCAGCTTGCTGGGTTGACTGGTTCTTAGACTGGGTGAACATATAATAAGATCCCTTAACTGGTTCACCTTTAATTCTGGGTTCATTCTGGTAATTCAAGAAACCAATCTGGGAGTCATCAGCTGACTCTTCTTAACCCTCTGTGAAGAGATCAACATCATTTTCTTGATCAAACTCAGGTTGGAAAGAGAAATCATGTTTAATTTCTAGATATACAACTATTGAGTTGGTTGGAGGTGCTTCAAGGTTAAGGTTCCTCTATGGGGGAGGAAGATGATTTGGCTACCCTTGATTTCTGGTAGCATTGCCTTGATATGGCTAATTTTGAAATGTCCTCCTTGGCATATCTTGATTAGGAGGAGTAGACATACCTTGGCCCATTTGCCTTTTCAAGGCTAGCAGTTCATTTGCTAGCTTTTGTACCATTTGATCAATGGTGGCTGTAGATGAATTCTTAGAAGATGAAGAATATTTAACTCTATTTGGGTATCTCCTTATCTTTCCTGACAAGATAAGGTCATCTTCTACCTCAGTAGCCAAGTCTTGAGCAATAACAAGGTTTATGTGTCTAGCTCGCCTCAGCAAAAACTCACTTTAGGTAGCTATGAGTTGATGAAGAAGTATTTTAGGTTCTTAGGTGTGGGCTAAGCAATGATAAGAATTTGATTCCTCAACTTGTCAAACTTTGCTATGAAATCCCTCATGGGTTCATGAGGTTCCTTATTCATCTATGTAAGATGGGCCATCAAAGCACGTGTATCTTCTGCAGGCTTGAACCTAGCTTCAAATTTAGCTTTGAGTGTCCTAGTTAGTCACTGATTTAGCCTGTAGGTGGTAAAACCATTTTGCAGTAGTACCTTGTAGTGTTTCCATGAAGATCCTGACTACCACATCTTCAAATTCCACCCCTATTATGCCACAGGCTATGCTGAAGGTTGTAATGTGTTCATTAGGGTGAACTCTCCCATCACCAAGGAATTTGGGGAAGTTCTTTCTTGAGCTATGTGGAAGTTCATGTAGAGGTGGTGTAAGATTTAGTGGGCCAAATGAGTTACCCCAGGGGCCTTGAACTACCATGATGGCATTATGAAAAAGAGGATAAAAAATTTGGGTGGCATATGGATAGGTAAAACTTTGCTAATATCAATAAAAGTAGCTCTACCTTGGGCTCTCTAGCTTTTTGTATAGCATGGAGTTACCAGATTGTAGAACAAAAATGGAAAAGAGTAGGATCTACTTCAAATTGAAGCTTGAGACTTCAAACTGCATGCTCTTCCCAGTGGCTCTGGTTTTGCAGACTAGATAATATAATAGAGATGGAGGAAGATGGTAAGGCTATAATGATAATGGGTAAGAGATAGAATGGAGTTGCCATAATATATAATGGATAAGGGTATAATGATAATGGGTAAGACACAGGTGATGTTTCAATCTAAAACTTAAGGTTCCAAATTGCATAAAATTACTGTGTCCCCAACAGAGTCACCAAAAACTATTGGGTGAATATTTTGTCAGTCAACTGTCTGATTGAGCAAAATAGGTCTTATCATCCACAACAAAGGAGATTGGTCAGCCCAGTGTGTAGGTTTACTACATTAGAGGTGGATAAATCTCTCCTCTCATCAAGGGGAGGTTCCCTATAAATATGTAGGAGCTATATAATATATATAAGTAGAAAATAACACTCAAGGGTAGGATAAGCCATCCATATCTCTTTTTTCAGAGATGATGTTCACAAACAAATGAGAAAATCTTAGTGAAAACACTGAAGGCACTTCTCTTCTTTTAGAAGTGTTCTTATAGGGGATAGCAGGAGTTCTTTTAGGTAGGATAAGTAACTAGTAATAGAGTACAGAGTAACCAATAATTTGGGACGTAGCACAAAGTCTCCACCTCAACTGCCCAAGAGTGAAACACAAAGGATAATGAGGGCACAAAGTCATCCCAAGATCCTTTACATAGAAATAGAAAGAAAACACACTAAAGGCAATTGGGGGGGGCACAAAGTCTCTCCAAAATTGGCTTTAGGACACCTTCCTATTTACTTTCACTAGTTCTGCTTGCCAAATTAAATAAACAAGAACACATTCAAAATACAGACATAAGAACAATCTCCTAAAATGATATAAGCTATGATAGCACAAAGTCTGCAAACAATTTGCTTTCTTATTCAAATAAAATGATATGAACAATAATCTAAGCTCAAAGTCTTAGTATTCACCTTTCAATTTGGGCAGAGTTTTACTTCTGTTAATGAGAAGATCTCCTTTGTAACAATAAAAGAGTTTACAATATATAGCACTCCAAGAAAGACTTGGGTGCTTGTTTTCATGAAAAAGGCCCATGATGAATTAAATGCCTTCAATACACCTTCAGTTCTATTTGGAGGGACCATGCTAGGAATAGTGCATTGCCATAACTATGGCATGTCCAATCCTCTAATATGTCTCTTCCTTAGTATGGATTGTCTGGTCCTTTACCTAATGTCTGCGCAGCTATCTAATTTGCCATTACTTCATGGAAGGAAAAATAGGTTGTGTCCTTGATTTGGTGCGCTCATAAGTCTACTTGGTCCACTATTTCACCTATGAAAATAACTCTTTTGAAGATATTTTTGGTCCTTTGGTCTCGTTTACCTCTTTCTGCTATAATTTTAGCCCTCGAGCTATCTTTTCCCTTTTTGGTTTTGTCTTTTCCTGGCATTTGAGCTCTCAGGTTTATATCCTTAGCTTTGTTGGCTCTTTACACTCTTCCAAAAGTGGTTCTTCCCTTTTAAATTTTGGCCTTTGAATTAATTTGAGGCCATCATCCTCCTTATCAATTCCTTCATGTCTTTCCCACTTGCTTTGGCTGCTTTCTACTGATCTCAGCAAGTGACACATGGCATTTTCCACTTTTGAGAGTCCTACAGAAGATGAAACATGGCATCATCCACTTACTTTATCAGCTCACCTGGGACCCACCACAGTCTTTACGAAATGAAAGGGAGAGACCACGGACATTGACACTTGGTGGCTTCCATTGAGCTTTTCAAGGGACATGTGGCATGTTCCATGTAATCTAATAATCACACAGATGATGACACTTGGAGTGCTTTGATCTTAGGCTTTTTCCTTTCAGGCATTCCTTTGGTTGGGCTTATTTCCTTCGGACAAAAGTCTGAAGGAATTCCTTTAGGCTTTGCCTTAGTCATTTTGCCATGGAAAATACTTTCAAAACAATTTTAATGGCTCTTTCACTTAATAATTTCTTTTAGACAAAAAGTCTGAAGGAAATGTTCCATGTCAACCTTTAAACAAATCTAAAGGAATTCTATCTTTTCGGTCAGTCACTTGGTTCTTACTTTAAGTTCTATGCTTTATTTTAATTTCAACAGATATTCCCTTACTTTAAATTTGACATCCACAGGGCTGTCAATGGTTGCTAGCTACTTGAACCATGTTGAAACTTAAACCTTTGAACCCACTGAAAGTACATTGGTTCATTAGTTCATCGATTCATTTTGTCACTTTTATTCCATTGCTTCCTAGTTCAATTGCTTTCTTGCTCCTTGGTTGAGCCATCCATTGAACCACCTATTTGTTACTTCTTTCCTTAACTGAGGCTACCTTTGAACCTTTAAACCTATGAACCATTGAACTTTGAACTCTTTCGGTTCAAGGTTCAATCGGTTCATTGGTTCATCCTTTATCCGTCACTTCTTTTTTCTTTCTAAGCTCTTTGATCTTCATCGCACTGGTTAAACATTTGAACTTGTGAACTCATTGAACCTTTTGGTTCAAGGTTCAACAGTTCAATCAGTCCTTCTTTTTATTTGGCTAAGTCCTTTTGATCTTTTTGAACCAATTGCATTGAACCATTTGGTCATTGAACTTGTTGAACCATTGAACCTGTTGAACCTTTAAACCAAAGTGGTTCAATGGTTCAAGCCTTATTCTCTTTGATAACTATTTTGAATCTATTGAGCCTTGAAGTAGTTAAACTTTGAACCTTGACAAATGTGCTTAACTCTTGCTAATGATGTTGAACCTTTGAACCAATTGAACTCGTTGAACCAAAATGGTTCAAGGTTCAATGGTTTAATGGTTCAATCCTCGCTTAGAAGCTTGCTGATGGACATTTTGGTTGAACCTTGTCATTGAACCAACCTTGAAATTGCCCAAGTGTTGGAAACTTGTTCTTTTGATTGAACTCACCTGCAGAAGCCTTTGAACCTGCTAATTTCAAGCATGTTGGGTCTGTAGAAGCATATCTATAGAGTTCATAGTTTTAAACCTGCAGAGTCCATATATTTAAGAAAAAGCCTTGAAAAATGAATAACTTGAATGCTCAGAGAAAATTTTGAAAAGGGAAGAAATAATTTTGGTCTGTGTAGGGCCAAAATAGTCCATAGGTTGTCCCAAAAATGAGTGATATTTTTGGGGACAACAAAATGATTGAGATTTGATCTTGTATTTATATAAATCCCTCTGAAGAATTAACTCACATTAAATAGCTTAGGCTGACTATTATGATATATTTCATTTACAAAGAAGATGAATTCAGGGAACTAGACACTTACATCAGGTCAAGACACTAACATTGATGCTAGTGTCTATCCCAAACATTAGTGTCTAAAGAGTAAAAAAGTAGGTTCAGGTTCAAAACTTATAGAGATGGAAGATAAGTACAATTTAAGATTTTTGGGTAAGATAGAAGTCCTGGGTCATCAAAATAAGAATGGAAAAACTATGATATAGGCTAAGGGGCATAATATAGAGTATATACAAGATTTGTAGAAGCTGGAAAAGGTCCAAAATAAGAGGAATAACCAAGTTTTGAGTTTTCCAAGTGTACAAGATTGAGGTGTTATATAATCCACAAATATCATCTACATTCCTCCCCCATAATCTAGTAAAGAAATAGTGAGGCTAGATGATATAATCAATTCCAACATGAAAACTTGTCAAGATTGAGTGATTTAATCACCTCAACCATACCAAAAAGTGAACCAACTAATGTATTATATTGGCTCAATATAGTCTATAAAAATTTGACAAGGGTATCAGTACATAAAATATTTTTGGAATATGAAATTGATTTGGATTTTGCATATGTACCTTAGATACGTCTCATGATAAAATTGTGTATAATAATGGTACCAATATATAGAATTCTACCACAACTGTGAATCTAAATCATATAACTATGTGCTTTGGCCACTTCAAAAAATTGTGTAAGTGGAGAAAACATGTTTCCAAATCATGCCCTCACTATATATGGATAAGTCTAAAAATTTATATAAGTACCAATGTGAACAACATGTTTCCAAAACATACCCCCACTATAATTTGGATATGTTGAATATTGAATAGGTGTGGATAACATGCTTCCAAAGCATGTCCCCACTAAATCTAAAAACTATGAATGTGTGGAATCCATGCCTATATGACATGTCTCCACTAAATTTAAAACTTGTGAATGTTTGTAGAACATGTCTCTATAATATCCCCATAACTAATATGCCCCCTCCCCTTTAAGGTGAGGTAAGGATAGGAACTATTAGTTACCTCACCTAGAAAGGATAATACAAGTGTATAATATGTGAATATAACCATATAACATATAGAAGGAATTATTAGGTGTGGAGCTTGATTGTCTTCCAGGATTAGAGGTTAAAATTCTAATGTTATTTCAACTAGGTTTGGATCCCATTCTTTGAATCCCTCATGGCATGGGGGGTACCTCCATTATGGGGTCTAGGGGGGATGACCCCTCTGGTGGGGGGTCTAGGGGTTGCACGCCCTAGTGAGGTTTTGGGGGTAACACCCCCAAAGCAATTTTTTAAAGTAAAATTACCTTGTTAAATTGTAATTTTGTAGTCAATTTGGACCATTGATTAAAGGTTTATAGATATAACTATAGAGGTTATGTTTATGTGTTTTTACCCTAAAATGTATTGATATATGGCTGAGATATATGATTGTGAAAAAAATGCTGAAATATTATACATAGAGAGGAGGTGGAAAAGGTAGAGAGGTGTAATAGGGTTTGTTATAGGATTTTTTTTCTCCTTTATATTGCTATAAATAATATACTAGAAAAGTTAGGTGGATGTAGCCCATCTTGGGTGAATCGCATTAAAGCAAGCATCTCTTGTTATGTGTATGTTTATGTCTATTTTCATAATGTTTGATTAATTCATTTTATAGTTTTTCTTGTATGTGATTTGGGGATAGATTTGGATTTTAATTTATCCTAATAGGAACATGTCTAGGTAGATATAGCATTGAATCACATAGAACCAATGTGTTCACATGAATGCCTAATATACATGATAAGGATCATGGAAACATATAGATAGTAATAATACAAACTCAAAAAGTAAATAAAAACACACACAATAGCACTCAAAATTGAGTTAAAAGGCATTGGTCTAAGGAGAATACAAACAAAAGGCATTTTTAAATGATATACAAGCAAAGGGATATGACTTATTCAAATGTCCATAAAATCAAGGATGACACATTCAAATGTCCATACACTAAATAATGACATATTAAAATGTCAAATAAATCATACATAGGCATAGGGTTCATAATCAAAGGAGAATATTTAAATAATCAAACAAGGAATACAATATTAAGGTAAGACACTCAAGGAAGTGCATAAAGTAGAGCATAATAAACCAACATAAACATGTCATCGTAGCCCATGGATCAAATTTGTTGGGAAAAAATGTTAAGTGTATAAAATGTCAAGTACCATTTGTAATATATAATCATGGATAAAGGTATATATAAGTACATATGTAAGCTCAAATATGATAATGTAGAGTGATCATTGAATCATATAACCTATGTCTATCAAGATCAAAGAAGCATGTGCCCCTAATGTCTTCATGAAATGAGTAGAGGTAAGGCCCAACATCTAAAATAAGAATAGATCATTTATTTGTGTATGCATGTATCACACTCAAGTAGAAGTGTGACACGTGTATGTAAAAGTAACTAATACTACATCCACCAACATAGAACTAACGCATAAATTCTAAGGAAATAATAAAACATGTCAGTGCCAAACATATTTTTGGATTTGTGAATGTTTTTTTTTGGTATTTTGGAATGTTTGAAAAGTAAAGATCATCCTATGATTCCATCCAATGGATGGTCATAGATATCTCCCCACTATGCACCTAATTTAATAATCTTGTGGCACTATCAAGAATCATGCATAGGTTCAACATCTATCACAATAGTATCAGTTATGCTCTACATATATAAAATAGGAATCTATGGTTGTGAAGTAGTAGTAGGAGTAATAGGATTAGGGATTTGTGAAACCCATTATTGAGTGATCTATGGTTTCTTTGGAATAACTAAAATAGGATAATGTGTAGGTGTTCTAAATATCTGAACATGGGCATAGTAGATGGGGATTCTATGGAATTCACTATATTTTTCTAATGTAATGGTATCTCAAGTACTAGTTACCTAGTAAATGGTATTGCCTATTGCTTACCCTTTTGTAGTGAATGACCCTTAGTAATCTTGGTAATTAATTATCTATATTTAAGTTTTTATTGTTCAAGAGGATGATCATATGGAATCCCAAAAATTGTGACTACTCGATTGACATGAATATATTTTACACACCTATGCACTATAGAAGGTACTGATCAAAGTGTATGAATCTAAGGTCTTCCCAATAACATATCAAAGATGCCCATGGAAATTATAACTAAAAATGTAGTAGCCACATGTGGAGGATCAACCTATAAAGGTAGGTCAATCCCATCAAGAACCTTCTAAGAGGTCTCATCAAATCCTCTAAATTATCTACTAGAAGTATGAAAATCATGATGAGTATAACCCAAGTTTGAAATTAATGTCATGGTGTAAATGTTCTAGATTTCACCATTATCAATCATAACACTATGTATATGATGTTTATCAATATATGGTTGAATGAATAAAGAATGAATATTAGAGTCATCATCCTCAATCTCACTATCATTTAAAGTAATAGAGTGTCTCTAAATCATAGGAGGTATATTTCATGTGTAAATACCAATAATCCCATATAGTGGGTTCCTTTAGTCATATAAAATGTGAAAATTAGTAACTTGAGTGTGGCTTGTGACACCCAACCCATAGGTCCCTCTTGCTTGTTCTCATGACCCTCATAGGCATCTTTTCACTAATTCTTAGTCATCCATAGCCTTCCAGTTAGTGATTCCACCTCCTCCAGGTAGCATTTCTAGTGATCATTCCATCCCCCTAGGTCCCATTCCTTCAATATTATAGCTCCCAAATTTGACTATAGCATTGGACCCTAGGGTGTCTATTTTTGGTGTTCCTATCCAAGTGCATTTTTACCTCCAATGGTCAGTTCCTTTTGGTTCCTATTCCTCTTCTTTTTGGCCTAACATGAATACATTCAACCCATGACCAAAATATTCCTATAAAATCCCATTCAAAGTTTATTTAGAAAAGGTTGTCAAATATCATAAAGCAATCAAGAATACTTAGGCATATTTCCCTATTCTCTACATACAATTATCCAATACAACCACAAGCTCATTTAAATCATTAAACTAGTCCCTAGCCACCTTAAGGACACCTAGTTTTAGAATTTTTCATCTTCATACACACAATTTCAAAAAGCACATCAAGTGGGAAAACTACATATGGCTTGATCCCTTTTTGAAGTATTGGTATGTAAGTAGCGTGCCCATATAAGGGGTGTGGATACAGGTTCAGTGTATCTTACACACACTAACCCCCCATCTTTCCAAAAGTTTATCAAAACATAATGGAGTCTAGGGTTTGAAGACTAAATCAGCTCTACAAAGAGTTCCATAGACATCTAATAGTTAACATTACATAGGCAAACTCATATAGACATAGTGAATAAAATATAAAAAGCTCAGGTCTCCTAGACAATAGTGACAAAAGAGGAATATATCACTAAGACCTAGGGTGTCCTATTTTAGTTCTCATATCCAATCATAAAACAAAGGCCAGATCTTGATTTTTGACACTCTCCCAGTCTTACACAGTGAATTCTAGACTCTATCTTAATCATCTTAGTATGTTTCCAACCAAGTCTTATTTTCTTCACTTTTATTACTATTTATAGAAAGGTTAAAAATACAGTTAAATTATACAAATTAGTAGCTTAATTATTGCATATTTATTTAATAATTTTATTACTCTAGACCCTTAACTAAATTAGGAATAATACACCAATATTCCCAAAACTATTAAATCATTTGGTGAACCTGACTTACTTCATTTACACATAAAAACCCTAGAAACCCTAGGGTAAATTTCCTACTATTTTTTCCTATACTTTTTTCATTTTTTTACTTACATAATAAAATTAGAAATTAGCATTAAAATTTAAAATTTTTTAGTAACTTTTAAATAATTTTCTTTCAAACCCTAGTTGCCCATACTAGGTCTCGATATTTTCCTAATATTTTTTTGATTTTTTACTTACATATTTAAATCATAAATTAGCATTAAATTTTAAAATTTTTTAGTAATATTCAAAATAATTTTATTTTAAACCCTAGTTACCCATACTAGGTCCTGGTATTTTCTCAGTATTTTCTTATATTTTTATGATTTTTGACTTACATATTTAAATAAAAAATTTACATCAAATTTTAATATTCCTTAGTAATTATAAAATAATTTCATTCAAAACCCTAGTTGTATGGACTAGCTCCTATTTGCTTCTTGACGTATCACCTTACATATTTATGAGATTTGAATCCTTTTTATGCATATTCTAGTTCCTATTTTAGATTATATTTGTTTAATATTTTATTCCATTATTCAAGTTGTTTTATTTATGATACCCAAGATCCTTGCATCTCTTCCTTCGAGATGAAGTGCAAAACTTAGTGGAAACCCTCCTGAATTCACCTAGATTCCTTTAATCTGACCATATACCATGGATAAACAACTAGCTCTAGTTCCTATTATAGATTATACACATCTAGATTACACCAATTTTGATGAGGATAATTTTGACAATGAACAATATGAGAATAAAAATGATGATACAAAAATATATGTTTATGAACCACCACATGAAATTCATGATACACTTATACCTAATAGTGATAATGATTTTTTCCTCAATAAATATTTAAACCTACAAAGTTTTCAAGAAAGACTCAAGGAACAACCCTGAGATAATACTCTTATCTTGCAATCTATCATGGAAATTAAAAAGGATAAGTGAGTTGAGTATTTCATTCTTTCAGAGCAACTAGTAGTAAATGACACTATGGGGGCAACTATGTCTCAACAACCCCCGATAGTATCCCAACCTTCCTCTATGCCACTAGCTATAACTAGTACATCTTTTTCTACTAATGTGGTATCCCTTATGTAAGACATAAGATATTTTCAATCTAAGGTGATACATCTTGAACAAGGTGCCTCTAGACCTACACAAGCTTTAGATTCCTTTTCTCTACTACATACACCATTGGACTATCATATTGCTTCTACACCCTTGCCATAAGATTTTGTTCAACCCAAGCTTAATCCATATGATGGCAAGGGTGATCTAGATATACACTTGAGATATTTTCATGTAGCATGCTTGGATTATGTGCCAAATGACTTGTTATTAACCAAGCTATTTCCATAGAATCAAAAGGATTATGATTGACAATGGTTATGTAGTCTACGAAATTAGTCATTTAATGCATTCAATCCTTTAGTTGATATGTTCCTAGATCATTTCAACATTAACATTGGTGGTAAGGTTTTCTATGCCTAAGTTACACAATAGAACCAAAGGTCAAATGAGCATCTCACAAATTATGTTCTTTGATATAAGATTATTTTGGCTAAGATTATTAGCCCCATGGTTGATCAATAGTTACAAGATCTCTTCAAACAAAGTCTTTTACCCATTTTGCATTAATCAATAATGTTTAAAATATTGTCTTCCTTCACTGAATTATGTCATATATTAAAGGAAAGGGAAGTCAAATTAATTTCAATGGGAGAATTTAAGTACACAAGTATATCAGAAACAACAAATAAGAGTAACAACAAATACCCATACAAATTCAAGGTCAATGATAGAAAGAGTCAGAATCAACTTATAATCAATGCAGCTTCTAAGTCCCCCTCAACATGTGGTTTTATCAACACCTCCTCAATGAACATTTCCCAATCTACTAGTTCATCCAACTAGAGTTTTATAGCATCTTTTGGAATGTAATATCATATATCTCCATCTTAAATGGGAGTTGATCCAACAAACCCTCTTCCATGTGGATATGATCAACATGCATTTTACAAGTTTTAAAAGGTACCAGGCCATACAACAAATAGATGCATCAGTTTGAGACACAAAATATAGGACTTGATATATGGTAACATTATTGATCTTGGTACTTTAGTTGAGCCTCCTTAGGCAAAGAAAATACAAGATAAAGCTTTGAAAATCTCCTCAGATCCTTTTCTACAACATTCTAAATAAGAGATAGGGGATACATCAGGTGTTCACCATACATATCATGCACATATCCCACTAGATACATATAGGGCACCTTTAGTTGATTTATACCCTTTAAGCAACATGTTTGGTGTATACAATTCCATAGTTGTAGCTAGACCTTCCATTTCCTTCTTAGAGAAGGAGATAGTTGAGGATGATTTGGATTATCGTACACTCTTTATCAGAGCTTACATTCATAATCATCTTATTCATAGTGTTCTCATAGATAATGGATTTAGTATGAACATGTGCACTATGACATTATTTCAACATTTGGGATATTTTGAGTAGGATGTTACCCTGACGGAAATAGTTATTAGTGGATTTAGTGGGCACATACATAAGTTATTGGGTGAGATTGTACTTCCTCTCTAGGTTGGTCTAACACACATGGCCATACTATTTACTATTATTCTTAGTGTAAGAGTTTTCAATATGTTACTTGTTTGACCATGGATTTATAAACTTTATATAGTACCTTCAATAATTCATATATGCATGAAATTCATTCACACTAATTAGGTTGTTATAGTTGGTGGAGTTCCATACGAGTTACCACTCCCCACTTCAGAGCCATCTACTCTTTTATAGTAAGTAATTATAGTTTCATCACAAATTTAGTTTCTCCACCAATTTCATTTCTTTCACTAGTTAAAATTTAAACACAATTAAGGTCTCTATCACTAACATAGAGATTTCATACACTTCCATAGATGTCTCTTTTAGAGCAACCTTGATTTTAGGACTCTAGATAGTTACTAGCTATAGTGTTCAGATCTAGGGTAGTATAATTGAGGTCTCATGCCTTTAAACATAGATAAAATGTTCAAAGAGCTTCTCCTACCACTAGATGGGTCCCTAAGATCCCTATAGTTGCATCCAATTCTCATAGTTATAGAGGGACCCCATAATCAATTTCCATTTTAGAGATTTTAGAGCATTTACAAGATACATAGATTTTAGAGCCATAGTCTTATCCATTCTATTATACTTCACGATCATGCACGATCCCTCTCATCAATACATGACACCATGATAGGGAGTATCTTATGAGACTCATCAATTAGTATCATTTCTCCTCAGTTGATTATACATAGATTATTTTCAAATTTATTGTACATAGTTTCTATTTTCTTGATTCCATATAGCATATTTCAAAATATAAAAACATTCAAATAACTCAAAACACCAAAATCATTTCAATTGTATGCATCATCCATGATTTAAATTTTTATTACCATGCTAGACTTACATTTACTATTATATGCTATTATTTGTTGATTTATCTACGTTACCATTCTTCACTTGATCTTCTTTGAGTGTATGCATTGACATCCAAATCCTTGATTACTTCACTCTACCCATTGAGGGGTTATCCTACTTCTAAATTTGAGACACACATTGATATATATACCCACTGGGGGAATCTTATGCATGACTATACCATATAGGTTATGTCATTCCTACACCACACACTCTAGTTATCATGTTGATGTACATTACTTACTAGCTTACACAAATTACTTTATTAACACTCTCTAGTATATGACACATATGTATTTCTTAACATATACCTAGTATTTTACTACATATCTTGCATAATTTCACTTCTTGATTTTATTAGTTAAATGTGATTGTATTCTCAGTATTCACATGATTTCCTTTCTTGCTTTGCATAGCTAGATGCGATTGTATTTCTCAATTCTTGTTTGTCTCCTGTATGTGCCTTAGGAAATTTTTTAATATCTTTAGTTTCTATTATTTTGTGTGATTTAAAACATTTTCTAATATCCTTTGCCTATAGTCTTCTATGTGATTATGGCTTTCATACTTACCTTGCTTGTTTCAATTATATGTGTATGTGGCATTTTAACATGATTTGTATGATTGATTTCCAATTTGAGTGACATGTACCCATGTCCCTTATTTTCTTGGCCCTTTGGCCACTCTTGTATGCTTCTTGATTCTTTTCTTATGTGATTATTGCTTGATTTATTTTCAATTTTTGCAATGCCATGATCCATATCATGCATTATCTTGCTTTCTTAGATGCCATGATGGACATCATGTTCCATCCCTCCTTGACAAATAATAACTAAAAACTAAGTATAATTATAGTTCTAGTTCATTATATTACATTTTTATATCTATCTATGCATACTCTTGTTGATCTAACAATCTCTCATTACAAACCATGTTATATCTTGAGATATCTTATCGATTATCGTTGCTATATCATGTATATTTGTAGCATAACACACTTGTAAGGGTCTTTATTTTCAGGCAAATCATTGTAGGTTCTTAATTACTATAATCATAAAATGGAGAAACAAATAGGTATTTTTTCATAGAGATCAAAGCTCTTAACGGTCAAAAAATTAGTTTTTTGAACACCCATAATAGTAACCAAGTAGAACAGACTAGGTAGACAGTGAAAATTATAAAATAATAATAATAATTAGCCTAGGATAATAGTTCCAAGATTGGACTATAATGATATATAGTAGGGTGTCTATTTTTAGTGCTCCTATCTAAACAACAAAAAAATCAAGTTTTCTAAAAATAGGCAAAATTAGGTTTAGCTACAATTTTGCACATTTAGACTAGTTTAGATACAATAGTTTTAGTACAATTTTTTTTAGAGAATCTAGATATAAGTGTCATCATGAATGGCATGATGGATATCACTTCCAATTTTAGATAGGGAAGTTGGAATAACTTCCAAATGAAAATCCATGTTACAAACACTAGTGATTGGGGGTAATGTATGTGGCACATTTATCTTTTTTTTAGTTTAGTATATTACCTAGGTATTATCAATAGTTTCATGCCTTATTCCATCTATAGGTTGTTGGAATCATTTTTTAGTGGCTTTCATACAAGCCTAACCTCCACATTTTGGAGTGGCTCTTATATAAGCCTAGTGCCCAGTTTCATAGTGGCTTTCATGCAAAGCTTAATCTCCACCTTTTAGATTGGGCAAGTGTGGACTAATTTATAGCATACATTCAAATATCCATGCAGCATTATCAAATTAGAAATCATTCATGGGATTTATGAGCCATCTCATATGACATACATTTCATACTGGTATCGGTTCATAACTTCACTTCTTGGGGCAATGATGGATCCAAAGGACTAGTTAGCCTTTGTATTCTTGAGCCACCTACTTAGAGGTATTAGACACATAGTCCAAACATTGATTAAAAAACACATGATTAAATGGATTCACTTAGTTGGTGATGATGGATCTAAAGGGTTAGCCTTTTCATTCTTGAGCCATTCTCAATAAATTGAGCACTAAACTCCATTCATGATATTACTCTTAGTATAACACATGCCCAACATTACTCAATATCACTCAGCATCACAATAGGTTTTTTATTAGTTAACATACATGGTGAGTTGTATTAATTCCTTTCTCTTTCTTACCCAACTTTGTATGTTCTTATTCTAGATATAAAATATCTAATAATAATTGATCTACTCTTTGTTTTCTTTTAAACATTTACGCTTCACAACGTGATCTCTCTACACACACCTAGTGTCACACAGATTCATGAGATTCACCCTTATAAGTAAGTTTAGGTATGTTTTCTATTTTATTTTATCCTAATATTTCACTTTACTATATCACTAGAATAAAAGGGGGTAAATTTAGTCATATAAAATGTGAAAATCGGTAACTTGAGTGTGGCTTGTGAAACCAAACCCATAGGTCCCTCTTACTTTCTCTCATGACCCTCATAGGCATATTTTCACTAATTATCAGTCATTCATAGACTTTCAGATAATGATTCCACCTCCTCTAAGCAACATTTCCAATGATGATTCCATCCCTCAAGGTCTCATTCCTTCAGGAATATAACACCCAACTTATATTATAGCATTGGACACTAGGGTGTCCATTTTTGGTACACCTATCCAAGTGCATTTTTACCTCTAATGATTAGTTCTTTTTGGTTCCTATTCCTCTTCTTGTCATCCTACCATGAATGCATTTAACCCATGACCAACAAATCCCTATAAAATCCCATTCAACGTTTATTTACAAAGGGTTGGAAAATATCATAAAGTGAGTAAGACTACTAAGGCATATTTCCCTATTATTTGCATACATCCATCCAATATAGCCATAAGATCATTTCAATCCTTACACCAGTCCCTAACCACCTCAAGCACATCCAATTTTAGTATTTTGCATCTTCATACACATAATTACATAAAGCACATCAAGTGGGAAAACTACATATGTATTTATCCATCTTTAGAGTATTGGTGTGTAGGTAATGTGCCCACATAAGGGGTGTGGATACATGTTCAGTGCATATTACACACAATAACCCATCCTCTTTCCTAAATTTTTTTAAATCATAATGGATTCTATGGTTTGAAGACTAAATCATCTCTATAGGGAGTTTCACAGACATCCAATAGTCAAAATTTTATAGGCAGGCTCACATAGACATAGTGAACAAAACTTATAAATCTCAAGTTTCTTTGATAATAGAGGTAGAAGAGGACTATAGCACTAGACCCTAGGGTATCCTATTTTAGTGATCTTGTCCAGTCATAAAATGAAGGCTAGATCATGATTTGTGACACTATCTTAGTCCTACATAATGAATTCTAGACTCTATCTCAACTATTTGAATCTATTTTTAGTTAAGTCTTATTTTATTCACATTTATTACTATTTATAGATATGTTAAAAATATAGTTAAATTATATAAATTAGTAGCTTAATTATTAAATATTTATTTACTAATTTTATTACTCTAAACCCTTAACTAAATTAGGAATAATACACCAATATTCCCAAAACTATTAAATCAGTTCCCATAATGTGATGGAGGAGGATATGTGTTATATTCCATTTGCACCTTTGGTTCTATTGACCAATTTTGACCTCCAAGGTCAAAATGTCAACCCCTATAGGAAAAAAACATGATTTTAATGTAGTATAACCTTGTTCATAAGTTTTTCATTCCTTATGTGGTCTTTAAAAGGTCTTTCTAAAACCTTGTTAGTAAATATTAAGGTTAATTTGATAAAATTAAGGTAATGGTTGTTTTGGTCTTTTAATAGCCTAGTCATGTCATAGTGAGAAAGAGGTGAGTCTAAAATGGGTTCTAGGTTATTAGGTATATCTCAAAGTCACTTCACCATTTAATCACTTAGCATAAGCATGTCAAAATTATTTAGAGAGTTTAAGGTTTATTTTAAAAGTTTAAGTTAAAATTTTATGAAGAAAAAGATGTTTTTAGCTAACTCTTATAGACTAGGAATTTGACTCAAGAGAGGTGATTAGTATTATGTTATCTCTAAAATGAAATCAAATTGAAAGAAGAACACTAAAAATCATACATATCTAGGCATAGATACAAAGAAGCAGCATAATATCAAACATACATATAAAAATAACAACTAAAACATGAAATAAAACTTCCTTCACCTTCCTTGGATGCTCCAAATAGCTTGTTGAAGTGGCTTGTTTAGCTTGTGCTCAAAGAGAGCATGAGTCTTCATCAAAGGAGGCTTGGATATCTCCTCTTCTCCTTGACACCTTTATGATGAATTTGGATATTGTCAATAATTTGGCATTATAACACTAATTGTAATGGATTTTAGAAATATTTGTGCATTATAATTTTGAATTCTCCAAGCTTAAAATTCATGTTCGTGGCTCTTTTATTTATATATTTTCAAAATGGTTCAAGATCAACCATGACCATCCATTTCAAGATTGAGATGTGTGGCCATTAATTAATCCAATTATGTATTTAAATTTCATAAATATCCTCCATAAATATTTGGGATAGAGGGGAATTTATGAGGCATGGGAGGCATTTATCAGGCATGGGAGGGTCTTAATCAGGCATGGGGTGGTTTAATCTTGATATTTTATGTATTTATGGTTTGTGGATACCACCCCATAGAAATAATGTCATTTGATGATGTAGATATTCAATATTCATTTCCAAAAATAAATATTAAAGAATCTCCATGGAATTCTT
Source organism: Torreya grandis (assembly GCA_037957365.1). NCBI lineage: Eukaryota > Viridiplantae > Streptophyta > Pinopsida > Cupressales > Taxaceae > Torreya > Torreya grandis. Next base: position 398,548 of record JARHVA010005643.1, read on the forward strand.
AATTAGGCTCATGATTTGGATTAATTAGATTTTAAATAAGATTAGGCAATTTTGATGCAAATTTTGGCCCTTGGTGTACAAATTAATCAAATTGATCAAAATGTCTTGTTATTGGCTCAAATTTGACTAGATTGGAATTAGAAGTTGATGTTAGATGCATTGGAACTATATTCTCATTTAGAATGTTGCCAATGCAAAATAACAAAGGCACGTGTCTCAAGCAATAAATTTGGTAGAAAAGAGCAATCCATAGCACTAAGGTGTGAAAATGTTATTTTGACTTGAAATGATTTGATCAAAGTTAGTTGTCTCATAAATTGCATTGCCCTATTTAATGATACCCTAACTAAAATTTTCACTTGAATATATCAATTATAACTCATTTAATTGTTTTAGTATTTTTAGGCCAAATTGTGCACTTTGATATAAATTGGTCAAAAATCATAGTTAAAGGTCATCGGTAGACAATTTTAGGTGTCTGTAGTTTGCCCTTGTTTGGGAAGGAATTGTAAGATATAGGCATAGTAACATCTTCTCAAAGAATCAAAAGGTCTTATATGCTTACAACTTCAATGGCAACTGATGAATTATATGATGCCCCATCGAAGGAACAATTGGCATAAGTAGGTCATCAAATAGTCCCTCAAAAAGAAAAAAGTGAAGAAAAGGAAATTGATGGGGTGAAAACACAATGAGTTTGAGAAAGTAGTTAAAATCATTGAGAATTCAAGTGAGACTATGTAAAATGGTTTTCCCAAAGGTGGTTATAAGCATTATACCTCGATAATGGCAATGTGGTATATTAACACAATGATTTGCCCAAAAGTGGTTATAATAATTGAGAAGATAGAGCTGCCCTAGTTAGGATAGACAAACAAGATAACAACATGACCCTATTTGGGCAAAAGAAAGTAAACTTGGTGAGAACACAATGATTTACCCAAAGTCAATTATAATCATTGAGAAATGCAAGAGGGATGGTGTACAATTATTTTCCCATAGGTAGTTATAATCATTGCAACCTGATTACGACAAACTTGATTGATTGGATGATGATGATGGTAACTTAACATAGAGGGTAATAATGAATTGGAATAACCTACTAGTAGGGAGATGCTTGTTCAAACTAACAAAGGTTGAAATTATTTTATGGTTAATTAATCTATTTGGGATATGATTAATATTCTAAATTTGAGGAGATGTTAATGTTGCCCTTGCTGAGTAGATTTAATGAATCTATTTTTTGTTATAGCACTTGATGGTGAGCCTTATGATAGAACACCATGAGGACTAGGCCAAAATATGAATAACAACTAACTCCTAAAATTCAATAATCAATAAAAAATAATGCACCAATGATAAAAACCATGATGACAATGTAAACATATTAATATATATGGGTTTAGGTATGAATTCATCGAGAATCACCTAATAAATGTACATAGACTAAATCAAGGCAACAGTGTTGAAAGCAAACAAATAGGCACACAAACAATAAACAAAATAAGCAAAGAAATAAGTAACAGTTAGTCTTAATGTTATTAGAAAAAACATGACAAACATTACCCCTAGAAAATAGATGATAACTTAGAAAACAAACTTGATGGAGGGAATATAAGAAAAGGCAGGGGGTGGTCAAGTTATCTCCATATGCATGAGGTAAGTGGACACTACCTACATAGTTCCATGGATGTGATATCCAACAAAAACTTTAGGCCAAATGTAGTTCTCTCAAGAAAAGGGAAGAAAATGATAACTGATGAAAATAAACATGATTGATGTGACAGAAGAATAGGAATGGTCTTATAAAATGACAAGTGCATGGGATAAAAGGATAAAAAGGATGGGGAAACTAAGGACCAGGTGATTTGCTTGTGACTTAGTAAAGGTTCCTAGAATCCTGAAGGCAAAGAAGTGGTCAATGTTTTTGGTTTTTCTAATGATTTTATAAATATTTTTGGAATTTTTAGAGTATCTCAACTTGATCAAGAATGATGAGACACTAGATAGTTCAAGCTCACAAAATAATGAGATCAATACTTAGGTTGCTCCCAAAATATCAAGATCATGGCTTAGCTTTCTCATAAAATGGTGAGAGCATGGCTTAGGTTGCTCACAAAATGGTGAGATCATGGCTTACATTAATCAAAAAATGGTGAGAGCATGGCTTAGGGTGATTGAGCTGACCTCAACAAGTATCAAGTGATACCTACATATTCCCAAAGTAGGACCTTAAGTCACTGTAGTTTCACCTTATAATAGAGGAATTTGACTAATGTAGTAGGGAATTTTAAACAATATAGGCACAGTTGGTATAAAATCATATTAAAACATAGAGAATGTCTAGTTGGTACAGTCAAGGCACAATAAACAAGTGCTAACCCTAATTTGCCCATAAGTGGTTATAACTAGGAAAATAATGGCTTAGGTTAATGACACTAATTTGCCTATAGGTGGTTATAATTAGTGACAAGACTAGGGATACATTGATTTGACCATAGGTAGTTTTAATCAGGCACACTTAGTAGAGAGAATGGAATAAGAAATTAAGGATACAACCACCAAATGTCTATCATACTGCTCCAAAATATTGCCTCTATCTAGAATGTGTGAAATAACTACTAAAATTAAATATAAATCATCTTGTTAAAAGTAGTAATGGAATCAAATGGAATGGAACTAAGGTCATAAGGTTAGGTAGGGAGGGAAAAATGAAATCAATTGATGGGAAAGGTATGATAAAATGGATAGGTGATACGGAAAGTGATAGCTTGATAAGATGGTAAAATGGTATAGTATAAAGAAGAGTGACAAAATGATACAATGTGAAATGGTCCTTATAGATGATATACCAAGTTACTCAAGTGTATTACCACTTGAGGTGGATAATGTTCATCAACTCATCAATTTCATGGCCATTTGGTCTGGCAAGCTTGTATGCTCTAATTCTAAAGTTTGTTTTAATGATGAAATGACCAACCCAATCAGGTTTGAACTTACCTTTATGATTCTTTTCAACCATGGTATTCCTTTGGTTCTCTTTAAAAAGAAGATCACCAAGTTTAAATTCTCTATGTTTCACACACTGATTATAATGGCCTCAAAGTCAATTTTGATAGGCTTGGAGATTGTTCATTGCATCTATGTGTTTTTCATCAAGTAACCATAGTTATTTCAATCAAGCTACTTGATAGTCATTTTCATATGGGACACTTAAAAGAGATGCGTAGAGATGGAAACTCAAATTCAATGGGAATGACATAATATATACCATAAATAAATGAATATGGAGTGGCTCATATGGGTGTAAAGTGATTGGTATGATATGCCCAAAGGGTAAAGAATATCTGAAGGTGGTAATCATGGCCAACATAATTAACAATATTTTTGATAATATTGACAATGGTTTTGTTTGTGCTTCAGCTTGGCCATTAATTTTAGGGTAATATGCCATAGAAAAGTGTTATGTGATGTTATATTTAGTACATATATTTTTTACATATTTATTCTTGAATGATCCTCTATTATCAGATATAACGTCTAAGGGGATACCATAGCGATAAATGAGATGTTTAAAGATGAACTTGGAAATTTTTTTTCCAATCACGTAAGGGGTATAGATTCAACCCACTTAGTGAAATATTTAGTGGTGGTAAGGATATGTTTATGACCATCAGATGAGGTGGGATTGATATTCCCAATGAGGTTAAGGCCCCATGTAACAAATGACCATGGTATCAACATTGGTTTTAGAGTCTTGTCTAGGTCATGAATAAAATTGGCATACCATTAACATTTGTCTCACTTCTTTACATATGTATTTGCTTCTGCATCCATTATGAGCCAATAATAACCATTACATAAGATATTTTTGGATAGGATAAACCCACTATTATGGGTTCCACATATGCCTTTGTGAACTTCTCATAACACTAGTGTATATTATACCAAAGTTAAACAACGAAGTAGAGTTCTATAAAAAATATGTGGTAAAGGGTTGATCCAAGAAGGTATAATGAGTGGTTTGGTGGATGAAGGCTTTGGTTTGTTTTCAAGATAGGTTAGGTGGTAAAACTTGGTTGTGGAGGTAGTTGTAAAGGTTTGAGTACCAGATAGAACTAGGACCAATAATATCATAAATCATCATCACAGTTGAAGGTTCATGAGTTAGTGCTAGAAATTTCTTGACAAGGAATTGATACTCTTTAGCTATGTCTATTTTTTAAATCAAAGATTTAATAGTGGTCATAGCATCTATAGTTATATTACTTTCCCTTGGTATATACTCAAACTAAATGTCAACAATCTATTGTTTGAAAGTGTTGAACATGGCTTTATATGGAACCAACATATCATCTTTGGTTTGAAAATGGTCTATAACCTAATTGATGATTAACTAAGAATAAACATAAACCTTGAGATGAGATAAATTTCATTATACTACTTGGATAATCCCTATAACAAGTGTTTCATATTTGGCCATGTTGTTGCTATAAGGAAAATTGATCCTCATTGATTTAGGGATTAGATACCCTTGTGGTGTAATAAATAAAAGGCCTACCCCTGATTCATGTGCTATGAATGATCTATAAAAACATAGCCTCTAGTATTGTTCCTCGAGGTGTGTAAATGATGGTCATTATGGATTCATCAAGTAATTAGAATGTGATTGGTTATGTATCAGCAAAGGGTGCTTCAATAAGCTGTTCTGCAAGAACTTGCCCCTTAATGGCTTTTTTATTGATGTATTCAATGTCAAAACGACTTAGAAACATGATCCATTTGGCCATGTGACCATGTAAATCTATTATAAATAGTATATACTTGAGCGGATCTACTTTTGAAATAACCATGGTCTTATTGTTTAACATGTAATGGCATAGTTTTTGAGCTACAAAGACCATGGCTAAACTAGAGTTTTCTATGGGCATATAATTATGTTCATATGCAACCAGTGTGTAGCTTAATTAGTACACAAAATACTATTTTCCATTATCATTATGTTGAACCAAAAGTGCTCCTAGGGTAGTGTCATTCGCTGATAGATATAATAAGAATGGCTTTCTGGATATAGTAGGCAATAAAATAAGTGGATTTTCTAGATAGTGTTTTAGTTTCTAAAAAGCTATTTGGAAGTGATCATCCTAATGAAATGTGACTCCTTTATTTAGAAGATATGTAAAAATATGGCATTTGTCATCTAATTGAGATATAAATCATTGGATAGATTAGATCTTGCCCTACAAAATGTGGAGTTTCTTTAAAGTAGTTGGTGGTTTTATTTTTGTTATTCCAAAGACACATTTCTTAGAATTAAGTCCAAATTTGTACTCTCATAATCTTTCAAATATTTATCATAGTACTAGTGGGTGATTAGCCCTAGTATTTGATTTGCCAAGGATGTCATCGACATAGTCTTTGACAATATCATGTATTATATCATAGAATATGATGTTCATGGCTTTTTGATAAGTGGCCTCTATATTCTTAAGACTAAATGGCATAACTTAATAACATAATGTTCCCTATGGAGTGGTGAATGTTATTTTATGTTGGTCTTATGGTGTTATTCTGATTTGGTTGTATCCTAAAAAGCCATCCATTAATGAAAGCATTTCATAACCCATTATGGAGTCAATAATCATGTTAATGTGTAGAAATGTAAAGTCATCCTTAGGGAAAGGTTTGTTTATATCATGGTAGTTAGTACAAATTTTGATTCCTTTTGGCTATTTTCTAGCTAGTACAACATTAAATATCCACTTTGAGTAGTCAATGGATCGAATACATCCTACTTCTAAGAATTTTTCCAATTCTTTATTTACTAATACAACAATGTGATGATGCATCTTACATAGGTTTTGTTTTACTAGTTTGGCATTAGGACTGACCACAAGGTGGTTTAGAACTAAGGCATGGTCTAAACCTAGCATGTCAGAATATGTTGATGCAAAAATATCTACAAACTCCCTTAAAAAGGCTATAAGGACCTCACGCTCCTTCTCAATAAGGGAAGTGCCTAGCTTGATAAAATTTAGGTTATCTAGGGACCCAAATTTAACCTTTATCATATCTTTCACTAGAAGGGTCAAACCATCTTTAATAATAGTGGTCAAAGATTTAAACTAGTTGGCAATATTAGAGTCCTTTACTAGGACTGGTTCTTCAAGTTCCCCTAGGCATGATGAATTAGAGTCCCCCAATGGAAGGTTTGGCCATGCAATAAAAACTATTAGAAACTCTTAAATGACTTGATCAAAATCTTTTTTTCCTCAAAATTGAACTCAGACTCACATACAAGTTTGTCATTGGTGTCTCTTGAACTATGGTTGAAAAAGGTTGAATACCCCCATCTAATGGCACCTAAAATAGGTTTTTACCACTAGACTAGCCTTTTTCTTTGTTTTACCCTAGTTAAAAAGTGCCTCAAAGAGTTTTTCACTTTGGCACCTTGATGGTTTAATTATTTTATTTTGGCTAAGGGTGTTCACCCACTCTCCAAAATATGTTTTAGGATCCAACTTGATTGAGAAACCTAATTTATGGTCCCCCAATGAAACATTGTCTCTAAGGCCAAGAAAATCACAAAAATATTTATCATTTTGAAATACATCAATTAGTATGTTAGATTCTTTCTAGTCCTAGTCTATTAGTTGGGGATAACATAATGGTAGTGGTTTATGATAAATGACTAGGGTAAGGGTAAAAATGGAATGGGTGTCAAATAAATGGGTCCCAACTAGGTCATTAAAAGGGCTATGATCAAACTCTCCATCATTGTCAGCATATTCATCATTAGTCAATGGTGATAGAACATGAGTAAGGTAAATGGAGTCAACCCAAGTAATTTAAATCTAAGTCCATAGGGCCCTTTATCTTTGGTCATGGAAATTTGCTCAAGTGTTCCCTATTGATTGGGTCTAAGGCCTCCTCCTTCATAGTCTTGATTCTTCATGATCATATTTGGAATAGGATAATTTACACTATTATAACAATAAACTTGGTTTTCATTTCATAAAAATGATTCATCTCCCTCAAGAGGCTCTTGTTCTAGGCCAGATGTTGGTACAAATGTGATAGGTGCTTTACCTTTACTTTTTTGTTGCCATTTTGGATGAAGTGGCTTAGTTTTAGATCTTCAAAAATACTTTGGATTCTAAGGAAGGTTTTCAATATGAAAGGTATCATGGGTGGCATACTCCCATAAGCCATTAGGTGATATAGTAAAATGATTAGATACTTTAGGAGGTGACATGTGGGAAAGGGAATCAAGGGTATTAGGATCAATATAGTTGTCCTCTAATAGATCAAGGAGTATTGTTTTCCTTTATCCTATTTAGACATTGGATTCATACCAAAGTAGTAGTTATAACTCTTGAACTTGACCTCTAGGTGCTTGTAGTGCTCATATGGATGCAAATCTCTTGGCATACAAACTTTCACCCCTGAATGGGAGAAATTGATATATTCATACAATGTCAATGGGATGGCATGAATTTCATGTAACCAAGGTCTTCCCAGAAGCATATATTATGAGAAATCAAGATCTTTCATATGGAAAAGTGTATCATGGGTTAAGGGCCCAAGGATAACTAGAAAATAGATGGTGACCTATGATTCTCATTCCTCATTATCATAGGATTTGATGGTTATTATCTTTACTTAAAGATTTGCCATTATGTACCTAAGAAGCTTGATGAGCTTAAGAGACACTATGTTTAGACCTGATCCATTATCTATAAGGACACATTTCACTTTATACCACTTTATGCAAAATTCAATGTATAATGGGTTATTATGTAGTGGGCCAAGGGATGACATATCACTTTGGTTGAAAGTGACTTTTTGAGATGGATCTAGGTGTCCAACCAAAGTTTGGAATTTATCAAGGGATATGTCACTTAAAATAGTGGATTAGCTCAAGAAGTCATTTAATATGTGTTTTTGGATTATTGACATATGAAACAAATCTGAAATGGATATTTATGTGAGCAAATTTTAAAATTATTCCACAATGTCAAATTTCTTCTTTTGGTTAGTGTTAAATGGCTTATTTCAAGGTTGAATGGCTAGTTGGATAATGGGCAAAGTGGTAGATGGTTGTGGTCTTGGGATGGAAATATTTGAACTTTGAGGTGTGATTATACAATTAGAATTAAATATTGGACTATGATTGCTAACAAATTATGGTGATAGTGTGGGACCAGATAGAACAAGTCTCAGTTGCTAGTGTACTTGTGCATGGTCACGGGGTAAGGATGAGTTATCAGTATAAGGTCCAAAAGTGGGAATCCCTATTTTTTGGTTCACCTATGTGTGGTCCCAGGTTAAGGAAGGATTACGAAAGTGATCAAATTAGTTTGGTATGGTTAGCAATGGTCTCATTTGATTAGAATTTGGTCTAGGATTAATGGAGATGGTATTAACACTACCTCCTGTAATATGGCCTACAAATTTATTGTAGTCATGTGTAACTGTATGGTAGGTTTGTTGGTTATTACCATTCTAACATTGGTTTTGTCCATCATTTTGGCATTGTTGGTTTTGTTATTGGTTCTTCTAGTTTTGTTGGTTCAACCTTTGATTTTGTTATTATACTAGTTGGTGTTATTGTTACTATTATTGTGGTTGCTATTGTGGCTAGTTATTGTCTTGGGGAAAGAGATTTTGATAGATTCCAAGGGCCTAATTGGAAGTGGAAGCACTATTATCTAATGATATCTTGCCATTATCCAACATATCTTGAATCAAATGTTTAATTTTCACACATCTTCATAAATTATGACCATTGACTTGATGATATTCATATAATTCATTTTCATTATAACAATCAAGATAAAGAATACCTTGAGGATAATGTTTTGGTATAGGCTAAGTAATTATATTAATAGTGGTGATTTTATGAACAATAGATTTAATAGGCTCTCTAAAGTCACTAAAAACATGGTGAGTAGGCACTGTTCTCCTTGGAAGAGGGACTTGTAATGGAAAATGTAGTGTCTATTATGGGGGTTTAGGCTGCTGTGTTTGTGGCACATGCTACTATTGCTAAAAATTTTGTGTGGAAGGAGTGATATAAAAAGATAGTGTTGGTTGAGCAGATGGTGTTTGTACCATTTGGACATGATGTGACCTAGTTAATCCATTTCTTATAATATTATTATTGTAGTTGAATTGCTTTGGTCTATCTTGGCTATTGGCGTATGTTATTTTTGATGTTTACACTTGGATTGGATGTTGGTTTTAACCATTTCCATGATTGGTACCTTGATTATAATTATTTAAATTAAGCCTAATGATTCCCTTATTAATAATGGCTTACTTGATCAACAAACCTTTGTCAATGATCTCCTTAAAGGTATGCACACACTACAATTTTAGATGATAGGATATCTCACTATGTAAATTTTTAGTAAACATAGTGGCTAATTGTTTATCTAGTAAACTATGGGTGAATTGGCTTACAAGGGCTCTCCATCACTATAGATAAATTGTAAAACTCTCATTGACCTTATTCTTGACTTGTATTAAGTCAACTAAAGAAATCTTATGTTCAATATTGTATGAAAAGTATTGCACAAACTTATCTAAAAGATCATCAAAATTAGATCTTAAATTCTTGGGTAACTTTAAAAACCACTCCAAGGCTTATCCTACTAGACTTCTTGGGAATAAAAATAATAGCTATATGTCAATATATACCACTAGCTGGCATACAACAAAGAAATTGATCAAATGAGCTTTGGGGTCACCTTTTCCCTTATATTTATTGAATTTTGGTGGTTTGTATCTTAGAGGAAATGGTATCTATAATTGCTCCATGTTGAATGGATAATAAAACTTGTCATCCAACTTAAAAAATTTAGTGTATTTCCTAGCTTGGATGGTAACAATTGCATCCTTCATCTGTTGTAATTCTTAGGATAAGAAACTAAATGGAATATTAGCTTGAGGGGGAATATTGGCTTGGGTAGATGGTTGGGTAGTCACAAGTGGAGCACTTTGATTGGGATATAATGGAGGTATTTTTTGTGGTATGTTAGTTTGGTTTGGAAATGGACCAGGAGTACTCATGTGTGGATTAGGGTTTGATTATTGGAATTTTATTTATGGTTGTGAAATATCTTGGTTAGGGTTGGACATGTAGGCTTGGTTTTGGGGATTTTGAAGTTAGGATGGAGGGATGTAACTATATTATTGCTACTCAGGTTAAAGAGGGGAATGCTAATAACTAATCAAACCTTACTATTGAGGGGGTACTTATAAACCAAAACCCTATCTTTGAACTAGTGGCACATTTTGCACAAAAGACAAAGGTTGTTTGATCAGTACTTGAGGAAAATTAAAACCTCTTTGTTGCTTGAATCATAGTTGGGAAGTGGGTGCATGTTGGATATTCAAAATTTACTGACCAATAGTCATATGTTGTTGACTAGACATCATTTGGATTTGAAGTGGCACATTGGTCTGTGAGGAAAAAGGTATGTTCCCTATTACTTGGTGAGGTGGAACATTGGTTACCCATATTGACATGGAAACATATTCAACCTTTAATATGTTGGTATGTTGGATTGTGACTAATATTATATAATACTACTCATCACCTATTAAGAAAGAGTAGGATTCATCACATTTTGTTTTTGAGGCATAACATTGGTTATTATCTGGCTACCAATCCTATTGGTTGAGCACTTGAAGAAGTAGCTAGTTGAGGATCAACGATAGTAGTTGGTTGAAGTTGGAATGTAGAAACTCCTACTCATTTATTTCACTAGTAGAATTTAGAAAATAAATGCCTATGTGACTAAAAATTTTAGTCATGAAAACTAAAAATGACTAAATTCTACTAATGTTTTGTAATATAGTTATAAATGACTAATTTGATTGTTAGGTAAAAAACACAACTAAATAATTATTCACACAAATAAAAATGACTAAATAATTGGTAGGAGTGGGTTGTATTACACATGCATGGTTAATAGCAAATTTGGAAATTGTTGGTGGGAGTGGGGAGTATAGTAGAGTGTAGAATTTGGTAGAGTTAATTTAATGGGGGAGTTGGCAATATAGTTGGAGTTATTTTTGTAATGCACCTCTACAAATAGGAGGGTTTGTTAATTATTAATGGATCCAGAGCTGACCAGAGACGGTATGTGTGGCAATTTTATGGCATGAGGCATTTTGAGTTTTAGCACATAAGTATAGTAGCTACTTGCATGGTGATAAATCTTGTTTGGAGAGGACCTAGAGACTTTTGAAAAGGTAGGCAAGGAATTCAGAGTTTTTTGCAATGAATTTGAATTTGGTGAGGCCCTCTATAGTGATGTTGAATTTATGGATTCCCTTTATAATGAATTCATAGGTAATTTAAAACCCTCATTATATTAAACACAAAATATATAACTTTGTAATTGGTAACTGTATCTAGCTAGGATAATAAAATTGATGCATTATAAGAGATGATTTACATAAAAAAGAAGGTATCTTATCATAAGATGTTGACTACCATGTAATAATTTGTATTTATTGATATTGCAAAAGAATTAGATGCTTCTATTCATTGTATAATCAATACAATGCAGTGACCATATCTTGAAGTTGTCTATTTGTGTTCCATGTAATCATGCATGGGTATGGTGTTAATTTCTAATTTTGTAACCAATTTACCAACCTAATCCCTAAGGCTCCTTTTCACGAAGTCTTCATAGCATGGGTAGTGCATATACATCATAATTAGTTTGTTATTGGTTAGTGTAACTTATAGTAGTTACATAGGCAACTGAGTAACAAAATCATATAGGCAATTATAATTTTAGCAGACTATTTTTTCATTAGTTTCCTCTAGGAATTTTGGATCATATGGGAATTAAACTTGTAATAGGCATCCAAATTTCAATTCCATTGATCACTTTACCATTAAACGATGGAATCATGTCCCTAGACTAGACCTTAATGCTTAGGTAACACTGTGTGCAAGCCTAATCTATTAATTACATAGAATCCTAGAAGATGGTCTCATATGGCATAGTTGAAAGTTATGCTAGTTCATCAAATCAATGTGGTCACCAAGCTATTTTAATTTATAATATATGTACACACATGGGAGTATATAAATTATTAGAACTAGTGATCTTATCTCAACATGTTAATAATTTATGCTAATAAGTAATGCTCAAAGTTATAACAAAGAATTCATTAGCCTATTTGTTAGTGTTTGTGTAATCATTAACATTGACAAGATTTCCATATGTTTAAATGGTTGTAGTTCATCAATAGAAAAAGCATAAATTTTGTGTCCCATTGCTAAAGCATTTATTTAATTATCATCTAGACAAGGAAGGCCCTTAATAAAACATGGATAAAAATAACATTTGTTTATTTCCAATCAAAAATAACATCTAATTCTATAGAGTGAAGCCCAATTGTATTTTTTAAATTTTAACTGTTGCAGAGTGCTTTGTATCCTATAGAGTGATTTGTATCCTAATTCTATGAAGTGCTCTAAATTTTAGGTAAGTGTTGAAGAGTGCTGAAGAGAATGAGTTTACATGTATTAGATCCTAAGTAAGTTGAGTTTTTTAGATTTCTATTTTTTTCCTTGAAATAGGAAACTAAATTAATACTAGAATGCAGAACATTATAGATGGATCAATGTCGAAGGTTGACTATGGATCAATACTATGCATATGATGAGAGAGTAGCCAATGAGAAAGACATGGAAAAATATCCATGTCTATGTAATGACTGTCTCAATGGAAAGGTGTAAAAAAGAAATGTGATTTATTAACATATGATAAAATATGGGAATAGTGGTATAAGCCCTTGTGATTACAATTATTATGAAGATATGATAGAATTGTAGAGTGTGAGAGATGAAGAAGTAACAAACATAGATGAAGTGGAACCAAACATAGATGAAGATACAAAAATGTTAGATGAAGGGTTTGAAGTTTATGGAATGTTGAATGAGGGTCTAAATGTTGATTGGGCCAAGTCAATGGAGGATGATTTAATGCATGTGTATGATATTTACAAGTTAAGTCATTTGAAAACAATCCTTAAAATTCTTAACTTATAAGTGGTGCTTGGTTGGATAAATGAGAGTGTAGATCAGTTATTGGCATTATTAGGTTCAATGTTACCACCTAACTCCACATTGCAAACAAAATGAAGTCAATGTAAAAATTAAATCACTAATCTAGGCTTAGGGTATGCAAACATCCACACATGCGTGAATGGTTGTGTATTATTTTTAAATAATCTTACAAGTGAGAGTGAATGTCGAAAATGTCATGAAATGAGTTATAGACAAGGGTTGAAATCAGCTATGGTTCCTAGAGAGGTTCTTCACCACTTTTTGATAATCCCATAATTACTCTGAATGTATAGGTGTAGAGGCATTGCTGATCTTATGCAATGACATGCCCAAATAAGAGCACTGATGGAAAATAATGACATGTGCCTAATTTTAAGATGTGGATGGAAGTTGACATTAGATGGCCTAATTTTTCTCAAGATCCTCAAAACATAAGGTTGGGTTTGGATCTAGATGGGGTGAACCCATTCATAGATCAAAATACTAAATGGTTAACTTAGCTAATGTTTTTAATAAATTTTAACTTGCCTCCATGGTTAACAACTAAACCATTTTTCTTAATGCTATCATTGATTATACAAAGAAATAAAAGTGTGACTTTAGATACAATCGATGCTTATCTAGAGCCATTATTTGATGAGCTAATGGAATTGTGGAAAGTAATTAAATTAATTCAATCTTTAAGGGATGGTCATTCAATAAAATTCACTTTAAGAGCTTCCTTATTGTTTATGATTCATGATCTTCTTGCATATGGCACATTATCTAGTCTCACTGTTCATGGATACCATGGATGTCTTGCTTGTAAATTTAAGGATTTTGTGAGGCACTCAAGAAGTTTGTGTAAGTGTATTTATGGTGTAAATTATACTTACCTTAAAATGGGTCATCCATATCATTGACAAAAAACACATTTCAATGGTTAAGAAGAGAATTGTGAAGTACCATTACTAGTAATGGGGGATTACATTATAGAGAATGGATAAAAAATAATGTCATTTATATTTGAAAATGATGGGATTGTTATTAGTAGATATAATCCATGTAATGAAAGTAGTGTAAAATGGTTGTGCATATTTTATAAGTTGCCATACTTTAAGGATATATCCATTAATCATACTATTGAATTTAAGCATACTGAGAAAAATATAGCCTATGCTATAATAGAAACTCTTTTTGGTTCTTTTGATACTATTTCATCATGTGAATACTTTCGAAAACTAAAGATTCATCAAAATCTTTGGGTTGAAAAATATGATGAAAAGCATAAAAAACCTAGTGCTCTTTATGTCTGGACAAAGGAACAATCTACGCATTTCTTACAGTTGATGTTTTAGACTCGATTTCCCACTAGATATGTAAGTAGTAGTATTATAAGACAAACTTAAATTAATAGCCTAAGAGGCCTCAAGACCCATGACTATCATGTCAGAATTAAGAATATTTTACCTATTATGGTAAATATATAAAGTTTGTCAAAGGGGCCAAGATTTACAATTATAATGTTGGGCCTAATATTAAAGAGAATTATTTTACATGTATTAGATCCTTTTAACTTTGATAGTTTTAGGGAGGGGGTTGTTAAAGTCCTTTGTCTATTGGAACAAGAATTCCACCTATAATCTTTAACATTTCTATGCATCTTTTGATACATCTAGAATATGAACTAGAGCATTTTGGCCTATTAAGAATGAGATGGATGTATCCTATAGAAAAACATATGAAGGTTTTGAAAAAAATATGTTCATACTAGGGCAAAATTATAAGGTAACATGTATGATGAATATTCAATGCAAGAGGCCATGGGATTTTACACAGAATATATGAAGGATTTTAAAAATGTCAATCAACATGTATGGGATGATGACAAAGATGAGAGAGTTGTAGGTGAAGTATTATAAGTCAATGGATGATGATTTAAGATATCACATCAAGAAAGAAGTGTGATACATGCCTATATTCTTTAAAATACATCTTCGTTCGATAAGTGACACAAGTAAAAAGAAAATTACATAATAATTTATTTACTCAATTACATTTACACATTTATATTATTAATATTACTATTTGTATGTTAATATTCTATGTATAAAATATGAAGAAGAGAATCAAAATTGGATGCAACATCAACCTCAAAAGCACAGATATCATGATTTGATTAGAGGTGATTCTTTTCCAAAATTTGAAGAATGGATTGCTAATGTAGTCAGTGATGCAAAAAAACAAGGTCAATATATAAAAATAGAGGAAAGTGAGTTTCCAAAATCTCCACATTTATGGTCTATTCATTTTAGTGGAATGTGGGCCTATGGTAGTCACTTAAGAGTGGAAGAAAAAACAAAGGAAAGACAAATTGTGATTGTCTTGTTAGTGCTGAATTTCTTCATGAAACTAAGAAGAAATTTTATGTTGGATTTATCCAAGAAATTATTCAAGTGTATTTTTATGAAAATAGTCCTATATTATTAAAATGTAAGTAGATCTTACCATCCATAGTATAATTTGATGAGTATATATTTGTATGTGTAAATACATGATAATTTTTATCAAAGATAGATGAGCTGTATATTTCCCCTCTTCAAATTAACCAATCATTTATAATTGATGATTTTAGAAGCCTATGATGGTCATATTTCAATAAAATAGAGTCTCATTAAAAAAAATCATGAAAGTTGTCGATATAATGCCTAATGGGCAATATGTTAATTTACAAGAAACATTCAAAGAAGTGGATGAAGACAATGGAGTGTTTGAAAAATTGATTTTGATTACCAATGAAGATATTAGAAGAGATAATGTATTGCATGTCATAGATGAGGATGAGGAAGAAAATCAATTAGATGCAAACATGAGTTATTAGGATTCTGATCTTGTTGGCAATGCAGATGATTATGATGATGTTTTGTCACCTTAACTAGCCTATCACCTTAACTTGTTAGAGTGTCACCTAAAATTTGGTTATATGTATGGTGTAATTTATTATTGAATGTAATAAATATCTAAGCATAGGTGTGATTATTCACTATTATTTTATTGATAAATTTTTTAAGGTAATCATCATAATTCTACTGGTACATTGTATACAAAACCTGAGATGTTCACTGCTGATTTGAAGTGCATTTAAAGTTAGTTTCAATCATTCTTCTTAGTTTTCTTACTTTGGTTGAAATTAATTTTGTTTAGTAATAATATAGTTTCTTGTATATCCTATATTTTTTCTAGATGCTAGACTTTTCTAACTTCTTTAAAATTGCTAGATATGAAAAGAAGCAAGCAAGGTCTAAAGGTATCAAATAATGCAACAAGATACATATGAAAGTAAATAACTCTTTAAAATATTAGAAATAAATTATAGCCATTTCTATGATATTTTGATGTCTTTATTTTTAATACAAATTCTATCCTTTACATGCCCCCCTAACTTTAGTACTATCATGTTCTGGATCATGTTATGTTTTAATGCTTCAATTCTCCCCCTTTGACATCAATGGCAAAGGTGATGGTAAATTAATCCCCTAACTTAAATATCCTCATCAACTTATAGTGAGATAACTTTAAAAGACTAGAACCAGAACAAAAGTTCAATGACAAATTATAAGACCAAAATCTTCAAGGTACAAGGGTTCCATACTTAGGCAAAATTTTGAAAATGACAACCCCTATGTTAGAACCTCCAAATTTTTCCTAGTTTCATTATCATAACTAGCCTTGAGCCCAATGACTAAATCCCTGATTCTTTTGCTAAAATTCTCTCTAATTTACTAAGCCTCCTTATTACAAACAAAGAAATGATCTCTTAAGTCTAACTGACACTAAAAACTAAAACTAAGAGATTGTAAAATTAAAAAAAATATTTAATATTTTCAATAAAATGATATATAAAATAATGCATTCAAAATATTCCCCTATATTCCCAGCTAAAATACATAAAAAATCCAATTTCACAACCCCATAAGGGGTAAACAATGACATTACGACATGGCGATGAACAATAACTCAAATGTTAGAATTAACCTACCATCCTATGAGAGTCTAAAGAGGTGTATGTGGGCTCATAGTATGAGACTGTCTAACTTGTTATCTCATAATAATCAAAGTGAAGGTGTACAATATAGTGGGGAGAGTAAAATTCTAACTCTACCATATCATTACCCTACCTCAATCTTGATATGATAGACTAATACTATGGTACAAGCTATCAAAGAATTTAAATATTTAGTGGCAATGATTACACCTTGAAACATGAACCTTTTGATTTCTTAAGATCAAAGGCATGTATTCAAAATCAAAATATGGATAGATTATGAAATATTTAATAGGAATTGACATTAATAGTGAGGTGACCAAGTTCAGTAGCAAATATACTTGGGATTTGATGACATTTTTTTTAACATTCACATAGCTCAGCATACCAAAGGCAAGGGAGTTAGAGGAGGAATATTCTATAGCTATTATTTCATCAGGTAAGTTCATAGAAACCCTCTATATCAAGTGTATAAGAACCAAATTTTCTCAATTCTATAAGTAGAAACTAAACTAAGAATGGTAAAAATACTTTACAACTAACCTAGTCAAAATTTAGGTGGTTAGTAACTTAAATTTACTTGTTTTTAGACTTGAATGGGTAAAGGATAATATATTCTATTTTTCTATTTCAGTTCTTTTTCTCCTTTGTAGTATCCTTATCTTATTCATCTCTTAGCATCACATCCAAGTTTATATGCATGTGAAGGATATGTACAAATTTTATGGAGGATCCTCTTCAATCATTTATTTTATTTTTAAGATAACTAGATGTGTCCTTAAAAATCAATTACTTATTATCACAACAATATTTGGTTCTTTGTAGTGGCTATGAGATCCTATAGGTTAAAGTTTATGATTGCTATGGGCATCTTGTAGGTGAAAACCTATAGTTGCTATGGGAAACCTATAGGTGGAAAACCTATAGCTTGGTAGTTGCTACAAGCAACCTATATGTAAAAGCCTATAGTTGTTATGGGCAACCTATAGATGGAAACCTATAGGTTGGTAGTTATTATGGGTTGAAATCCCCTTTTTCTATAAGATTCTCTATAAGTGTTTTGACCAAGATTCTTGCAGTCATATTTTACCCTTCAAATGTATGTTAAATAAGGTTACACAAGTATAATGTAATCAAAGAAAAATAATCATTAATCCATAACACATTTATATATTAATGAAAATATATAATAATTCATTCATTCATTTACATGAGTCATGGATAGTTCTATGGATTTATATAGGAAAAAGATATACAACTGGGTATGGATGAGGCTATAAATAGAACAATTAGTGGTCTCATCACACCCCCTTCTTAACCTCTTACTTGTCCTTGAGAATGCCTTATTTAAATTCTGAATCCATAATATTTACTAAAATCTAAGGGCTCAGTATAGGCCATCCCTTCAAAGACATAAAAACCTTTAGCATCATCTATGATTTTACACATTTTCTTTTCTACCTCTCTATCAACGAGCACATTACCTTTGTAATTAGTAATTGGGAACCAAAACATGGGTGGATGAAACATCAACCCCATCCAATTTATCCTTTTTTTCATAACAAGATCAATTTACATATATACTCTGTGTATTGCCTCTCTAAGGTTCTAAGGGGAATAAGGTTCTTTTCATTTCAAGGTATTTAAAAGCTTTGTCCATCTCTGCAAACATGAAACCATTTTTTTCCATCTCCCTCCCTGACATGAAAGTAGTGGTTTTTGACCTCTACTTGTTTATTTGTGACCCATGCTCATGGAGTATCTATATTCATAAAATCAATCCATTCCTATATTATAGATTCTAAATAAGTAGATTCACCCCTAATCATTAGGGTATCCTCTTTTTATTTCTCTTGATAGTCTTCAACCTATTTCTTTATTCTTGTTTCATTGAAGACATGTGAGGTAAAGGCATTCAATTGGACATCCCCTTTGTATATATTATGATTCCACTTTGTGTCATGTGTCACAACATACTGATGCTTATAAAAATCACTCAATTATGCCTGAATATTAGGGTCATCATGCCTATATACCTCAAAGAAAGACTTATAATCACATACCATGTAGGACTAATCATTGTATATACTATCATATTTGAATTTGAGACACCTTTCTTCTAAGTATATATTATATACCCTAGAGGGTGATCTGCATTCCATTAACATCTTATTGGTATCATGCATGTTGGTGATCTTCTCTTTCAAATAAGTGATCTTAGTCTCAACCCTTTTTAGGTTTTATTTTAAATATTCTTACTGCTCCCTTGCTTAAACATATACTATAAACCTTTGTATCAAAATCTTAGAATAATTTTCATCATCACTAAAATTTTCCTCAAGAAATATCAAAAGGTCATCAGTTTCTACTAGCCTAGCAGCTGAGAGGTCTACATTAATTATTTCTTATATTGTAGGTAATTTCATAGTGGTCTCTACAAAAGAAACCCTATTATGGAATGGTACCAAATCCAGAGCATTATCTATTATAAGTTATTTTTGGGGTACATGAATTTCATATTTAGGTAAGGTGGAGGAAGCTACTATAGGAACTTCTAAGGGATTTGTTGTAGGCTCCTCCAATGTCATTTCCTTGCTTGACTCTTCTTCTATAGATGGCTTTATAAATTTTGCTACCCCCAAAAGTGTTTCTAGGATTGTTTTGCCTTTTAACTATATTATTTTGTTCCTCAACCTATATATCTCTTCAATGGCTTGTCACAAAGTTTGGAACTCTTGGTCATGAGGAAATATGTCTTACTCTGCTAATTCTTCCATGGTACTTTCTTCAAGAAATTTTTCCTTTTTATAGGCTGATATGACATTTTTATTTCTTCTTCTACATACCCTATTTGTTTGAGTAGTTCTATGTCTTCTTATCCCAATCTAGGTTACTCAAGTGATTGCATTTCCTCTTCCTTTGTAGACTCTTCTTTAGTAGACCATTCTACTATCTCAAACCCATAAAAGGTCTTATGAATTTTGGGTTCCTTCTTCTCTTCATCCTCACTAATTTTTATAGGTGAGGATGTTAGGGTTGACCTTTGTATTTTAATTCTCTGAGACCTCCTAAGAGGAGGTATCCTTCTCTTTGATGCAAAGGGATTTTTCCTTTTAGTATTATTTTTATTTTTAGGAGGGGGAGCTATTGACACCTGCTTCTCCTATGTAGCTAGTGATGGAACAAATTCTTGATGGAGATCAAGTTTTGTGGCATCTCCTTCTTCCTATGCAACTAGTGATAGAAGAGCTTCTTCTCATTTTGAAGGAGCCATGGTGGAAGAATCTACTTCTTGTGCTGAAATAGTTGGAATAATAGGAGAAGGAATATCCTAACCAATTTGTTTTGGTTGACTTTCTCCTCTATATCCTTAGGGGGTAGTACTAATTTTATTCATCTTCTCTTACCCATAGTAACTATAAGTAAGACTGTAGTAGCTATGGACTGACTAGTTGCACTAGTGCCTATAATATCTTCTTATGTTGTTTTTTGGACCTATCCCTTGAGATATTCTCCCTCATTATTTCCTTCCTCTTATTAAGGTTCACTAGTCCTTAAGGTTAGAAACTATTCCTAGTTAAGGTCAGGTCTAGTATCTCTTATTCCTTGTTTAACTAACAATAAAATTAGACAATGATGATACAAGGATTTATCTACCTTGCTTTGGTATTCTTTAGATATTTTCTTTAGGATATTATATAAGTGGTTTGAGACATTAATAGTTCTACCATGCCTTAAATGATTCAAAAAATTTAATTAAAGAGTATAGATCAAGGAGTATCTACCTTCACATGTCATATATTTGATGATATACAAGGCCAATTCTCTCGAGGCTGGGGGTAGACTTAGTCTTTCCACACCTCCTTTCTTAATCACTAACATTTCATTGTCTTGACAAAATTATTGTTTAACTGGTTGACTATTAGGTTTCTCTTCTTAGTTTACCCCAATTCTTGGCAACCCAATAACCTAGGTTACCATTTCTTATGTAACTATAAATGTGATGCCAAATACTGTCACTTGTTCTCCTATAGATGATCCTATAATTTATCTAGTGAGAAGTTCTAAAAAATGCTATAGTTTTTCAAAATAGGTAGCCCATCCAACCCTATTGAAGATGGCCTAGCTATCTGGGTTTCCTTGTAACTACTTGTGGTTTGAGAGTTCCCTTCTCACTACTAAACCTCCCATTTTGGATAGTTTATCTTCCTATCAAATTTTTAAAATAGATATCTCTTCAAAACACTCAATTTTACCTTCAAATTGTTGCTTATAGTGAAGTAAGTTTTTTCAATAATGGTATTTTTAGTTTCAGGTTATAGCAATGTCTTGCTTAGCTCTTTTTGTGAATGAGATTTGATCTCAAAGTGGAAAACAATAAAATTTATCATTTTTCCCAATCAATAATGGGTATAGTTATGGCATAATCATGGGATTTCAATATGCATGTGTATATTATTATGTGATTGATTTCCCATAACATTCTTCCCCCCCAATGTGAAGTTTCACTTGTCCCCAAGTGATGTGATACATGTAGGATGTAAAAAGATAGGACACGGTCATAACGAGGGTTTTGAGTAGTGAGTTAGCATAGCTCATGAAAATACTTGATAAATGATGTTTTAATTATTAAACATGCTTTTCAATATAATGCATGATATATTAAAAAAATAAAGTGTTTTTTTATGACTAAAAGATACACCATACCTTTATAACTATTTGTTCTTAGGGTTATGGCATAGGAAATCTACATGTGAGTGTTTGTCAAAATGGAAGCTTAGATTATTATTTCCTCATGTAATTATTACCTTGGTAGTCATGATTTTATTGTATTATTACCCTTGGGTAATTATGTGATCATAGTGTCATATCCTTTAATTATGCCCTCAATAACCTACATGCAATCATGATGACCTAAAAAACACTAAAGTAGTGTTATTGTAGTGGTATGAGAGACTATTACCATCCTTGCACAAGGTGGTTATTGTATATCTTTGTTTGTTATCCAAGTAAGATCTTTTATAATCATGGAAGAGGGTCAATGATGGAATTTATTGCTCTTGATCTCTTCTATATGAACCTATTGATGGCTTGTTTCTCTTTTATCTTACTCCCAATTAATGAGGATGTTTTTTGATGGAATGTTTGTTTAGTGAACTTTTAATTTGGAAATCAACTAGTTTATAAAACTTAGCACCTGTGCTCTAGAAAAGTTCCCAGATCCCTCTTATTGATAGAGTGAAATTATTTTCCATGAAGTGACCAGAAGTTGAGAATGGTTCTTTTGTATCCCTATAGTCATAAATTCTAGTCTACAACACTCTAAATGGAGATTGGAAGTGTATGACTTTGTTATATCAATTAATTTTTTATTCAAAGGAATGGTCATTCCTTAGCAATGTTTGAATTTTTTGCTCTAATCATCCTTCACTCTTCCTCTAGATTTTATAGTGTCTTCCATGAATTTTTAAATAGCCCATAGCCAAAGCAATAGCTCATTATTTGTGAGGAATTAACATGTAGATACTAGAGAAGTGTATATAGGGGTTAGGATGTACCTATAGAAACTATAGGTTATGCCCATAGCCATTGCAAAGTTGTGCCCAATGGTGAATAAGGTGTCCATAGCATCTATAGAATAGCCTATGGCAATTGGAGGAATGGAACTTGTTGTCCTTGTAGCATCCACATATTCATGGCATATGACTACAAACATATTGACACTTTTTGTATCTAACATCCATTATGTTTAATATGTTAGGTACATGGTTTCAGGTTTCCTATCACCATTTTCTAGTTTCTTATAAATATTTATTGAATGTTTATCTGTGTGTTATCAAATGTTTTATATATCAATATAATGTGTATTTTTTTTTGTTTTTACATAAATGTGTTGATAAAATCCAAGAAGGGGATAAAGTTAGGGTGTTGGATCTGTTTGATGGTGTTGTTGTAGGCATTGGGTAATTTAAAATAATGGGTATTTAATTTTTAATTGTTGTCATTTGATAGTTTATATAATTGGCTACTAATTTTTGTCAACTGATAGTATATTGATACATCATTTATTAATTGCATAATCATTATTTAATATACTAGGGTCTTGATACATTGTTTAGACTAGAGATAAAGGATTGCTAGAAGAATCTTATTGATTGTGTAGTATGTTATGAGGCATTCTCACTAGACTTGGTAATTTCTCATGGGGGAAGTCTACCAAAAACTTGGCCCCTACCTCTATGTCTCTAATCAAAGTCTTGTATTTTTTCTCTAATAAATAATTCTAAAAAAGATAAGGATCATATGTGGATGGTGTAATAACACAGTACGATTGTTACGGAAAAGGTTTTTCAATAATAGGTACTATATATAGGTATTTTTCTATTTTTGCTTGATCTTTCTCTAAGTAAGGAGGTGTGTTTAAAAAATAATGGGCTAAAGGGTCTTGGTTTTATGCCCCTATTTGAGTGTTATAAGTTGAATAGGCATCTGTCTCATAAGCAATATTATATGCATAAGGGTCTTAAACCATTTCTTCTTATGCAACCACATTACTAAATCCTAGATTGTACATGAGGCCAATACAAGTGTAGGAATACATGTTGGGATCCATAATGAATGTTTTGCATCAAAATAAAATAGAGTTCTACAAACTCTAAAAATGAGATGTCTAAAAAAGATGTTCAAACTAGGTTTAACTTGGTCAAAATCATGGATAGGTATATCTAGAAAGGTTGATGTAATGATTTATGAAAAAATAAAATAATTTCAAGTGTCTTACACTACATGTATCACATAAAAAGGTCATGTAAAAAGGCCATAAATCAAAATGCTAAATTCTAGGTCAAAGTGTGTCAAATCAATCTAATCTAGAAAAAAAAATTACTAGGTCTTTTAGCTAAACATGGCATCAAAATATATGCTTAAAAAAATTTTGTGCTAGGACTTTTGGCCAAACAACATCAAAAGCTAGACTTTGAAATATGAGATATTTAATTGAGTAGATTTGAAACACTTCTAACAAAAACTAGGCATTTGACTCTTGGTTGTAAAACTTAATCAATAAGTATGAGGTATGAAAAAAAAGGAACTTAAAGATATTTTATTTTCTCCCAAATAATGACACAAATCTAGGTTCTTTTTACAAATAATATAGACAAAGGTGAATGACATAACCATGCTAGATAAAGATTTACAAAGAACACTTAGATTAGCTAGAATTTGAAAATACTTAAACTCTATGCAAAGAGGTCTATGAAACAAGTCTCAAAATAATTTGAGTAGTTTAATAATGCTAAACTACTCAAAAGATGTGGCAAATGCTTTTTTAAAAAACTTTAAGTAAAAATGGTTTTAACACAATTTTGACAGTGTAACACTACCCTTTTCAACTCAAATGACACACACACTTTCAAAGTTTTGATAATATATTTAAGTAAAAAAGTGTTGCATTAAAATTGTCTCAAGGAAAATGGAAATACGATGGTAGAATAAAATGTTTGTTCCTAGACTCAAAGTGCAAGTGTTTGCAGAAAATGACTTGATTCCACCAATGAAGATAATGATTATGAGTCTTAAATGGCCTTCAACCCAAATTGGAAATTGAACCTAAGTTTTCTCAAGTTTAGTGTAAATGGTGAACCCAATTAAAACATCAACCCTATGAACTTATGAATGTGAAATTTCAAATTTATATTATAAATGAAGGACTTAAAAAAAATTAGTAAAAGGCATAGACTCAATTAGGCAACATAATTATACCAAAATGAATGGTATGATACAAAGTTTATGATAATTTAAACAAGGAAAAATATTATATTTATGCAGGAAGCATAATTCCTCCTTTCTCAAAACTTTTTGGGTACAATGCGTTTGGTTTATATAATTTTGTTTAACAGCAAGTTTTGACTCTCAAGCAAGACCAAGTAATCTAAGACCAAGATAAAAAAACTAACCAATCATCTTAAATCCTAAACTGACAAGGTATGGTAAAGTGGGGTTAACTAACTAATTATTTTTTGAATATTTCTAGATGGATCAATTGCATAATGAATTTCACACCAAATGATGCAAAAGAAGCACACTTTAATTAGGTCCATAGCACATAACTTATTACAAAAAGGTATTTTCCTTTTTCCAACCACTACATCCATCGCTTGATTAGTGTAGTGTGATGTCCAATGTGTAGATACATCTTGGTACTTAACCCCAACACTAAAAGGTTGTTTAACCACTCAGACCTCTGATCTTAATGGGGGTGATGAATTTGATGTTGGGAGATGAAACCTTAGGTCAAAGCTTCCCTATAGAACTTGTGGGAGGTAATTAAGTCCCCCTCACAATCTAATTTTTGCATAAAATTAATGACTTTAAATAGAAAGACTTTATGGTCATCTCAAGATCACCCAATATTGTTGCAAGTTTTTGGGGAGGGCATTAAATGACATTATTTATATGCCTTGGACTATGCTCTTTGTAATAAGGATTGAATTTTTGATTCCAAATTTTCCCTAAAGGGGATGGATCGAAGAAAATACACACAATGTCCCTCTTTTTTCCAATCAAAAACTAAGTTAAGAAACTATTAAATACAAAACTTGGATAAATGAATTCAATTTTAAACACCAAATGAAAAGTTAGGTTGTGTTATTTTAAACCCTTGGTCTTAATTTGTAATTTTGAAAGCACAATTATCAAATCATTCACTTAAGCATATAAATTTTTCATTAAGCCCAGAAATAAGGTTTTTAATTCATTCTAAACTTTCAAAAAATGTCTAAAGAGCATGATTTAACAAATTTCAAGATGGCCCTGTAATGAAAAAGTTAGTATGTCCTTTGGCTTTGAAGCTATTTTAAGTTTGGAATAATTAACTTGGGAAAATGAAGTCTTGAGTTCACATAGTGAAATTCTGATACTCCATAGAGCAATCCTGTGACTCTATAAAATCATGACTATGAGAGTTGTGGTATTGTCACTTAACTGCTGATGGTTTACTTACAATCCCATGACTCAATTAGGTAATCTCATGATTCATACTACAATAATGATATTATGAAATTTATGGTATTGTCTCTTAACCACTAATAGTTTATCAACAATCCCATGAATTAGTTAGGTAATACCATGAGTCAGGTTGACAATCATGTGGCTGTCTAGTTGTAGTATTGCAATATTGCTACTAACTAGTAGAAGGATTACAATATCACTAATTTAAAGTGTTGATATTGTTATAATTTGTAGATAGAATCAAGGTTAGTGCAAAAAAAATTGAAATGCAATACCATGACTTGCAATGACAATCCCATGACTATGTCAAGACAAATCTATGACTTCTAAAAAAATATGTTTTTACTCAATTTTTTTCACTCTCTTTACTCCCACACTCCAAGATTATGCATAAATGTGATTAATAGGTTACTTGTAAGAGCCTTATGAAAAAAATTGTGAGGCTAGGGTCCCATCGCGCATTCCATTATGTAGACTAATAATTTGACTCAAGAGAGGTGATTAGTAATGTGTTATCTCCAAAATAAAATCAAATTAAAAAAGGTACACTAAAAAACATACATCTCTAGGCCTAAACACTAAGGAGGAACATAATAACATACATATGAAAACAACAGCTAAAATATGAAATAAAACTTTCTTCACCTTTCTTGGATGCTCCAAATAGAGCTTGTTAAAGTGGCTCACTTGACTTGTGCTCAATAAGTCTTCATCAAAGGAGGCTTGGCTATCTCCTCTTTTCCTTGGAACCTTTTTGATGGATTTGGATTTGTCTAAAACTTTGGCATTATAACACTAATTTCAATGGATTTTGTAATTATTTGTGCATTATAACTTTGCATTCTGCAAGCTTAAAATTCATGGTCATGGCTCTTCTATTTATAGATTTTCAAAATGGATCAGGGTCAACCATGACCATCCATCTCAAGATTGAGATGTGTGGCCATGAATTAATCTAATTATGTGATTAAAATACATAAATATCCCCCATAAATATTTGGGATAAAGGGGAATTAATTAGGCATGGGAGGCATTGATGAGGCATGGGATGGTCTTAATGAGGCATGGGGTGGCTTAATCTTGATATTTTATGTATTTATGGCTTGTGGATGCAACCCCATATAAATGATGTCATTTGATGATGTAGATATTCAATATTCATTTCTAAAAAGAAATACTAAAAAATATCCTTGGAATTCTTAATTAGGCTCATGATTTTAATTAATTAGCTTTTAAACATGATTAGGTAATTTTGATGCAAATTTTTGCCCTTGGTGCACAAATTAATCAAATTAGTCAAAATGTCTTATTATTTTCTTGAAATTTAATTGGATTGGAATTAGAAGTTGATTTTATATAAATTGGAACCATATTCCCATTTAGGATGTTGCCACTACATTATAACAAGGGCACATGTGTCATGTAAGAAGTTTGGTAGAAAAGAGCAATCCATAACACCTAGGTGCAAAAATGTTATTATGACTTGAAATGATCTGATCAAAGTTAGTTGTCTCATAAATTGAATTTCCCTATTTAATGATACCTTGGCCAAAATTAGCACTTGAATATATGAATTTCAACTCATTTAATGTGTTTTAGTGTTTTTAGGCCAAATTATGCACTTTGGTAGAAATTGGTCAAAAAACTTGGTTAAAGGTCATCAGTGGCCAATTTTAGGTGTCTACAACTCCCACATGTTTTAGAACCAACCAAGGTGATTAATCTATACATGACACTTGTCTAAGATTTTAAAAGAGTTTCTAATGTGTATATGATAGTTATAAGTGAGTGGTTAGATTCTTGCATTTCAACACTTAAGAGGTAGTTTCAAGTCACTTATATGGACATAAGAATTCATATTCATGTGAAAATGTTTCATAGGTGTATATTGAGATCATACATGTCAAATAAATTTTTATATTTTAGGTACAGGTCCTAAAAGTGTAAAAAATAATTCCTTCTCTCCATTACTTTCTTCATAAGCTAGTAAGGGTCAACTTCAAGTGTTCATTACATATAGTACAGTGAGAGTCAAGGTACAATATTATTTATATATGAGGGGGTCCTGGGGTCCTAATTAGATTAAAATCCATAAAATATTTGTCATATTGGTGGCCTGAGCTTTAAGAACAATTGCTAAGACTATAGGGTGGTCAAAAGTAGTTAGTCAAACCCACATGCTTAATTTCTCTCTTTAGAATGATAGTTTCAAAAAATATGAATGTAAAATATAAATTTTAAAGGGTTTATAGGGTCTATATAGGCATATTTAACTTTTATCAATGTCTCATTTTGCACATTTGAGCTCAATTTGGCAAGAAAACTCCTCTTTTTCATAGTTTACAAATTGGATGTCATAGTCTCTTATTTGATTTAAATCATTAAATAGTCAATGAAGATGGAGGAAGGTTTAAAATAATGTATCACTCCTATAAATTATATATAGACCCATCTAAGATAAATCAATTTCCATTCTACACTAAAACTTCCTAATAGGCTGAGACTTGTAGACTTCCATAAACATTCATGAATCTACGAAAGTGAACCCCATAACTACATGGAGAGAATGATATGGTTGTTTCCATAAAATATATTTTTAATATCATTAGGAATATATTTAGTGAGGGTAAGGATATCTTTCTCATGTATTTACTATCTCTTCTCCAAGTAAGGTTCAAGAAGAATAGTGAATTTATAAGTCTGCAGACTCATAGGTCATTATTGGCTTCAAAACCTACTATAAAGAAGGAATATTACACTATATTCATACTTAGTGTCCTCATCCTAATTTTAAGGCCTCATAAAATATCTAAGCACTTTTTATACTCAAGGTCAATCTACCTTGCATTCAAAATACTACATAGGTTGAGTTAGACTACCAAGACATAAATGGTTGTGTGAATTTCAAGAGTATGTTTCAAGTAGTTTAAATTTATTAAAATGTTGGTAAATAATTCAGGACTAATCTTTATTCCATGTCAAATTTCACCATGGAAAATAATATGGAAAATCAAACATAGTTGAATGAATATCTAAGATCTCTATAGACACCTACAACCAGTTAAGTCTCTCAAGCCTTCAAGGTTGCATGCAGTGGAGAGGGTTCTTTTTCTTTCAACAAGTTCAATATGTTACAAAATCATGAAGGGGTATTGTAGATAATTTTATAAAATTATGTTAGTATGGTAATATTCTAAACATTATCACATATACTCTTACAATCATATAGCCATATGTAGTAACTTAAGATCTCCATTGTAGGGTTGTAAGCATAAGCTCAATCTTGGCATAGGAAGGTAAGTGAACATCAAGAGAACGACATGTAATCTATGTAAAATGAGTAATATCTCATAATTAATATTTTTTATTTTCACCAAAGGTTGAAAATGGAGTGAGAGGTTGTCACATCATGACTGCCTAGGACCCTTCATAAATTAGTTAAAACCCAAGTTTATCATAGAGGCAAGATGTAACCTTGAGACACATGGAGGTCACTTTAGAACATAATGATAAGTATAAAGGGGATGCCTAAAAACCTAAAATATCATATGTATTTTTACTATGATCACCTATAAGTGGCCCAATTCCATAAAACATAGTCAAAGAGTTAATGACTCATGGATAAGCTTGTAGGCTCAAGAACTTTTGAAAGTTCCAAGTAGAGACAGAGATATAGACCACTATTAGATTATATATAGGGTTTATTTTTAATGGATTATATGCTAATAAATATTTGAGACAACTTAACCACATATAGGTGGTCTTATGCCTAAAAAATCAGTTTAGGCTTATAAGTCTTAAAACCTTACATAAGCCCCTCAGACCTCCAACTTCAATCTTGTGACAAAATGAGTTTCCTAGGTATATTTGAAGCTATATGAAGTTAAATATTGATGTAACAGGTCCTAATAATGTGTCTCAGGTAGTGATAAATAGTAAAAATTATAATTTGGTCTAAAAGACCTTCACAAGCCCTTCTAGCTGTAAAACTACAACTCAAGACAAGTTTTCTTATGCTAAGTGTGACCATGTCCTCAGGTATGGGTTGTAATGAATTTTAGAGGTGGTAAAGTGTTATTAATACTAAATTATAGTGGTATTGATATTTTTTTTATGTCCTTGACCTATATGACCAATCATTAAGATCATAGAGCATTCTAGAATTGCCTAGTTATAACTTGAGAGACACTAACTTTTGCTCAGATTTTCCTTGACAAGTTGCATGGTGGAAAAATGAGTTTGGAGGTGTTGGTGGGGTATATAAAATTACATCCTATGGAATTATTTATTGAAAGAGGTTTTATCCTCTATGAATAATCTTTAATAACTTCACACACCTTAAACGCTCCTAAAACCCTCCCAGTGACCTGAAGTGAGAAATAGACTCTCAAATGCACTCAAATGAATGATTAAATTTTGAAATGACATTTTTGACCTTATTATGTCTCATAATAAGTTTTTCAAGTAGTATTTGGCATGTGGGAAGGTATAGGTGTACAAAATTATCCTGAGAATCTTGGTTGTAAGTTTGTGTTTGAAGAAGTATGATATGGATTAGATTCCAAATCAAGCACATAGGTATATAAAGACTTGAAAAAATATTATAAAATCATCCAAACACCTATTAATTTCTTATAAATAGTTATGTGAACCAACCAAGTCATCAAGTTGGCTAAAAAGAGAAGAATGCACTATTTTACAAGCCAAACATCTTATATGTAGACATATTGAACAATTCAATAGACTTATATTTAGCATGTTGAGGTGTATTATGATTTTTAAAGCCTCAAAAACATATTTCCAAGATTAATAACCTAAAACCTTCTTTCCAAAACACTTCAATCACCTCTCAAGCCTATTCAAATGCCTACACTAGGGTTTTGACCATTTCATGGTTTACCCATCCATATAGTGTTTCAAAAGATAAATATTTGCATGGAGCATGTTCAAGGCATGGGTAAAATAAATCGAACAATTTTTATAGGTTTCACATGTACGGGAGGCCTATGGAAGAAACACTTAGTTTCTAGGCCTAAGGGTTAATAGAGACCTAATTAGAGAGAGAAAATGGGTTAATAAGTGTACTTCCACTTAGATTTGGGTCATGAAATTTGACATGTAAATGTAAGGGGATATTAACTAATAAAAAATATATATAGGCTCTCAATATCATATGTATATTCTTATACACAAATAGGTTTGCATGTTTTTAGGGCTATAAAGAAGTGAGGTCAAATGAGATCTTTGGTTATAGAATGAGAACTTGGTGGGAATTTGAGGCCTCCAAATGAATTTTTTTAGGTATAATATGATATATATATATATATGCCTTTCATGGAGAATAATTGTAGTTATGATTATAATCAAGATTTGACACTTGAAAGGTGTGACAAAGCTACGAGACACCTAAAGAGTTGCTTGATGATTACCACTGAGATTTTAGTTTGAGATATTAAGAAGATTAAAGGTGTCAAGATTAGAGAAAGATATCAATTCAAAATGACCCAATGGTTTAGAGTGCCACTTGTCACTCATAAGCCAAGAGAAGGGGTAATTTTGAAGATCAAGATAAAGGTGTCAAGCAAGTTTGAAAGTCCTACACCAATTTTAAGAGGAAATCATATTTAGGGGAGTAACACATGGAATTCAAGACCTAATGAGATAGTTTAAGAACTCTTTCTTGATTGTGACCTTCAATTCAAACTTGGAAACTCTCTCTCCTACACCCTTCTCTCTTTGTCTCCCTCATTTCTCTATAAATTTATCCTTTATAGGCTATTTATGTATCCTCCACCTAGGTATGGTAAATCCCTACTTATTTTAAAGACTTTGGTCAATGATAAATTACTACTTTACCTCCTCCTTTGAATGGTCTCAATATATTTTCATGACTAGTTGATCTTTCCAAGTGATTAGGTTAGATTCCTTGACATGTTGTCCTTTTATAGCATTCATATTGATTTTGAAAGCCTTTTTTCAAGTATTGTGAACTATTTAAGTGAAGTGTGAAGGTTGAGTGAATTTTATATTCACTAGTGTCATTCTCTAACCTCTTTATTATTCCTCCTAACCCAAACATATTTCAATACTTCCACATTAAAGTGCTAATGTAGAGAGGCAAATTAGGAGTAGTGTTTGTTTTAGGTTAGTCTCATGGTTGATGTACACATGCAATTGGTTGGTAGTTGTCAAACTATTTGGTGCATCACCTATATTCAAGTATGTTTTTCTTTCTTTTATTATCAAGTTGGTAGTTTAGTAGATGATCCTAAGTGATACATCAAGGGAGCTAGCTCTTTAACCTAGATATTCAATCCAACATTAGGCCACCCATAACTTAGGATTGTCTCTATGTTATACCAAATTTATAAGGCTTGAACTACCTTTCAAGGGTGAAAATTTGAGTTATAATAATTTTTTCACACTCGGTGGGACTAAGGTCTAAAGTGGTTGAAGGATTATTGGTGTTGTCCTTCTACATATCAGCCTTTAGAGGCATTCAAAACATCAATGGTGACTCTGAGCTCAATCATCTAGTTATAACAGCCCATGCACTTGTTTAAAGTAAGTTGTGTTTTAAATTTAATATATTGATGAGGTTTTTATGGTGGATTTTGAAGTAAATTTCAATTCCATGCCATTTGATGAGGCATATCAAGCCTATGGTACTTCTTATCAACCTTATAATGAGTCTTATCAGTCTTATAATGAACCTTACCATCAATATGATGATTCATATCAGTCATATAATACTCTTGATTAACCCCATTATGACCCAAATACATACCATAACAACCTTATGAATCTTGTTACCCTACTTACTACCAATATCATCATTCTTATCCTTCTTGTGAGCTATATTAGTCCTATGATCAACCTACACCTCCCCCACATGGATATGATAATGCATATAAAAAACCTTATTTTCAAGATGAATTGGATGAGATGGAAAATAAGATACTAGTATATGCAATAATGGTTTGTTAAAATTATCAATATGAATAAATTATTGGGCTATTTCAAGATACATCTAATGATCTATTAGTGAGAAATAAGTTGTGTACAATTGTATAGGAAAGGATGGATATTTGGGAAAGATAATGAAGTGCGTTTGATCTAGTGTTTTAAAAGTAATCTTTCATTTCTTATCAATCATATTATGATCCATATACTCATGAATTCATTAACCATCCTCAAATAGAACCTCCAAGAGAGCCAATTTAATCTCTAAGAGAACCTACTAGTTTCATAGTCCCAACTTGGAACTAAGTAGTTAAGTCTTGGGATAAACATGAGGAAGAGAACCAAGATTAAGAGATTGAAACCAAAGAATAAATTGTGCCTATTCAAACCCCATTTAACATTACTAAATAACCTAAAGCTATTCTATCATGGAGGTTTATCCAATAAGGCATTCAAGACAATAAAGAGGTCCTAGTTGAGAAGGCTGGAAATCAAATTGTAGTTGTGAATAAATTTCAAGGAGACTATAATAAAATTAAAGTACTTATTGAAGATAATGAAACACTCATAACACAATTGAATTTGACCTATCTTAAAAAATTATTATAATAATCTTCCATTCCTAAGGTCCCAAATTGTAAGAATGCTCCAATTTCAATGAATTGTAGCTTATATTCTAAGAAAGGAAAAATAGAGAAACTAGATATGGATATGTTTGAAAAACTTATTTGGTTGTGTGTGTATTGATTAGATGAGTGTAGATAATCCTCTTTAGCTTGGAAAGAATGACCTATAAATAATAAATCACTCAAATAAATGGTTTGATTAGTTAGATAGATGGCTGAATTGACTAACAAGCTAGATCCAAGAAGCACAAGCTTCCTTAGAGGTTGTCAATCCAGATATTTTAAACAATCAAGTTTATAAAATAGAATATAAAGTACTTGTATAAATAATCAAAATTTACTAAAATTGAATATAATAAATTCTTGATAAAGAAATAGATTAATATAGAAATAAATAGGTCAATACTAATACTAAAAGGTCAGGTATGGTTTAAAAAATAGGTTGGGGGTCTATAAATAAGTAGATGAAAATAAATTTGGATTCAGTTGAGGGTAAGTGGGGGAAAATAAATTATTATTATTTTTTACCATAGTGATCATCAGTGGTTGGTGTGATCATTGGTAGTTGAGGTGATCATTGATGGTTGAGGCAACCATCGATAATTGGATAGATAGTTGATGGTCAAGGTGACCATTGATGTTATTATGTGTTAGGTTTGGGTGATAAAAATTTAGACTGATAAGATTATAGAAGGCAATTTTGGGAGATTGGTTTATGTTAGGCTGCTTGTAAAATGAAAACAAAGTAATTGACTAATTGAAAATAAATACTTAGCTTTCTATAGATTGATTAGATGAATGGTTGGCTCATTGATGGAGTATGACATGATTTTGATAGGGTAATAGTACTTGGTTGTCAGCTGAGGGGTGTCATCAAGTAAACTCTCTGACATGATGGCTAGATTATTGAAAGAAAGGTCTTGCAGAGAAACTTTGGATGTAAATCTCTTGAAATCATGGACCCTTTTTCACCTCTTACACCTCTCTTATTATAGGCAAGGAAGAAGAGGTGCAACAAGATGTTAACAAGGGGTCAAAATAGCATCTAACTATAACTCATGCATGCATTGGCTTACACATGAATTGGACAAGCTAATTATAAAAAAGCAAGTTAGAGTGAAGGGTTAATTAAGCTAGTTTAGACGGTGAAATATAATTATCAATGGCCAAGGTGACCATCAATGGTTAGGATAACTATTGGTGGTTGAGGGGCAAGGTGGATTTGGGTTAAAAATGTGGGTTAAGTCATTAAATCAAACTGACTAGAGCTAGGTCTAGTTTGAGGTTTAATAGTGAAGTTGGGGCCCTAGGGGGTCTTAAAGTGGTCCAAGGGAATTGAAACATTTAGAACTATCATGTGTAGATTTATGGTGTCTATATTTTACCCCTTTTTATTATTTAATTTGTATCAATAGGATGAAAAATAAAAATGGATTGTGGGTCGAAGGTTCAGTTGCATCGAGCATGGGAGGAGGTGTTCCACCTCAAATTAAGACTCGATGAGGTAAAATAAAATCAACTACAATTTTTATAAGTGGGTAAGGTGATGAAAAAGGGTGATCATCACAAGGTGGGAACTGTAATGCAAACACATAGATAAAGTATGACAAAAGTATGATAACCAAGATCATGCATTGACTAGGTTTCCATAGTTGGTAAAAAAGTAAGGTTGGTGATATAAGAATAAGTGACAAATGATTTGTGTGACCACATTTAGGAATGGTGGTTGGGAACACTCATAAATACAAGTCTCCTAGGAAAATTATGTGTTTTATGGGTATCAAAGGTAGGAATTACTCCCAAGAAAAACATAAATAGGTTAGGTGAAGTCACAAGTATCTGAGGTAGGAAGTGCTCTTGAGAAGACACCAATTGGTTGGGTGTGCACAATGTAGTGAAAGTTTAAAAATTGATCAACATGATAATTATTATCATTATGGTAAAAAAGATTAGGCAAATTTTTTAACAAAATGTGTACTAGGTTGGGCTAAAATTAACTAATGGTGAGGTGATGAGGTGGTTGGGGTGGGTAGAGAATTTAACTCCATGGGTGGGTACTAGGTTCTATTCTAAAAGGTTTGGGTGGAAAGGTAATAGGAAAAATGCCAAGATCTTAATTGTTAGTGGTCAAGGTCTTAGGGGTGACCATCGATAGTCACTTTGTTTGTTAGTTGACAAGGTACAAACCCTAAAAGCATGGAGATTGAAAGTGCTATTGGGAGTCACTTTCATTCATTTCCTCTCTTTTGACTTTAGTGTCTGGTGTTTTTGGTGTATTAAGTGAAGAGGTTGATGGTGATTTCTTAGTAGGTGATTGATTGGCTAAGTTGACTGATCACATCGAGTAGACCAATGAGGATGCAAGGTGGATGTAGACAAGGATGGGAAGTGGGTCTCAAGATTCCTCCTTGATGATAGTTAAAGAATAAGGTAGGGGTTATATTAAATTAATAGTTTAGTTTTGAATTTGCATTGCATTTAGATGTGTTATTTTCTTGATTTATTATTGTTGTGGGAGGGTGTTTTTAGTGTGACTTAGTTGTAAGGTTTTAATGGTTTTTAGTTGAAATTGGCAAGTAAAAATTGAAATTGGGAAGGTAGATAGGTGGGAGTAGGGTAGAGGATAGAGGTAGATTAGTTAGTTGTCAGATTTAGGTGTTTAGGTAAGTTTTTAGGTAGGTAAGTTTTTTGAGATTTCCACTAATGGTCACACATAATGACCATCAGTGGTCATCCCAATTATCGATGGTCGACGAGCATCAATAGAATGGCTACCTAACTATCAGCAGTCATAGTGGCCATTAGTAGTCAACCAAGTAGAAAATTATTTTAATAAAAAGTTTAAGTTAAGTTGTAGGTTTAAATGTTTATAAATTTAGTTAAATGGGGTGTCAAGGGTAAAACTGTTGGGAAAATAAACCGGAAGCACACAATTTGATTACCAAACCAAGCAACTTAATATGCGGAAATTAACCAGATTCACCAAGTAACTAGAATTCAGAATAACACAAGATATGAGAGACAATACACAAATTGTATTAACACTTTATATAGAAAAGAATACAATAAAGAAGATGCCACTTCTTCTCCACCACCTTACAGAGGTTTCCCACACCTCAAGTGAATAGTAAATCTTCTCCCCAAAGCTCTCCCTCTCAGGTCCCAACACCCAACTCAAAATACAGAGTTGGTGTTCACCTCCTGTGCTCCACGCACACCACAAGTGCTCCACACACTCAAACAAGTACTCCACGTACTTCAAGTAGATCTCCCATGAACCTGCAACAACCTGTAATTCAACAGACCATAATTATGGAAGGAACTCCCTTGCCTTCCTCTTAGCTCTATCCGAGTACACACCTGTACTCCAAGTAGATCTTGCCTGATACTGCTCCCTGTTGTGTTGCTGTCTATATGATCCTGCACACCTGCAAATCAAACACGGTTCTGCACACATGTGAACCTTGACCTTGCACACACATACACCTGTAGATCAACAATCTTACTTACCATGTAGATCACTCTACACCCTGAAGAACCCTTGTCCTTGCCTCACCAAGTCCTTATGATTCTCCAACCAGTACCAAGCTTGGCACTGATAGGGAACTAGGAGGAGCACCCTTACTCACTTCACACACAGAAGGAGCAAACTTTGCTCAACTCAAAACTAGAACACTTTTCCAATACAACCATGAGTCTATTATATAGATCTCATCCAAACAATGATTAGACATCTAATTACAATAATTAGATCCGCAGCTCTCAGTCTAAAAATAGCTCTCTTCATGCAAACACTTGGTTCGTTAGCTAACTGCCCGTAATTAGCTCGCAGTCGAACCACACAGGCGACCGACATCGGTCCCTGTCCACCTGGAGGTGACCGACGCCGGCTGACCCATGACCGACGTCGGTTGCTTCTCTTCACTATCCTGCCGACATCGGCTGATCAGACCGACGCTGGTTGCTCTGACGCTCAGCAACCTTCAGCAACCCCTCCAATGGCCTTCTCCATGTCTGCATCAGTGAAGCTTTTAGCTCCACAACCTAACAATCTCCCACTTGGAGATAAATAGCTGCACTATACCTGTACCTGTACTCCATCTAATCTGTTTCCTGGTTTGTATCCCTCTTTAAGATCAATCCTGAAGACAACCCACCACACAACCTGTGATGTACCTCCTGTCATCCGAGTACCCTGCCACATCCAAACCTACAAACACATGTAGTGAAGCCCTGACCCTGCATGTATACCTACTGCTGGTCCCTCTCAAATACCTGAGAATCCACTTCCCTGAATTGGCTCCTAACTCTCTGACAGCTCCCACTGCATGGGAATACTCAGGTCTATACCAGACCTCATGTGATTTTGGACACTGTACCTGTCCAGCCCTTAGTGTGCTCTGGCTCTACATCCTGAACCTTGCCAACACCTGATTCACATCAGCTCCCACTCGAGACAAAATCAACCTGTGATCTCCATGCCTCCCATGTCAAAGAATTTCACTGCTCCAAACTCCCCCTGACATGACACTGAACTAATCTTACCCTTAGCTCAGCAAAACCCTGTATGTACACCCCTGCTAGCTAGCATACTATCCACATACAACAATAGAATGATGTCATGACTCATCATCCCCCTGGTAAGGCAAACCACAGTAGTTACCTGACATTGACTGAAGCCATGCTTCGTCCTCCACCTGTCAAAACCTGTACCACTGTCCTGCAGCTCCACAAGACCATATACCTGGTCTTCCATCTCACGTATCCGTTCTCTCTATTCTTCTACTAAGGTATCCATTCGTCTCTGTGCTTTCATACCAGCTGGCAACCCTACCAAAGACTCCTGTCTGGTTCTCTTCCAAGGAATCACATCCTCATCCATGCCAAGCTCACACCTGTTTCCTGGATCCTTCCTGCTCTACAATTAGCAACATGTATAAAGAAGAGGAACAACAAATTTGAGGGCCTACTTACGTCTTCAGTCCTCCATATGGGTGTTTGAGACTCCTTGACAGCGTGCTGTCCACCCAAAATCCATTACAGTAACCGACCTCGGTCACTCCACAGTCTGCATCTGACCGACGTCGGTTCCATGCGTCTGTCCTTGACTACCGACCCTGCGGTGTCCCTGCTACCAACGTCGGTTTTCTGACTGACATCGGTCTTACATACTGTCGACGTCGGTCCTCTGACCGACGTCAGTCTTACCCTGCCTGACATTGCCGGCTTCGATCTACACATGACCGACATCGGCACCTGTCTGTTCGACGCCGGTTCCTCCTGACTGACATCGGTACCTGTGTTTGCCTTTGAGTGATGAATTTTTACCCGCGAGCTTCTTTGAATCAAAACCCATGTCCAAACTGCCCTGCTCAAAAGTATCCAGCCACATCCACTGGGTTCTGTCCGCCATCTCCTCCATAAACACCAAGGCTTTCCAGTTCTTAAGCCTGTCAAATATATCTGTCTTCCGCTTAAGAACATGCATCTCCTTCCTACTCATGTGACCAAGCCTACAAAGCCACGTCTCCGCAACAAAAGAAGAATCAGTAATATAAACAAGTAGATAAAGGGTACCTATTTTCTTACCACCAGCTAATTCAAGTGCATCCGCTGTGAGAGTTCTTGTGCATCTCTCATCACCCAATCTTTCTGAAGAAATTAGCCATATCTCCA
Organism: Torreya grandis; assembly: GCA_037957365.1. Classification (NCBI taxonomy): domain Eukaryota; kingdom Viridiplantae; phylum Streptophyta; class Pinopsida; order Cupressales; family Taxaceae; genus Torreya; species Torreya grandis. Next base: position 437,942 of record JARHVA010005643.1, read on the forward strand.
AACCTGGGACCTGCATGACCTTCATCAACACCTGTGTGTTGGCCGCCTACAATTTCAGCTTCACTTCCCCTTTGCCAATTCTTTGGAAAGGCTCACCAGCTCCTCTACCTAGGGCTGCATGGAAAGAGGCAACCGAATCTTTTATCCAAGATTCAACTTTATCCAAGAAACCTCCAAGAACATCCTGTGCAATAACACCTGCAACATCTGATTCTTCAGTTTCTTCATGCTGATCTGCTACCAACCAACAATAATCTTTTACCTGCTCTTTCTTTCCATAGGACCGTGAGTGACCATCTGTGCTTTTCAACTCCTCCATTCTTAGCTTACTTTCATCTGCCATTTCTCTACTCCCACTCAATCAGAAACCCCTGAGAGTGCCCTGTAACCAAACACAAAACCTGCTTCCTGCAACCTTAGCTCTGATACCACTTGTTGGGAAAATAAACCGGAAGCACACAATTTGATTACCAAACCAAGCAACTTAATATGCGGAAATTAACCAGATTCACCAAGTAACTAGAATTCAGAATAACACAAGATATGAGAGACAATACACAAATTGTATTAACACTTTATATAGAAAAGAATACAATAAAGAAGATGCCACTTCTTCTCCACCACCTTACAGAGGTTTCCCACACCTCAAGTGAACAGTAAATATTCTCCCCAAAGCTCTCCCTCTCAGGTCCCAACACCCAACTCAAAATACAGAGTTGGTGTTCACCTCCTGTGCTCCACGCACACCACAAGTGCTCCACACACTCAAACAAGTACTCCACGTACTTCAAGTAGATCTCCCATGAACCTGCAACAACCTGCAATTCAACAGACCATACTTATGGAAGGAACTCCCTTGCCTTCCTCTTATCTCTATCCGAGTACACACCTGTACTCTAAGTAGATCCTGCCTGATACTGCTCCCTGTTGTGTTACTGTCTATATGATCCTGCACACCTACAAATCAAACATGGTTCTGCACACCTGTGAACCTTGACCTTGCACACACATACACCTGCAGATCAACGATCTTACTTACCATGTAGATCACTCTACACCCTGAAGAACCCTTGTCCTTGCCTCACCAAGTCCTTATGATTCTCCAACCAGTACCAAGCTTGGCACTGATAGGGAACTAGGAGGAGCACCCTTACTCACTTCACACACAGAAGGAGCAAACTTTGCTCAACTCAAAACTAGAACACTTTTCCAATACAACCATGAGTCTATTATATAGATCTCATCCAAAAAATGATTAGACATCTAATTACAATAATTAGATCTACAGTTCTCAGTCTAAAAATAGCTCTCTTCATGTAAACACTTGGTTCGTTAGCTAACTTCCCGTAATTAGCTCACAGTCAAACCACACAGGCGACTGATGTCGGTCCCTGTCCGCCTGGAGGTGACCGACGCCGGCTGACCCATGACCGACGTCGGTTGCTTCTCTTCACTATCCTACCGACGTCGGCTGATCAGACCGACGCCGGTTGCTCTGACGCTCAGCAACCTTCAGCAACCCCTCCAATGGCCTTCTCCATGTCTACATCAGTGAAGCTTTTAGCTCCACAACCTAACAAAAACCTTAGGTATTAGCTTTAAGGTTGGAGTGATGGATGAGGTCAAGGGGTGGTTATGATTGCTAGATAAGGGGTAAGGGGTAAATAGTTAATGATGAGGGTATAGGGTAATAGGTCATGGTTTAGGTGTTAAGGGTAGATAAGATAGGTTAAGAAGCTAATTTTTTAGGCAAAAATAGTATAAGGAACTAAGCTGTTTGCTATTAGACATTTTTAGGACTACGACCAAATTTAGATGTGAGATTGGGTGTCATGCATCTTTTTGGAGATCTATCAAGGGATGATCCCAGTAGATTAGGATAACATAGAGGAGGTGGGCCTAGGGGTAATGTTACACTTCCAACATGTGTTATGGGATGTGGTAATGATTGTGGCCCTCATCAAGAGATGGGATCTAGCCATAAACACCTTCATTCTACCGACTAGTGCATTGACTATCTTAATAGAAGATGTGCATATGATTAATTTGCTACCTATTTGGGGGGAGCTAATTTATCACATCAAGTAGGAGAGAGATGAGCTCTAGGATCTACTATAAGGAGATGACCATGATGTAATTAGATGGCATGCTAGAGGATTTATCTATATGTCACTTTATCAAAGGGTGAGGGGTGAGAGAAGACTAATAATGATGATGATGATCATAGTATCTTGCTTTATTGTTCATAATTTGAGTAGCAAGAGGTTTCCTTATCTATTGTTGGGGGTACTAGTTGAGATGTTGTTGGGATGTACAATGTTTGGTTGGATTCTTGTGTTGTTAGTCTAGATATATAAGGATCAATGGATTTTCAAAGCTCACAAGAGATATGGCATCGGTGTTGGGTTTATGCTACACTATTGGGCATATGAACACATCTAGGTTTTGTGGATTATGGGATCATCATGGGAGGGTTATGCCTAGATGGACCCCATAGTTGGATTCATGAGGTGGAAGGATGGTTTTGATCTATCAAGATCAGGTAGACGGATGTATGACATTGATTGGTTCAGAGGTGCAATAGAGGCATTGGTTATTGGTGATGTGATTTGAAGGCCATATGTTAGGTTTCTAGAGTAGGTTAGATACAAGAGACACACATTATCTTTACAAAGTTATAAGTGGATCCTTGGTAGGCAAGATGGGGAGGTAGAGTTCATCTTATTTTATAGGGTGTGGTGATATTTTGGCTTGGTACAAGGGATTTTGGGTCCACTTCCTAGATATAGCTAAGAAAATGTAAAGATTATACTACCTAAGACATAACCAATCCATATGTTACTTGATCATGAGGATCTATTGGATAGGGTTGAGATTGATGATGTAAGTTTTATAGATGATTACCCTACATGGTACCAAGAACTATACACAATAGTAATTTTAGTGTTGATGATGGTGGTAGATAGCCTATGGATGTCAACCTAGCTAATAGAGGTTAGCAGGTATAGGTATAGGGGGTTTCCCTAAGTGCATAGACAAGAGCGGTGATATCCATAGTATAGGCTTAAGTGGTAGCTTTATAGGGTCAATTGGTAGTGGCATAGGATTAGGTGGATAAAGTTATAAGTGAGAGAGACTAGGATATATCTTCCTTATTATTGGTCACCTAGGAGAGAAACTCCCTTAGATAGACTAGTGGAAGAGTTGTAACATCTGTGGGATAATCAATAACTATCCCCATAACATGGTATCTAGACATAGTGGAGGATTTATGTTACTATGAGGCCATAGTATTGAGATGTTATCATAATGAGCCCTAATGGGGTGAGTATAGATCTATTTTGGTAGGTGGTGCTAGTGTGGTGATACCAAGTCAGTAGGCTACTTTTTTAGGTTGATAGGTAGAGACCTCAGGAGGATAAGAACTAGGGGTAGTGATGCCCCAAGAGACAATGGTGCCCTAGGGGCATAGTTATGACATAGATATGGGGTATTGTATTTTGTTATATATAATTTTTATACTATCCTACAATTTTATGTAGTGAGATGTACATTTTGAGAGAGATACATGTATATTATTTTATACATTATGATCTTATTGATGATAAACTCATGATTTATAGATATGATCATCATTTATTGATTGTCATTCATGGCTTGTGATTTGATACTTATGTCCATATTATTTATTATTGATGATGTTATATTTATTATGTTTATCTTATGGATATGGAGACTAATGTAGACTCACCTAGTTAGGCATGCGATGGATTTTTATTTATGCTGATGATGATGCTTATAACATTTTCTATTATTATTATGATGATGATGATGATGTTTATGCTAAAATTGAATAAGTATGTGATTCATCATTTATATTTAGACATGTGCTAAAAGTGGTTTTTATATTCTATCATTCATGGATGTTATGATGTGGATATGATATTTGATGGATATGTTAATGATGTGTGCTTTTGTTTATGATACATGTTGATATGATGTTATGATTATGGTTATCTTGATTAAGGTAAAACACATAAAGTTAGGTGACTAACAATACTAGATTTGAGCAAAAAAATATAATCAAGAGACAAACATCTTTAGTGAATATATCAACAAGTTATAATATGAGAAGAAGAGGGAATGATGCTTCTTATTTGAAAAGGACTAAAATAAGACTGAAGTTGGTTTAACTTAAGGAATATAAGCCCTTTAAATGCTTCACATTAGTATTTAGTAGTTGGTTAGAATGTGTCTTAATCACATAATTTAAAAGGAGCTCAAAATCCCTTGCTTATAGTGTGTAAATAGGATATGGATGAAAATGGAACCTTCTTCTGAGACTAGCATGCCTCTTCTAGAGGTTACCAATGAGTCAATATAGAAAATTCTATGTCCTAAAAAGTGTTTACTAATCGATGTGGAAAGTCTACTCATGAGAGTTGATTGTGGATTTCAAAATTATTACTTATGAGAGTTGATTGTGGATTTCAAAAATCTATTATTTTTTCTTGATAATGGGTCTTTTGCTTATTTTATTGTTACTTGGGAGGGTTGTGGAAGCTAATCGATGTGTGAAGCTTCCATTAAATTTTTATACTTTGATGAATGCTTAACTCAACTATCCTTCAAGGGAGTGGTTTAAATTTATGTGGTTTATTTTAATGTCTATTGATAGTTATCCTTCAATGGAGAAATCCACCTTAATTTGAGCAATTTTGAATATGTTTTCAATATCTATCCTTTGAGGGAGTAATCTGAGAATGATAGGAATGACCCATGATTATTATTGGTTTTGATTTTACTTTTTTCTTTGATTTTTCTTGACATAAAATTGATTATATAGGCTCACAAGATTACTTTTATGAAGGTAAACCTAAAATCACAAGACGATTGATTAGGTGTAAGAAGGTTTAGCTAACAATGACCATGGGAATCCATGCTATGAAAAGGGGAGAAAAGTACCATGAGAATAATGCCATGGGTAGAGACATGGTACCCTTTGTTCAAGATTAGGCCATGATTTTGATGGATAATCATATGATTTAGTTTTAATTAGTTGCCCCTAAAATGGAGATATGAATGTGGTTTCAAAAATAAGGGATGAGCTTAAGTTAGACAAAGGTGAATTTGATCCTTTTTAACAAAAGAAAGGATATAAATGTGAAGCATTGAGGGGCTCAAGTTTTGGGTTGCCTTTGAGAGAAGATAATTGATAAGTTCCTGATCCATACTTGTGGGTTACGATATAAGGTATAACCCAATTGAAAGCAAACTTACCATGCTTAATTTTTTCCATATTGGTGACATGTTGAATTTCCTTTAGGATGAGGTCTATGATGTTCAATTTTCATACTTTAAAGTGTTTATTATAAGCATGTTTGATGTGCTCTTGATAGACATGAAGATGGGTGAGGGAAGATAAACGACACTCATCAATTAGCTCAATTTGGGATAAATGGTGTTGATAATAGTCATCTTCAAAGATGATATCCTACAAAAAGATGCAAAGAGATGGGATTTAGATTTTGAGAGGTAAAAAAACCTCTGCTCCAAACACAAGAGAGAATGGGGTAGCACCCATAAGGGTTTGAATTCTAGTAAAATATGCATATAAAGTGAAGGGGATGTGTAAATGTTAATCCTGACCAGATGCATTAACCATTTTAGTGAGCATGTTGTTAAGAGTTTTGATAGAGGCCTCTACCTATCCATTAACTTGAGGGTTATAGGGTGATGATAAACTTAACTTGATATTGAATGTGTCACAAAGACCCTAGACTTGTTTGTTTTTAAATTATTTTTCATTTTTGGTGATGATTTTATGAGGAACACTAAAATGATAGATGATGTGATGATTAATTAAGTCAAAAAAATTCCACTTTGGTTGAGACTAGAGGAATAGCCTTACCCATTTGGTAAAATATTTAGTCATAGTGATGATAGAATGGTCTCACTATGAAGAATGGGGGTTAATTTCACCAATAAGTTCCAAACCCCATTGTGAGAAGGGATAAAAATTAGTGGATACGTGATGACTATGGTTAGGTGTGTGATGCAAATTAGCATGTTATTAACACTTAACACACTTTTTCACATAATCAAAATATTCTTGGTTAAGGGTAGCCAAATAATAGCCAAGGTGAAGGATGCGATTAGATATGACAAGGCCACTAAAGTGTCCCCCATAGTTTCTATCATGCATTTCCATGATAACATGAGAGGCTTTATGACTGTGTAGGTAGTAGAAGAGGAGACCATCAAATCCATGTTTATAAATAATTCCTCCCATAATGGTATAACATGAGGTACTATAGATAAATTCTCTTTGAGCATTCCTAGAAATACTAGAAGGAATGATGGTAAGGTTAATATAGTTGAAGGTCTGTTGATACCGAAGATCAAGTTAGGTTTCCTCCACATTGAAGATGGTGAGAGAATCTAGTTTGACGTAAGAAGGTTGTGTAAGTCTATGGATAATGATATAAATATTAGATTCAAAGGGTAAATATGGGATTTTAGAAGTGAGGGAAGATATGGTGTTGTAAAACTTATTGGTAGATCATGGGGTTGAATATGGTAGTGTTTAAATAATGTTAAGAGTTTAACTAGTTTTTTTTACTATTGTAAAACATCATTCTTACACTTGTAAGATCCATTGATTTTATTGACCATTAGTTAAGAGTTTCCAAAGATGTTTATCATTTGACTCATAAGGCTAAGGTAGTTTGGATACCTATTACTATGGCTTTGTACTCATCCATATTGGTGGTATAGTCAAAATCAAGCTTGAAAGACAAAAGAAGAGGTTTACCATCAAGGGTAATAAGGATGATACCAAAACCCCCACCATGTTGACACTTTGATTCGTCAAAGAACATGGTCACTTGATATGTGAAGTGTACCTAAGAGAGTTTTGTGATAGACTCATCAAGAACTCAAGAGGAGGAGGTTGGTTGTCTATTAATGGTGCTTCAACCAATTCGTTAGTAATGACTTTCCATTTAATTAAATTTTACTAAAGAAACTCAAGGTTAAACTCAGCTAAAAGCATGAGCCACTTGGCCATACATTGGTTTTAGTATGGCTTGGAGTACATATACTTGAGTCAGTTGGTATTGGTTATGACATAGGTTTTATAGTTAAGAAGGTAGAGGTGAAGTTTGGTAGCCACAAAGATTAAAGATAAGTAAAGATTTTTAGGATGGGTATACTGAGTCTCATACTCTATAAGCATGTAATTGATGTTGTAGATGGCTTGTAGTTTGTGTTGTTCATCACGATGAGAAATAATTTCCCCTAAGAAGTGGTTAGTGGTAGAGATATAAAGGTAGAAAGTTTGATCATCCTTGGGAGAGGTGAGGACAAGTGGAGATAAAAGGTACTTTTTGAGTTAATCAAAGTCCCTTTAATAGTCATCATTCCACTTGAAAGAGACATATTTCTTTAGGAGTTGATGGAAGGGTGGGCATTAGTTAGAGAGCTAAGAGATAAATCAATGAATGGCTTAGAGATTCCAAAAAAAAATATAGTGTTTCTTGAGGTTTATTTGAGGAAGCATGTTGAGGATGGCTTTGATTTTGGTAGGATTAACTTCAATTCCCTAAAGGGAGACAATAAAACCAAGGAGTTCTCCTAACAAGACCCTAAAAATGCACTTCTTAGGGTTAAGCTAGACATGGTAATGAATGAATCACTTATATATAATTATGAGAATGGCCAGATAATCCTTATGACATTTGGATTTCCCAAGGAGGTTATCCACATAGTCCTTAATGATTTTGTGGATAAGGTCATGGAAGATATAAGTCATGGCATGTTGGTAGATTATACTAGTGTTCTTTAGTACAAAAAACATGACCCTATAGTAGAAGGTCTCCCATGGGGTGATAAAGGTAGTATTATGCTAATCTTTGGGGGTAATTAGGATCTGATTATAACCTAAGAACCCATCCATGAGAGATAACATCTTGTGGCTAGCTATATGATCAACTAGTTGGTCAATGCTTAGTAAAATAAAGTCATCTTTGGGGAAATCAAGGTTGAGATCATGAAATTCCACACAAATGTGTAGTCCCCCTATGGATTTGGTGACAGGTACGATGTTTGAGACCCATTAGGGATAGTCAATGGGTTGAATGAAATTGATAGAAAGGAGATGCTAAAGCTCTTCTTTGATGAGAAGGGCTATGAAAAGGTGCATTTGACAAAGATTATGCTTGATGGGTTTGGCATCATGATTGGTGACTATATTATTCATAGATATATAGGGGTTAATGCCAGGCATGTTGATGTAAGACCAAGTGAATTCTATGCTAAAATCTTATAATAAGCAAGGAAAGTCTTGAAGCTCTTTGAAATTTAGCAATTGGTTAACTTTGACAATGTGGAGGTTGTCCAGAGTGCCCAAATTAATGTCCATGGTGGATTAATTTAACATGGTTAAGGTTTTATGAGGTAAAGATTTATGTATGTAATAATCTATTTCACCAAGGTATGTGAGAATGGAATCATCACCCTAACATTGAATTGTATTAATGGTATAAGAATCATCCCCTATCATCTCAGGATGAGTCATTGGGATGGTTATAGTTGCCCCTTATTTTTTATAAGTCAGGGGTCTAAGGATAATCATGTTAATGAATTTTTTTTTAAGGGGGATGATGTTATCCTCCTCACACTTAGGTGGAGAAAGGGTTGGTAAGGAAGGGATGTCTTATTCAACAGTGGTGATGGTAGGTAGTTTGGTTTTCTTTCTGGGTAGAATGAATCCAAGGTCATCTTTCTCATGAGGATTTTTAGTCTCTATTATAATCAACATGTGTGATCCATGCTCATATTACCCAAGACTAAATCATTTCCAAGCACACATATGGAGGTATGTCTTAGAAAATTTTGGGTTGTCTATATAGGAAAAGCTAGATGTGAGTGGTCAAGGTGAAAATGAGGTGGCAAAAACATCATGTAGTTTGTCAAGTCCCCCATAAATTAAATAAGTATGACAGTTTGAAGGCCAAAAAGGTAAAATGGTTTTGATATTGGGTTCATAACTAGGCTAGTGGTCAAGTTTTCCATACTCTTTGGGAGTAGGGAAAGCATCAAGGGTCAAGAGGTAATATTCCCAAAGTGAAATATGTTGGAATGTGGGCTCCAAGTGGTCTATGATGGGGATTTGATCTGATGGGATTAATAAGTTAGTAGATGCCTCATTAGTCAAAAGAGATATGGCTTCATCCTTCATGGTTGAGGGTTTATCTTTGGTTGATGAGGGTATGCTAGATGGAGGTAGGAGGATGTTGTTAGGTTGATAAGTCATGTTTCATAATGAAAAGGGACTTAGGTCAACTTGTATAGTGACAACCTCACCTTCATGCTCAAATTTGATGCAACAATGAAGGGTAGAGGGTACATAACCCATTAAATGGATCCAAGGTCATCATAGTAAAACATTATATTGGAATTGACCTTCTACTACATAAAAGAGCTCAAGGAGTGTATGAGTCCCTAAATGGATGTGAAGGACAATAGTTTCAAGAGTAGTGGTCATGGTATCATTAAAGGATCAAAGGATAGTCAAGGTTTTGGACATGACATTGTTTGGTAGTTTGAGTTGATCATAGGTATGGAAGGAGATGATATTAATATTGGATTTCCCATTAATCATGGCCCATTTAATGTGGGTCTAGTTGATGTAGGAAATGATTAAAAGAGGGGGATCTGGGTCATTAGGGTGGATAGAAGGTATTTCTGAATCCATGAAGGTGATAAGGTTAGAAATTTGGAGAGCACCAACAAAGGCTACTAGAGGCTGAGGGTATTTAGGTTGGATGTCTATTGATTACAATACCTCTATCATTACTTGGAAATGATGTGGTGAGGTAAAAATCAATTGATATAGGCTCATCTTTGTCAGGGTCTGGTGAAGTTGTTTGAGTACCACTCTCCTGATTGATTTGGAGGGGTTGGATTGAGAGGTAACCATCATAGATACCTTGGGTTTGGCTAAAGGTGAAGGTGCCTAATTTTTACTTGGTTAGGAGGTGGAATATGGGTATGTCCATGGGATAGACACTTTAGCTTTCCCCTTATCATTATTTTGAGCATGTGATCAGGTGACCATATGGATAGTATGGATAGAAAGAAGAGTTGGGGTAGAAGATTGGTTTGGTTCTCTATTACTCTAAGGTGAGGGTGGGGGAGTAGGTAGGTGTTGGGTAGTGGTTGTTGGTTGTTGGATTGGTAGTGGGCCCATGGGAGGTTCATATATTAATACATCATTCTCATCATAGAGTCGATGGATTATGGTTTAGAGAGCCTTTATAGTTCTTTATGTCATGCCTGAGTGTCTTATGATAGGTGCATACTTGGTAGTCATTATACTAGATGGGTTTTAGACCTAGAGGGTCAAATGGTTGGATAGGAGGTAAGGTTAAGAAAGATTATTGTAGTAACCTTTGGAAAATAATTGAGTAAGACTTAGCTAAAGGTGGTGAGGTTCTATAGGTTCTATCTTTAGTTGGTGTTATGGAAATCTTTTTATAAATGGGCTTGGTGATAGAAGGTTTAGGTAAGATGGTGTTCTTAATTTATGGTTTTGGTTGTGGTAAGTTAGAAGTTGATAAGTTGGATGCAAGAGGTTTCAAGGTAGTTATTTTTATTATTGATGGCTTGGTGAAGATGGGTGTGTTAGAAAGTAAGTGTGTTGGTGTAACCAACAATGGTGGTTAGGTATTGGTTAAGATAGTTAGCTTCCTAATCAAAGTGGAAAGGTGAGGCCCCAATATAAAGGGAAAAGGTTTAGGGGGGAAAAAACCTTTCCTTTTAGCCTCTTTCTTACTTTACCTCCTTGGTTTATTTGGTTTTTTGCTTGGTTAATGGGGTTTGGTGAGGTGAGATCTAGTTTTGAGGATGGGTAATTGAGGATCAGTGTAGGGAAGATGCCAGGGGTTTTGGTTGGTTTTTTTATTTTGGTTAGAGAGGATGATTTGGTTGTTTTGGATTTGGTTACATTATACGGTTGAGAAATGGTTGGGTTGGTAAAGGTTTTCATTATCTCAGTCGATATGATGATGGGTTAGGTAATATTAGTTGGGGGATGGTCTACCAAAGAGGTGGTTAGAGGTTCCTATTTGGTGATATAAGGGAGCCCCATGTACTACCAAAAGGTGGCTTGATCTATGTCTAGTTTGGAGACAAACTCCAATCTTTAAACTAGTTTAGATAATGGTTTATAGAATGGTCTTGTTTCCTAGATAGTGGGCTCAAAAGATAAATTGATGGGTTAAGAATAGGAAGTGGTAGCTTCATCACTTTACTCAATCAAATGATGAAAGGTTTGGATGGGTTGTTCCTCTATGGGAGGTGAAAATTTAGTGGTTTCTTCCTTGGGAATGATCTCCAAAGTGGAAGTGAATTGTTCAATAATTGAGGGATAAGGTAAAGTAGTGATGGTTACTTGCTAAGTTATGTTAGTTGAAGAAGGGGTTGATGAATCCACTGCCTCAATAAGTGGAGGATAGGGAAAGGATAATTCATTAGTTTGGGTCTCCAAAGGAAGAGGAGGTAACTCCACTACCCCAATAAGTGGAGAGGATGAAGAATAAGTAGGTTGGGCGGTAGGTTCTTTAGTAATGAGCGTGTCAAAAACCATATTGATGGTATGGGTGTCATGAGAACACTTAGTTTTGTTTTTCTCATTTTTGGTAGGAGTATGAATGGGAAAAGGTTATCTAAAAATTCTGAGGGCGTGGTCTAGAGGTGTGTTGGGGTTGTCCAATACAAGATCCCCCTTGTCAATGAGGGTTTGACAATGTTTTTGAAGGTATTACACCTACTAACATCATGCCCCACTACTTGATGAAAAGCACATAGGACATTATCATTAAATAAGGTAGGTACAGGGTGAGAAGAATCAAATTATTGAGGGGGTTTGATGGGAAGAAGCTATATGATATTAGATTTTAGTAACTTCTCCAAGACCAAAGCATAAGTTTCCCTAAGCAGAGTAAATTGCTTTTGATTATTTTGGTTTTGGTTTCTCATGTTTTGTTTTTAGGAGTTAGAGGATTTTGGTTGATTTACATATGGTAGAGGAATGGTCTTAAGGACAACCATATTCATAGTTCCCTTGCTTTTGACACTAGTATTGGTTTGGTTACTTGCTTTAGACGAAGAGGCCTCATTGATTTTATAGGTAGAGTTTTTATTTTTAAACTTTTTCTTTCCTTCATCAATGGATCTATTTTATAGATTACACATCATGGTAAAATCTTTATCAAAGGTTATAAATCTCTAAACACATAATGTATAATAGATATGCTTGGCACATACCCAAGTGAAAAGTTATATTAGTTTGGGTTGGGGTAAAGAGAAGGAAAGTTGATTGATTAGGCTCCTCTAATGGGTTATAAAATCAAAAATATATTCATCATAAAATTTCTAGATAGAGTAAAGGTCAGTGATGGAAACTTTCTTAGAGATGTTTATTGAAAAATGATCCAAGAAATTTTGGTCTAGCTGAGTGAAGGAGAAGAAAGAGTGTTTGGTTATGGCACTATACCAGTCTAATGTTGGACCAAATAGGGACATGGGGAAGGTACGAAGGAGGGCATCATCATAGGAAATCAAATAACATTCATGCCTAAATACCCTAAGGTGCTGTTGGGGATCCTCCTTACTCTAAAACTTAGAAAATTTTAAAAGTTTCCATTGAGGAGGATATGGTCTAAAAAGGACAAATAGGTGAATGGGTTCATTATAGATCTGGTCATATGATAATATGTTATGATCACTAGAGATAGATGACTCTATGGTAGTCATTTTATCCATGAAAATTTTATTAGATCCATTTTGGGATGTGCACCTAAAATATTGTAAGGTGTATACTATTATGGTGGTTGGGTGACAAATTGATAACTAGTAGGAGGTTGAGGAGCTACCACATACTGATATGTGGACACATGTGGTTGGGTAGATACCATGTAGGGGTAGGTGGTTGTAGGTGGTTGGGTAGTGGGTAGAGGTACATGCCCTTGTAAATTAGGAATGTAACTTAGGTTAAGTGCGATGGGTACCTATTGAGAGGTTAAGGTGGGTTGGGTAGGAGCTATGGTGGGTTTGTAACTAAAAGAAAGGTGGTGACCTTTATACTGATTGGTGGTAAGGTAGAAGGTATAGACACCACAAGGTTTTGAAGTGGAGTAGTGACTAATGGATTGGGGGTAGCTGAAATAAGGTTGACAAGCTGTTATTAGGTACCCCCATGGTGAGGGGAGTATAGGTGGTTCATGGTTGGGTTACTCTTAGGGTAGAGGAGTTATTTTTGGGGGTGGAAGGCATAAAGGTGTTGGTCTGTTGGGTAGGTTGGTTTTCTATGTTAGTATCAAAGGGATTAGTGGTAGATGAAGATGATTAGGTAATCAATGGTTGGGTGGTGGTTATGGTAATATAAGGGTTTCCCATAAGTTGGGAAGGAATGCCATGAATTGGGTCTATAGGTAGACCTAAAGAAGGGGTATGGTGAGGAATGGTGTTAAGATAATGTTGAAGGGACATAAGATTAATATTTAAGAAGGTCAAAAAATTTGTATCTCTTTGGGGGATTACCTAGGGAAATGAAGTACTTCTTGAAGGGTGAGGAGAGTCTTCTGGTTTAAAGACATACTCCATGGGTGAAGCGGTAGAAGAGGTTGATTAGTTTGGTGACATATCCTATTATGCTAGATTCTTTCTCTAATGGTGAGTTAGAACCATAAAAGATAAGGGAGAGAGAATATAAAGAAAATCTCACCACTCAAATAGAGAGAAGACAATAAATGTGCAAGGAAATTAAACACACACTAAAAAGTACGTTAAGTCCTAAAGTTACTTTTAGTCTCTCTTTTGGCTTATGCCTTAAGCTTTTAGGAAATTGTGTGACTAAAATTGGCTTGTAGAGTAGGTACTAGAAAAGAAGTATATGGTTGGTTTAAGGTTGTGTTTAGGCTCTCAAAAGGATATGTATTAGAAATCAATACATGGCTTGGTATTGGGGCCTACCCCCTCACCTCAGACACCATAATGATAAGGGTATCAGGTGCTTAGCCAATATATATCAATTTCTAGAGTTTATACTTAAGTAAAGAGCTAAGTTAGTTCTCCCCTTGGTAATGACCTCTAAGTAGGATTTTCAAGAAAGGGTAAGGTGACCACTAGATGATGAAATCCCAATTGAGCCCTATGTCAAGGTGTTTAGATGTTTAATTGATGTAGGTGGTTTGGTTTAGTGTGTGCAACAAAATTGATGCTATGATTGAATTATTTTTCTTTAATTTAACTAAGTTAGCTAAACTTGTAAGAAACCAATGTATGAAGTTGATTTTAAATCCAAAATAAATTTAATTTCATTTATGAGCATATAATAGGGAGTAGAGCACCTAGATGCAAACAAAAAAAACCATAGTAGAGACTCAAGGTCCCACCAGGTGTGCCAGAATGTTTAAGTGATTTTCAGCTTATATTTTGAGAAAGGAAGAAGATATAAAATAGATATGGGTATGGTTGAAAAACTTGTTTGGTTGTGTACACATTGATTAGAAAATGTAGATACTCCTTTTTAGCTTGGGAGGAATATCCTGTAGATAATAAAAAATTGAAAAATATGGTTTGATTAGTTAGACAATTGGTTGGATTGCCTAGTAAGCTAGATCTAAGAAGCATGAGCTTCCTTGGAGGTTATCAATCTACACATTTTAAATAATTAAGTTGAGAAAACAAAAGATAAAGTACTCACATCAATAATCAAAAGGTACTAAAATTGAATATAATAAATGATTGATAAATAAATAAACTAATATAGAAATAAGTGGGTTAATACTAATGCTAAATAGGTTGGGTGTGGTTCTAGTGTTAGGTTGGGGGTCTATGAATAGGCAAAAAAATAATAAGGTTAGATTTGGTTGAGGGAAAGTGGGGGGAAATAGCTTACTCTTATTCCTTACCATAGTGACCATCAGTGGTTGGTGTGATCATCAGTGGTTGAGGTGACCATCGATGGTTGAGGCAACCATTGGTAGTTAGACAGATCGTTGGTAGTCAATGTGACCACTAGTGGTTATTATGTGTTGGGTTTGGGTGATAAAAATTTAGATTAACAAGATCATAGAAGGTAATTTTAGGAGATTGGTTTGTGTTGGGATGATTGTGAAATGGAAATAAAGTAATTGACTGATCAAAAATAAATATTTAGCTTTTTGGAGATTGATCATATGAATGGCTAAGGTGGTTGGCTCATTGATAAAGTCTAGCATGATTTTGATAGGGTAATATTACTTGACTATTGGTCGAGGGGTAGAAACAAGTCAACTCTCTGATGTGATGGTTAGATCACTAGATTGTTGGAAGAAATGACTTGCAAAGAAACTTTGGATGTAAAGCTCTTGAAGTTATGGATCTTTTTTCACCTCTTACTCCTCTCTTCTTATAGGCAAAGAATAAGAGGTACAATAAGATGTTAACAAGGGGTCCAACTAGATATCTAAATATAACTCCTACATGCATTATCTCATGAATTATATGTGCTAATTATAAAAAATCAAGTCAGATTAAAGCATCAATTGAGCTGGTTTAGTTAGTAGAGTCTATCCATCAATGGTCAGAGTGATCATTGATGTTAGGGTGACCATCGATAGTCTAGGGTCAAGGTGGATTTGGTTTTAAAAGGTGGGTTAAGTCATTAGGACAAACTAAATAGAATTAAGTTTGGTTTGAGTTTGAATGGTCAAGTTGGGGCCCGAGGGGGTCCTAAAGTGGTCTAGGGGAATTGAAACATTTAGAATCATCATGTGCATATTTTTGGTGTCTACAACTCCCTCAATTCCTAAGCTTATTTATGAGTAGAATACCATACCTCATACTCACTCTCAAACTCATGAGCATATCCTTTACCTTGCCCCCCCATCTCCCCTTTTGAGGAAGAACCTATCATATGGGAGGTAAATGAAGATGATCAAGCCATAATTTTAAATGATGAAAATGATTCAAACATGTATGAGGAATAAATATTTATTGATACTCCACTTGGGAAAGAAAGAGGCATTTCAATTTTCAAGGATGAGGTTCTAGAAGATGGTCTTGATAGTATGATTCAAGAAAGAGATCAAATTACATATAGTCTTGTTGAAGTTACATCTAGTCTTGATGTTGAAGGTTCTATAATCCAACAAGATGATGTTTTGAATTAGTTTGGAATGGTTTCAAATGAATAATAAGTTGAACTTGAAGAAGGTGATTCCTAACTACATCATGATCTCATAAAAGTGTTTGAGTCTCTTGACAAACATTTAGCTCTTGAAGATAAAGGTGAAGATGCAATTTAAGTTGGTATTATTTAAATTGACCAAGGTAAAGAGATAAAATATGATTTGTAGTAGTAAATTGAGTCACTTAAATAAGTTGAATCCCTTTTCAAAGGTTCATTTCCTATTGGAGATCATGCTCATGAAGAGGTTGGTCAAGATACATCCATTGAGGACCATGAGGTAGGTTGGATTCAGTATGTAGATATCCTTGAAGAGCTTGATGAACTTATAATAGCTAGTAAGTAACATGATGTCACTAAAGATGTCATGGAGGCCCAAGAAGTATGCCTAGATAGAGTATCATTGGATAAGGTTGAAACTAATCAGCAATATGCAAAATATCTTGAAGTTCAAGATGATTTCATCTTTATAAGTGATTGGTTTGCTGTTGTTACTTCATTTTAAAGCATGCTAAGAGGATTGGAAATCAAGAGGAAGGTGAAGTCAACAAGAACAAGGTCTAATGAGAAGCTTGCCTCATACTATTCTTCACTTCATGGAGTAGAAGATCTCATAATCTTCCCCTTTGATCTAGGGTGAATAAGTTGTTTTTAGGTTATTTGTACATATTATTTAAATATGTTATATCTTATTTTTTCCCTAAATTCCTATATATCACATGTGTGTGTCTTGTTTATTTGTTTGATGTGTTTTTAGATCTCAAATCAGTTTTTTAAAATCTTGGTTAAGGTTGTTGAGAAGTTTTGTCATTAATGTAAAGGTTTATATTAATGATGTTAAGATGAATCTGGTGAAGATGCATGGTGAGTGGTCTTCGATGTATGATATTATGTGTTTGATGTGATAAGGAAACCATGTGATAAGAGAGAATTTGAAGGTGAATTTGAAGAAAACTTAATATCTATTCTATTAGTTGATGTCAAGGTTAATGTCAAGATTTAGGTCAACTTGAATTTTTTAGTATTTTTTAAAGAGTATTCTTATTTTATATCATTTAGGTAAGCATGTTTGAGTACTAGTTCTTGATTATAAGGTGTCTTGAGAAGCCTAGTCTAGACCATGTGAGAAGGTGTGCACAATGATGATTGGTGAAGTAAGCACAAGATTATGAGAGGTTTTTTGGCATTGTGTGATCATGTAAGTAAATTATATATACTTCCATAAGTGTTTCAAGGTCAATTTTCAAGTTTTAAGTGCTTAAGAATCCTAGACATGACACTAGTCAATGCATGTAAAATCCATATGAGAAGTTATGAGTATGGTGACTTGGTAAGATGGATGCACAGAGGCATGAGAGGTTATATTAGGTTTCTTGAACATGTATGTGAGACATTGGAACACTAATGAGAATCTCAGGGTGAGCCTACAAGGGTAGGACCTTTAGACTAGGTCTACATCTAGACCACTTCTAGAACCTACCTGGCATAATGACATATCATGATCTATTTTCAAGGTAGATGAAGTATATATGATAGTGTTTAAGCATATATTAGGTTACTTGAGTATGTGAGAGTGGTGGAGATGATATGGAAAGAGGCATGAAGGTCAGTTTTAAGGCCTAATGTGGTTTTTAGGTCAAGGTCTAAGATAGTAAAGAGAGAGAGTGTGACCTAATGAGGGGTCAAAATAATATTTCAAGGTTTTTGAGCTCATATAATCATTGATATAAATGAGGTATTTTTTTTTCAAGTTTGATCATGTAGTTTGAGGTCATATTTTGAAGGACAAGGCATGAAAAGTTGTTTTGAGGTCTCTCGAGTGCTCAAAATGAAGGGTTATCAACTTGAGAAGGATTTTATTATGATCATTTTATTTTCAAACCTTTGAATGGGAACCTAATATATTCATGGTATATGGTGAAGGGTCCCATCTCAAAATTTTAGGCATTTTTTTAGATTGAGGGGCTATGATTTATAAATGATTGTTAAGAATGGAAATAGGTTTAAACCCTCTTAAAACCCTAATAAGGACCTGATGTTAAATATATTAATAAAAGGTGCCCACAATGGATTGGTATGGAAATAAATTGGATTTTTTATTAAACTCTCTCAGTCACCTCTAGGTGTGATTGAGTTGTCAGGTGTGTGAGTAGACCATATAAGAAGCACTAATTTCTTAGAGATTTGTTGTAGCAATCAGAGTTGACCAAGTCAAAATATGAAAATGGATGGAGGATGAATTTTTAGACTCATATTTAATGTCTATTAATGTTTATAGATAGGTTATAGTCCTCAATTTTTCTAAACTTGTCATCCAAGTTATCTAGTTGCTAACAGGCATGATGGTGCAAATAGTGAAAAACCCAGGTAGCAGTGATATGATGATTAAGAATATGTTAACATGATATAATAATGAAACAAAGTGTATGGATATTTTTTTTGTAATTTTTTTTCCCATTCATGATTGGTATAAATCTTGAAACTTAGGTACAATGGTGAAAATCATGAATCCAAAATGGCTTGTTTGGCTTAGTGAGGTGTGTATATAGTAAGGCCATAAGATTGGTCTATACGACCAATATTTTTAATTTAAACATATTATATTTATATTTTATAATGTTATAATTATATAATAGGATCATATAATTTCATAATAAGTCTTTGAAAGTGGTCATACAGGTGTTGAAGGTCAATGTCACCATGGTTGTGCTTTAAGGTCAATTGGGAGATCTGGGTAAGCAAGTTATAATGATGAGTTTGAGGATCCATGATTTGAATTAAATTATATAATTCACATGGTGTTTTTTTTGGTATTTTTATTTAATATAAATTATTTTTATAAGTTTTTATGGTTAGTGAAAGTGGTTAAAATATTGAATCAAATATGGCTTGTTTTGTTCTGGTTTGATTATGTGTAGTGAGTTCAAAACATTGGAATACAAAACCAATATTTGAAATTATAAATTATGAGTTTTATATTTTAAAGTGTTATATATATGTAATTTTATACTTTTAAATTATATTTTTTCATGTTAAGTGTCCTTTCAAGTGTTAAATATCAAGTTGTTCATGACTGGATTTTGGAGTGTTCTGGCAGTTTTGAGTGGGCTATTTGCATAGAAGTGTTCAAGTTATTTTTCCATAAGTTTTGAAGTATAAATCACATTGTGATGTTTTTAAGGTAACTTATTTTATTTATATTTGATTTATTATCATTTTATATGAATAAACTATGTATATGCTTTAGTTTTGTTTGGTAGACTTTCTGTAGGTTCACAAGCCTAATTGTGAACAGTGCTATAAAGAGTGTTATGGACCTTAGAAGATGTTTATTAGGGTATATTTTATAAATGTATTAAAATATATTATTATTAAATAAATTTAGATTATTTCAATAAGTATATAAGGTAATGTTTACTAATGAAGGCCTAATTGAATTAGGTCTCCTTAAGGCCAAAAAGAGGTTTTGTTATTTTAAGTTGTGCATGACCTATTGAAAGTATTTATACATGTATAAAACATGTTATAAGACTTATTTAAATGGTAATACAAGTTTTTAAGTGTGTTTTTATAACTAAGATTGTGTGATCTAGATGATTGTATAAGAACAAGGCATAATTGGTTAGTTTAAAGAAGTGGTGAGTGTATATAAATGGTATAACAAATTTATGAGAGGAATGAGGAATTTATACCATAATAGGATTTTATATAATTATTTATTAATATATTATATTATGTCTAAATATGAATATCAAGGTCATATTGCCTAATCTATCTTGAAGAGACCTAGTTGAGTGAAGAAGCCTATAAGGTAGCTTGAGAGAGATAGAGCAGTGAGAAGAGTTAAAGAAGGTGATCATCTATCGTGTGATAAATAATTTTAATGAAGGTGATAAAAATTTATAGGTGGTTTATTTAGTGCTGATACATCTATGATTTTGGTGCTTCCTTATAATTTGGTGCTTGTTAAAGCCTAGTTGGTTTGGTGCTTAGATAGTTATGGTTGGTGATCCATGTGAATTTGGTGCTTTACTAAATGATGATATTTTTAATTATAAAACTATAGTCTATTTTCAAGTATCATTGGGTTTTATTCCCCTTGAGGGTTTCCCACATATATGATGTGTTGTATTTTATAATATTGTTTCATGCTTGTATGGTTGATTGCTTATGCATTGCTTGATCTATATGTTGATGTGATGGTTCATGTATGCTAAGGAGGAATTGAAATAAAGTTTTTTAGAGACTAATTCAACCCTCTATCAATTATTATGATTCCAAATTTTTTTAATAGAGTAGGTTCATTGAACTAGGCCTAACAACCTAAAGAAGATTCTAGAAGTGAGGATGGCTAGTCAATAAGCTCAAGGTGGTTTCTCTACGAGTAAGGATTTGTTCTTAAATGAGACTAATTATTATTTTTGGATAATTAGAATGAGGAAAAATCTAATTTAAATGGGTCATGACATATGATAGTCAATTATGGACAGATATACTCCACCTCTTACACTACCAACTAATGCAACACGTAAGAATGGAAGTGAGAGTAATTCCAAGGAAATGAATGCCATTCTATGTGGCCTATTAGAGGAATTTTTTTTGAAGGTGATGCACTATGAGTAAGCCAAGGTAATATGGGAAAATTTGAAGAATATCTATGAAAGAGACACCAAGGTGAAGATGGCTAAAATTCAAACTTGGAGAAGTTCATCTAAAATTTTGAGTATGAAATAAGATGAAAGAATTTCATCTTATATGTTAAGGGTTGATTAATTTGTCAATGTCATTAGAAGATTAGGATAAGAATTAAAATATTCTATATTTTTTCAAAAGGTATTGAGATCACTAACTCCTAATTTTTATTCCAAGGTGTTTACAATAAAAGAGATGTAATATTTGGACAAGCTAGAGATGGATGGGCTTCATGGAATCTTGACTATATATGAGATTAGAACAAATGAGGGAAGACCTCCCAAAAAGGAAACAACATTAAAATATGAGAAGTCATCAAAATAAAATAAGGTTAAGGATGAGGTATGTTCATATGTTGATGATAATGAACTAATAGCCATGTTTGATAGAAAATTAAGGTTTGGATCTGGTAAGTACAAGGGTAAGTTACCTTTCAAGTGTTTTAATTTTGGTAAGATTGGTCACTTTGCATCTAAGTTTCCTAACAAGGATAAGACTGAGCATGATGAAAAACATGATTAACATCATGGAGATGATAATAAGGTCTAGAAGCCTAACAAAAACAAGAAATATTTAAAGAGGTATGAAGGTAGGAAAGGGTCATTCAAGAAAAAGAGAAGTTTCTATACTAAATAAGATATTAAATCTTTTGATGTAAGTAACATACGCACATCTAATAGTGATGATTATAATGATGGACATGAACATGATAAAAATGAAACCTTATTCATGGATATATAAATAGATAATGAGGGTTGCTCAAAAAAGAAAGGTCTTATGGATAATGAAGAATTGGATGAAGAAGATGCTAAAGTGAACATTGAGGTAGAATTGGTGAGTGATCTAGAGGAATTAAAGTTAAAAAGAAGGAACAATCATAAATTGAAGTCATTAGTTAAGGACTATGAAGATTAGATTGGTTTGTTTAAGGAAATATTGAGTAACACATCCAAATATCATGATGAGATCATCAATCAGATTGAAGCACAGATGGAGATAGTCATTGCTAGCTTAAAATCTAAAGAGGAAGAATGCATAAAATATGTAACTAAAATAGAACTCTTAAAAATTGAGTTGGATCAAGCATCTATAATTTTTAATACCTTTATGAAGTTTAAAAAGAGTAATGATGCTCTAGATAACATCTTGAGTAGTTAGAAGTTTGCAAGTGATAAGACAGGTCTTGGTTTCAAAGAAGACCAAAAGGAGGAAACTCAAGTCAAGGAGAAGGATAATTAAGATAATAAGGTCAACATGAAATGACCAATCAAATATTATAATTCTATGAGGTATGATAATTCATTTAATGGTTACTATTTTGCATGCAATTCATTTGGTCATAGAGCAAAAGAGTGTAGAAGACCCTCTAGAAATGAATATGCATAGGATTATGAAAGGAATCATCAATTAAGAGATATGAATGAGGTTATTTTCTAAAATTATCATAATGTGGGACATATTGCAATATTTTGTCCTAATAGAGTTAGGAGGCCACCTAATCAAAATAAAATGTTTGAAGCCCCTAGAGTGTAAGAGAGAAGACAAATGAATATGTGGAAACCAAAGATATTAAAGGTGAGTCATGATCAGTCTACAAGCCCAAGTGGAATATTTTATATGGTAGAACATACTTTAAATGTGAAATCAATTTAGGAATGTTCATTATAATCTCATATTATTAACCTTGTAAATGATGAAAATGTCAATCCAAATAGACTAATCAAACCTAAAAGGATCCTAAAGGATATTTAGTCTTGTGATATCATGGAGATCTAGTAATATCCTAAGTTTGTGATGTTTTAGCTCCATATTGAAAGGGGTAACTCCATTAGGCTTCATGGAGACAATATTTAGTTAGTAGAAGCATGATGGATTCTTTGTTTGAGGAGGAGCTATTCAATTTATTCATAATCTCTAAGTGTAGTTGTTGACAAGCATATAATAATTTATGAGAGTAGTTACCAAAGAGAGAGAATGAGTGGTTCCAAAAGTTGTATTATGTATGACCCTTTGTAATTAAAGTTAAAGGGGAGAAAGTTCAAGAAGGAAGATTAACTAGATTGAGGGAGATGAGAATGATTAGGTTGTGGTATGTTTACCATCAATGATAAAGGGGGAATTTGTTGATAAGAGTTGTCATTTATGTCAAGGTTGATGTCATTGATGTCAAGATGCATCTAGTGAAGATTCATGGTGAGTTATCTTTGAGATATGAGCTTGTGTGCTTGATGTGATAAGGAAACATGTGACAAAAGAGAATTTCAAGGAAAGAGAGAATTTGAAG
Source organism: Torreya grandis (assembly GCA_037957365.1). Lineage (NCBI taxonomy): Eukaryota > Viridiplantae > Streptophyta > Pinopsida > Cupressales > Taxaceae > Torreya > Torreya grandis. The sequence continues at coordinate 461,155 of JARHVA010005643.1, forward strand.
GTAACCTAATATCTCTTATGTTGGTTGATTTCAAGGTTAATGTCAAGGTTAAAGTTAGCTTGAAGTTTTTAGTGTTGTCTTAAGAGGTTTCTTGTTTGATATCATTGAGGTAAGCATGTTTGAGTACTAGTTCTTGAGTACAAGGTGTCTTGAGAAGCCTAGTCTAGACCCTATGATAAGGTACACATAGTGATGATTGGTGAAGTAAGTAAGCACAAGATTGTGAGAGGTTTTTTAGCAATGTGTGATCATGTAAGTAAAGTATATATACATTCATAATTGTTTCAATTTTAGTTTTCAAGTTTCAAGTGCTTAAGAAGCCTAGACATGGCACTAGTCATGGCATGTAAAATCCTTATGAGAAGGTATGAGTATGGTGACTTGGTAAGATGGATTAATAAAGGAATGAGAGGTTATATTAGGTTTATTGAACATGTATTTGAGGAATTGGAATAGTCTTTATAATCTCAATGTGAGCCTACATGGGTAGGAACTTTAGACCAAGTCTAGATCTAGACCATTTCTAGACCCTACCGAGCCTAATGACGTATCATGATCTATTTCCAAGGTAGATGAAGTATGTATGATAGTTTTTAATAATATACAAGGTTTTTTGAGTATGTGAGAGTGGTTGATATTAAATGGAAAGAGGCATGAATGTCATTTTTAAGTCCTAATGTGGTTTACAGGTCAAGGTCTGAGAGAGAGAGAGAGAGAGAGAGAGAGAGAGAGAGAGAGAGAGAGAGAGAGAGAGAGAGAGAGAGAGAGAGAGAGAGAGAGAGAGCTAATTAGGGTTCATGATCATATTTATAGGTTTTTGATATCATATGATTATTGATATAGGTGAGGTATGTTGTCTCAAGTTTGATCATGTAGTTTGAGGTCATAGTTTGAAGGAAAAGGCATGAAAAGTTGTTTTGAGGTCTCTCGTGTGATCAAAATGAAGGTTTCTCAACCTAAAAAGGATTTTTTTGTGTTAATTAGATCATAAAAACTTTTCATGGGAACATAATATATTTATGGTATATGAATAAGGGTCCTATCTCAAAATTCTAGGCATTTATTTTTGGATTGAATGACTATGCTTTATGAACAATTTTTAAGAATGGAAATAGGTTTAGACCCTATTAGAACCATAATAAGGAGTTGATTCTAAAAATATTAATAAAATGTACCCATAATATATTTTTATACTAAATTAATCTATTTTACATTTTATTTAAATATCTCAAGCACCTCTAAGTGTGATTGAGTTGTCAGGTGTGTGAGTAGACCCTATAAAAAAGTGTTAATTTATTGGAGATTTATTTTAGTAGTCAAAGTTAACCAAGTTAAAGTATTAAAATAGATGGAGGATAAATTTTTTGAATCATATACATGAAGTTTTTATAGACAGGTTCTATCCCTCAAGTGTGCTAAACTAGTTATCCAAGTTAGCCAGTCATTAATAGGCCTGATGGTACAAATAGTGAAAAACCTAGGTAGCAGTGAGAAGATGATTAGGAATATATTATCATGATAGAATGATAAAAAAACCTGAATAGATATTTTTATTGGTACTAATATTTCTTATTAATACTTGTTATAAATCTTTAAAGTTATGTACAGTGGTGAAAATGATGAAGCCAAAAAGGTTTGTTTGGCTTAGTGAGATTTGTGTATAGTAAGGTCATAAGATTGGTTTGTAAGAGCAACATTTTAAATTTAACCATATGATATTTATATATAATAATGGTATAATTATCTCAATTTATCATATAATTTCATAATAATTATTTTAAAGTGGTCATACATGTGTTAAAGGTCAATGTCACCATGACTATGATTTAAAATAAACTGACAGTTATGGGTAAGCAAGTTGCAATGATAATTTTGAGGCTCTATGACCTGATGTGAAGTATATAATTAACATGGTGTTATTTTTTTTTACTATAAATTATTTTTATAATGTTTTATAGTTAGTGAAATTGGTTGAAATATTGAATCTAAAATATCTTATTTGGTTGTGGTTTGACTATGTGTAGTGAGGTCAAAAGATTGGTTTGCAAGACCAATATTTGACATTTGAAATTATTATTTTTATATTTTAAATTTGTATATATATTTCAAAGGATATTTTTAAAGTATCTATGGTCATGGGAAGTGTAGTTTTAGGTGTTGAATATCAAGTTGTTCATGACTAGGTTTTGGAGTGTTCTAGCAGTTCTAAGTGGGCTATTTATAAAGAACTGTTTGAGTTCTTTTGCCCTGAGTTGTGAATTATAAAAGATACGGTGATTTTTTAAATTTAATGTATTTTATTTTAATTTGATTTATTTTAATGGTTATATGAATAAATTGTGTACATACTTCAGTTTTATTTGGTAGACTTTATGTAGGTTCACAAGCCTAACTGTGAATAGTTCTACAAGGAGTTTTCATGAAGGGATTAGTGATAAAAAGTGTTATGGGCCTTATAATATGCTTATTTGAGTCTATTTTATCAATTTATGAAATTATATTGTTCATAAATAAATTTAAATTATTGAAATAAGTACATAAAGATAATGTGTACTAATGAAGGCCTAATTGAATTAGGTCTCCTCAAGGCATAAAAGAGGTTTTGGACTTTTAATTTGTGGAAGACCTATTAAAATGATTGATACATGTATGAAATGTGTTATAATACATATTTAAATTTTAATATTATTATGAAAGTGTGTATGGCCAACTAAAAAGTGTGTGAGCTAGAGGATTGTATAATAACAAAGCCTAATATGCCTAATTGGTTAGTTTAGAGAAGTGGTGAGTGTATATGAGTGGTATATCACATTGATGAGAAGAATTAGGTATTTTATAACATAATATGATTGTAGAGGATAAATAATGAATATATTATAGTGTGTTTTCATATGAATATCAATGTCATATGACCTAATCTGTCTTGAAGAGACCTAGTCGAGCAAAGAATCCTAGAAGCTAGTTTGAGAGGGATAGAGTAGTGAGAAGAGATAAATAAGGTGATCATCATCTATTATGTGATAAACAAAAATTATTAGGGTGATAAAAATTTCTAGGGTGCTAAGCCATCTAAGTGGTTGGTCCCTCCTTACAAGTTGGTGCTTGCTAAAGTCTAGTTGGGTTGGTGTTTAGCTAGTTGGGGTTGGTACTCCATGTGAAGTTGGTGCCTCACTAAATTATGATATTTTAAATTATAAGATTATATTAAATTTTTAGGAATAAATGGGTTTTATTACCATTGAGTTTTTCCCATATATATGATGTGTTGTCTTGTGTAATCTTATTTCATGCTTGTATGGTTGATTGCTTATGCATTGCTTGATCTAAATGTTGATGTGATGGTTCATGTATGCTAAGGAGGAATTAAAAGAATTTTTTTTATAGAATAAATAACCACCCCTCTAATTGAACATGTTCTAATAATTTATAATTTTGAGTGTAAGTGACTCCATGGTCCAATGGAAGGACAAGGCTACTAGTCTAGTAAGCATTATAGGCATGCTACCCCCCTGAATCACCAATTTGTTGACCAATTTTGACCCGCAAGGTAAAAATGTCAACCAATATAGGTAAAAATTGATTTTAATATTTTATATCCTTGTTCATATATTTTTCATGCCTAATGTGGTCTTCAAAATGTTTTTCTAAAACCATGTTAGGAAAGATTAAGGTTAACTTGATAAAATTAAGGTAATGGCTATTTTAGTCTTGTACTAGTCTAGTCATGTCATAGTGAGAAATAGGTGAGTCTAAAATGGGTCATAGTTTATTAGGTGTCTCCCAAAGTCACTTCACCATTTAATCATTTTTCTTAGACATGTCAAAATTCTTTGGAGAGTTTAAGGTTTATGTGAAAAGTTTAAGGTTTTTTTGAAACATTTAAGGTAATGTTTTATGAAGAAAAATATTTTTTTGGCTAGCTCCCACATGTTTAAAAGATAAAATATGTGACTTATACATACATTAAACTTTTATAATCTCGTGAAAGAGTTATTAACATTTATATGATAGTTACAAGTTAAAAAGTGGTCTGATTCTTGCATTTCAACATTAAAGAGGGAGTTTTAAGTCACTTGTATGAACATGAGAATTCATATTTAGGTAAAAATAAATTAGGTGTATATAGAGATCCTAAAGGTAAAATACATGTTTATATTATAATTACAAGTCCTAAAAGTGAAAAAAATACTTCATTCTCTCCATTGCTTTCTTCACAAGCTAGTAAGGGTCAAACTCAAGTGCTTATTTCATACAGTAAGGTGAGATACAAGGTCTAATATTTTTGACATAGGTTAGGGTAATATTGATATTAAAATACATGGAATTATTGGTTATATTTATGGCCTAATCTTTATGAACAATCTCTAAGACTCTAGGGTGGTTTAAAGCAACTAATCAATCCAATGGGCTCAACTTCTCTCTTTGGAATGATAGTTTCAATAAATATGAATTCATAAGATAATTTTATATGGTATATATATCCATATTTAACTTTTATAAAATTTTTATGTTTCATGTGTGAGCTCACTTTGGCAATAAAACATCTCTTTTTCATATTTTACAAATTAGTTGTCATAGTCTCTAATTTGTTTTAGGTTCTTCAAAATAAAAGGAAGATGGAGGAATGTTTTACATCATGTCTCTCTCCTCACAATCATATATATACCCATTTAAGAGAAATCAATGTTAATTTTACACTAAGACTTCCTAACAAGCTGAGACTTCTAGACTTTACATAAGCATTCATGAATTTAAGAAAGTGAACACCATAACTGCATGGAGAGAATGATATAGTTATTTCTATAAAATTACTTGTTTATATCATCAATAATATATTTAATGAGGTAAAATATCTCTTTTTTGTGTCTTTACTATCTCTTACCCAAGAAAGGTTTAATAAGACTAGTGAACTTGCAGGTCTATAGACCTATAGTTCACTATTGGCCTCAAAACCTACTATAAAGAATGAATGATATTACACTAGATTCATAATTAGTATCAAAATCCTAATTTAAATTCATATAAGACACTCTAAGCACTTGTGAGACTCAATGTCAATCCACCTTACATTTAATATATCAGGTAGATTGAGTTAGACTTATAAGACATAGATGAATATGTGAATTTCAAGTAGTTTGAATTTTTTGAAATGTTGGTAAAGAATTTAGGACTGATCTTCATTCAATATCACATGTCACAATGTAAAATATAAAGGAAAATAAAACAAATTCAAATGAAGACCTAAGACCTCTATAGACACCTACAATTAGCTAAGTCTCTCAAGCCTTCAAGGTTATAGGTAGTAGAGAGTCCATAAGTTCAAGATGTTAATAAAGTATGAAGCGAGTTGGATAGACTTGTATAAAATTATGTTACTATGGTAATATTCTAAAAATTATCACATATAATCATATAGTCCTATAGCCACATGTAGCAACTTGAGATATCCATTCTAGGGTTGCAAGCATAAGCTTAGTTTGGGCATAAGAAGGTAAGTGAACATAAATATAACCACATGTAATATATGTAAAAATAATAATATATCATAATTATTATATTGCATTTTCACCAAAGGTTTCAAATGGAGTGAGAAGATGTCACATCATGACTACCTAGGACCCTTCATAAATTAGTCAAAACCCAAGTTTATGATTAAGGCAAGATGGAACCTTGAGACACATGGAGGTCACTTTATAACTACATGAGAAGTATAAAGGGGATGAATGATACCTTAAAATATCATATTTTATTACTATGAACACCTATATGTGGCCCAATTCCTCAAAACATAGTCAAAGAGCTAATCACTCATGGATAAGCTTATAGGCTCAGGAACCTTTGAAAGTTTTAGGCATAGACAAATATCTAGACAAATATGGGAGTATATAAAGAGATTATTTTTAATGGAGGATATTCTAAGAAATATTTGAGAGCACCATAATCACATACAGGTGGTCTTCTACCTTAAAAATCCATCTAGGCATATAAGGTGTAAAACCTTGCATAAGCCCTCAAACCTCCAAATCCACTCTTGTGACAAGATGAGTTTCCCAAAAATATGTGAAGCTATAAAAAGTTACATAGTGATGGAACATGTCCTAAAAAGGTGTCTGAGGTAGTGATAAATAGGAAATATGATGATCTAGTCTAAAACACCTTCTCAAGCCCTTCTAGTTTTAAAAATGTAACTCAAGATAAGTTTTCTTGTGTTCAATGTGACCATTTACTTGTGAATTTTGTCCAATGTATTTTATAGGTGGTAAATAGGTCTCCATACTACACTCTAGTGTCATTGATATTTGGTTTAGGTCCCTAACCTATATGAGCAGTCATTAAGATAATAGATCTTTCCCAAACTGCCTAGTTGTAACCTAAGAGACACCAACTTTTGCTCAAATCTTATTTAAGAAGATGCATGGTGTAAAAATGGGTTTGGAGGTGTTAGGGGAGTCATATCCAATTCCATCCTATGGCATTTTTTGAAGTAAAGAGGTTCTATCCTTTATGAATAATCTTTAAGAACTTGACACACTTTAAACCCTCCTAATGACCTAATGTGAGAAATAGACTCTCAAATGAACTCAAATAGAATGATTAAAATTTTAAATTACTTTGGTGACATTTTTAGGTCTCATAATCATATGTTTAATTAGTATTTGGCATGTGGGAAGGTATAGGTGTATGAAATGGGCCTAAAAATCTTGGTTATAAGCTTATTTTTGAAGAAATAGGATATGGATTGGATTCAAATTCAATAAAAAAAGGTATAAAAATACTTTAAAAGTATTATAAAATCATTCACACACCCATTTAGGTCTCATACAAAGGTATGTGAACTATCCAAGTCACTAAGTTGGCCAAAATGAGAAGAATGCACTATTTTGCAAGCTAAAAGGCCTACATGTAGACCTATTGAACAATACAAGAGACCTATATTCAATATTTTGAGTTTTATGATGATTTTTCAGTCCTAAAAAAACTATTTCCAATATTTATAACTATAAAAATTCTTTCCAAACCACTTCAATCACCTATCAAGCCTGTTCAAATGCTTAGACTATGGTTTTGACCATTTCATGGTTTACCCATCCATATAGGGTTTCAAGAGGTAAAAATTAGCATGGATCATGGGAAATGCATGGGTAAACTAAATAAAAAATGACCTATAGATTTCACATGTGTGGGAGGCCTATGGAGTTAAAACTTAGTTTCTAGGCCTAGAGGGCTAATGGAGACCTAATTAGAGATAGAAAATATGCTAATAAGTGTACTTCCACTCAGATTTGGGTCATGAAATTTGATATGTAGTTTTAAGGGGATAATAAATACTAATTTTTTTAAAAAAATTCCTAGGATTATTTATACATTTTTATACACAAGGAGGTTTGCATGTTTTTAGGGTTACAAGGAAGTAAGGCCAAATGAGAGGTTTAAGTACAAAATGAGATATTAGTGAACATTTTAGGCCTAAATATGAATTTTTTATAGTATGATATGATATAAATATTAATTTCATGGATAATAATTATATTTATGAATAAAAAGTCAAGATTTGAAACTTGCAAGAAAGGTTAGGTGTGACAAGGCTAAAGGCTTTCAAGACACCTAAAGAACTACTTGATTATTACCACTAAGATGTCAGTTTGAGGAGATAGTATGTAGATAATATGTGTAAAGATTATATAAATATATCAATTAAAAATGACTTAATTATCAAAAGTGCCACTTGTCACTCATAAGATAAAAGAAGGGGCAGTTTTGAAGAGCAAGATCAAGGTGCCAATCAAGTTTGAAACTCCTATGCCACTTGTAAGAGGAAATCATCTTCAAGAGAGTAAAAAATGGAATTTATGACATGATAAAATAGTTTCAAAAATATTTCTATATTATAACCTTCAATTTATAGTTGTCACCTCTCTCTCTCCTCTGTTATTGCTTCATCTCCCTCATTTCTTAATAAATGCAGCCTTGATAGGCTATGTATGTATCCTCCACCTAGCTATGGTGAAGACCTACCCGTTTTAAATCCTTTAATCAATGAGAAAATAATATTTTACCTCATCCTTTGAATATTTTCAATTTGTGTGAATGAATAATTTATATTTATAAGTGATTAACTTAGCTTCCTTGACATGTTATCCTTTTCTAGCATTCATATTCAATTTAAAAGTATTTTTTTAGGTCTTGAAGTTTTAATTTTGAGTGATTTGTCTATTCAATAGTGTTATTATCTAACCTCTTTTTTAGTCCTCCTAGCCCAAACATATTTCAATACCTCCATAATGAAGTGTTTATATATAGAGGTAGATTAGGAGTAGTGTTTGTTTTAGGTTAGTCTCATGACTAATGTGTACTTACAGTTGGTTGGTAGTGGTCAAACTATTTGGTGCATCACCTCTATTTGAGTATGTTTCTCTCTCTTTTCCTATCAATTTGGTATATTAGTAGATGAGCCTAAGTGATAAATCAAGGGATCTATCCATTTAACCTAAATATTCAATCCAACATTGTGCCACCCACAACCTATGATTGTCTCTATGTTATCCCAAATTTATAAGGATTGAACTACCTTCCAAGGGTGAAATTTTGGGCTATAATAATTTTGGCATGCCCATTGAGACTAAGGTTCAAAGTTGTTTAAGGATTATTGGTTTTGTCCTTCTACATATCATCCTTTGGAGGAATTCAAAAAATTAATGGTGACTCTTAGCTCAATCAATTTATTCTATCATCCCATGCACTTGTTCAAAGTTAGTTGTGTTTTCAATTTATTATCTTCATGAGGTTGTTATGGCTGAGTCTGAACTAAATTTAAATTTCATGTAAATTGATGATGCATTTCAACCCTATGGTACTCCTTATAGTTCCTATAATGAGTCTTTTCAATCCTATAATGAACCTTATCTGTAGTATGATGATTTGTATCAGTCCTATAGTACTCCTTACCATCCTCACTATGATCCAAACTACATACCTCAATAACCTTATGAATCTTATTACCCTCCTTGCTACCAAGAGCATCACTCTTAACCTCTTTGTGATTCATATCAGTCTTATGATTAGCCTACACCTCCCACACATAGATATGATAATGCATATGAACAACCTTGTTTTCAAGATGAAAGGGATGAGATGGAAAATAAGATACTAGCATGTGAAATAAAGGTTTGTTAAACTTCTCAATACGAAGAAGTGATTGGGTTATTTCAAGAGACATATAATGATCCATTAGTGATAAATGAGTTGTGTAAATTGGTATTAGAAAGGATGGAGATTTATAAAAGACAACAAAGTGAGTTTTATATGGTCTTTCAAGACTATTCTTGCATTCCTTATCAAACTTATTATATTATATATACTCATGAAGTCATTGATCATCCTCAAATAGAAAATCTACGATAAAAAATTCAATCTCCAAGAGAACCTACTAGTTTCAAAGTCCTAACTTGGAAATAAGTTGTTAAGTATTGGGAGAAACATGAGGAAGAGATCCAATATTAAGAGATTGAAAACAAAGAAGACCTTCTACCTATTTAAGCCCCATTTCCCTTTCCTCAAGAAACTCAAGATATTCTGTCTTTGAGATCTATCATAGAAGGCATAAAAGATAAGAAATAGGTCCTAGTTGAGAAGACTAGAAATCAAATCATAGTTATAAATGAATTTAAAGGAGAATATAAGAAGAGTGAAGTTATTATTTAAGAGAATGAAACACTCATAACATAATTGATTTTTCTCTCTTTAAGAATTCTTACAAGAATAATTTATTCCTAAGGTCTCAAGTTGAAATAATGTTCCCTCAATTCCCAAGCCTATTCATGAGAAACATACCATACCTCATACTCCCTATCAAATCATGAGCATATCCCTTGGCTCCCACCATCTCCCCTTTTGAGGAAGAATCTATACTATGGGAGGCAAATGAATAATATAAATCTATGGTTGTAAATCATGAAGATTATTCAAGTGTGTATGAGGAAGAAATATTTATTAGTACTCCTATTGGGGAATAACGAGGCAATTCAATTTTCAAATATGATGTTCTAGAAGATGGTCTTGATGGCATGCTTCAAGAAGGATATCCAATTACATATAATGTTGTTGAGGTTGTATCTGGTTTTGATGTTGAAGGTTATCTAAGCTAACAAACTAAGGTTTTGAATGATTTCAGAATAGTCTCAAATGAACAAGAGGTTGAAATTGAATAAATTGATTCCGAACTACATAATTAATGCATAAAATGGTTTAAGTCTCTTGACAGCCCTATAGCTCTTGAGGAGAAAGGTGAATATGCTATTCAAGTTGTTCTTGTTCAAATTGACCAAGGTAAAGAGATAAAATATTATTGGAAATAGTACATTAAGGCACTTCAATAAGTTGAAGAAATTTGAAAAGGTTCTTTTCCTATTGGAGATCATGATCCTAAAGAGGTTGGTCAAGATACATCCATTGATGATCATGATGTAATTTGGATTGAGTATGTAGAGCTCTTTGAAGAGATTGATGAATTTATAGTAGCTAGTAAGTAACATTATGTCACTCAAGATGTCATGGAGGCCCAAGAAGCATGCCTAGATATAGTATCATTCGATGAGGTTGAAACTAACAAGCAATATGATAAATATATTGAAGTACATGATGATTTCATCTTCATAAGTGACTGGTTTGTTGTTTTTAATTAATTTTAAATCATGCCAAGAGGATTGAAAATCAAGAGGAAGGTGAAGTCAATAAGAACAAGGTCCAAGAGGCATATTACCTCATACTATTCTTCACCTCATGGAGTAAAAGACCTAACAAGATTTCCCTTCAATATAGGGGAAGAAGTTATTTTTAGGTCAATTGTACATACTAGTTTCTTATGATGTGTCCTATTTTTTCAATAAGTGATTAGATAACACATGCATGTGTCTTATTTATTTGTTTTGTGTGTATCAAGGTCAAATTAGTTTGTTTTGTCTTGGTCAAGGTTTGATTAGGTCTACATTTGAGTGCAAGTGACTCCATGGCCCAATGGAAGGATGAAGCTACTAGTCTAATAAGAATTGTAGGCATGATACCCTCATGAATCACCAATTTGTTGACCAATTTTAACCCCTAAGGTCAAAATGTCAACCCTTAGAGGCAAAAAATTACTTTTCATGTATTATAACCTTGTTCATATGTTTGTCATGCCATATGTGGTCTTTAAAATGTCTTTCTAAAACCTTGTTAGTGAATATTAAGGTTAATTTAATAAAATTAAGGTAATAGTTGTTTTGGTCTTATACTAGCCTAGTCATGTCATAGTGAGAAAGTGGTGAATCTATAATGGGTCATAGGTTATTATGTGTCTCTCAAAGTCAGTTCACCATTTAAGCACATTACATAAACATGTCAAACTTCTTTATTGAGTTTGAGGTTTATTTGAAAAGTTTAAGGGAAAGTTTTATGAGTAAAAATATGTTTTTGTCTAACTCCCAAAGCCAACCAAGGTTATTTATTCATACATGACACTTTTAAAACATTTTAAAAGAGTTTATAACATGTATATAATAGTTAAAAGTCATAAAGTGGTCATATTATTGCATTTCAATGCTTAAGAGATAATTTTAAGTCACTAGTACTAGTACATACATGAGAGTCCATATTCAAGTGAAATTTTTTTAGAGTTGTCTATTGAGCTCCTAAAGGTAAAATCCACATTTAGATTATAGGTATAGATCCTAAAAGTGCAAAAAATGCTTCCTTCTATCCATCACTTTCTTCACAAACTAGTAAGGGTTAACTTCAGATGCTCATTTTGTATGGTGAGATTCAAGGTCTAAGATTTTTTTCATAGGAGGGGATCCTAATGAGATTTAAATTCATGGAAATAGTGGTTAGATTGGTGGCTTGAGCTTTATGAATAATTGCTAAGACTCTAGGGTCATCTAAAGTAGCTACTCAATCTTATAGGCTCAATTTATCTCTTTAGAATGAAAGTTTCAAGAAATATGAATTCATAAGATATATTATAGAGGGTATATAAAGTCTATACATGAATCTTGTATGTTTATCCAAGTTCCATTTTGCACATGTGAGCTCAATTTGGTAAGAAAACTCCTCTTTTTCATGGTTTAAAAATTGGTTGTGATAGTCTCTTTCTTATTGTAGGTAATTTAATAGTCAAGGAATATGGTGGAAGGTTTGAAATCATGGATCACTCCTACCAATGCTAAACATACCCATCTAAAATAAATTAATGCCCATTCTATAATAAAACTTCCTAATAGGTTGAGACTTGTAGACTTCATAAACATTCATGAATTTGAGAAAGTAAACACCATAAATGCATGGAGAGAATGATATGGTTGTTTCCATAAAATAATTTGTTGATATCATCAAGAATATATTAAATGAGTTAAAATATCTATTTCTCATGTCTTTACTATTTCTTCTCCAAGTAAGGTTCAAGAACACTAGTGAAACTACAAGTATGCAAAACTGTAAGTCACTATTGGCATCAAAACTTGCTATAAATAATGAATGATCTTGCCCTATAATCATAATTAGTGTCATCCTCCTGATTTCAAGTCCTCCTAAACACTCTGAGCATCTATGACACTCAAGTTCAATCCACCTTGCATTTAAAATACTACGTAGACTAAATTAGACTACCAAAACATAAATGACTGTGTGAATTTCAAGAGTTTATTTCAAGTAGTTTGATTTTTTTAAAAAAAATTGGTAAATAATTCAAGAAAAATCTTCATTACATGTCAAATATCACCATACAAAATAGAATGGAAAATCAAAAATAGTAAAATGAAGACTTAAGACCTCTATAGACACCTACAACCAACTATGTCTATTAAGACTTCAAGGTTATAGGTAGTTGAGAGGGTTCTTGTTATTTCCACAAGTTCAATATGTTAATAAATAATTAAGGGGTGTTTTAGAGATTTGTATAAAATTATTTTAGTAAGATAAGATTCTAAACATGATCACATATGCTCCTACAGTCCCATAACCACATGTAGCAACTTGATATTTCCATTGTAGGGTTTTAAAGACAAGATCAGTCTATGCATAAGGTAAGTGAACATCAAGATAACCACATATAATTATTTAAACAAATTAATATCTCATAATGAATATATTTTAGTGTCATAAATGTTAAAAATGGATTAAGAGGCTATCACATCATGACTACCTAAGACCCATCATAAATTAGTTAAAACCTGAGTTTATCATTAAGGCAAGATAGAATCTCGAGAAACATGAAAGGGAACTTTATAACATAAATGAGGAGTACAAATGGGACACATAATACCCTATAATATAATATTTTGTTATTATGAATAGCTATAGGTGGCCCAATTCCTCAAAACACAGTTAAAGAGCTAATCAATCATAGATAATCCTACAAGCTCAAGAACCTTTGAAAGTTTCATGTAGAGACTAAGATATAGACCACTATGGGATTATAGAGAGGGTTGATTTTTAATGTAGGATATGTTAAAAAATATTTGAGGCAACCATAACCAATTATAGGTGGTCTTATGCTTGAATATTAGTTTAGGCTTATAAGGCCTAAAACCTTGCATAAGACCTCAGACCTCCAACTCCACTCTTGTGAAAATATGTGTTTACCAAGTATATGTGAAGATATATGAAGTTTAATAGTGGTTTAATATGGCCTAACAAGGTTTATAAAGTAGTGAGAAAAAGGAAAAATGATAATTTGGTCTAAAAGACTTTCTCAAGCCCTTCTATCTACAAAATTACAACTTGAGACAGGTTTTCTTATGATTAGTGTGACCATGTAATTGTGTATGTGGTATAATGGATTTTGGATGTGGTAAATATATATCCATGTTACAATCTAGTGTCATTGATATTTGGTTTAGGTCCCTAACCTATATGAACAATCATTAAGATCACAGAGAATTCCTAAATTGCCTAGTTACAACCCAAGAGACACCAACTCTTGCTCAATTATTCCCTGAAAGGATGCATGGTGGGAAAAAGAGTTTAGATGTGTTGGGGGGTATATCCAATTCCATACTATGTCATTTGTTTAGGGAAAGATGCCCTGTCCTCTATGAATAATCTTTAAGAACTTGACATACCTTAAAGGCTCCTAAAATCCTCCTACTTACTTGATGTGAGAAATAGACTATCAAATACAATCAAGTGGAATGATTCAACTTTTAAATGAAATTTTTGACCTTATTAGGTCGCATAATCATCTATTTAAGTATTAGTTATCAAGTGGGAAGGTACAAGTATATAAAATTATCTTAAGAAGCTCAGTTGTAAGCTTATGTGTGAAAATGTAGGTTATGGATTGGCTTTCAAATCAAGAAAAGATGTATAGAAAGACTTGATAAATATTTTAAAATCATCAAAACATGTATTCAAGTCTCATATAGAGGTATGTGAACCATCCAAGTCATTATGTTGGCCAAAAGAGAAGAATGTACTATTTTGCAAGCCAAGTGGCCTATATGGAGACCTATGAAGCACTAAAAGAGACCTATATTGAACATTTTGAGTACTATTATGATGTTTTAGGACTTAATAAATTATTTAAAATATTTATAACTAGAATTTTTTTTGACAAACCACTTCAATAACCTCTCAAGCCAGTTTAAATGCCTAGACTAGGGATTTGACCATTTCATGATTTGCCCATCTGTAAAGGATTTTAGGAGCTAAGAAATAGCATGGAGAATTATTATGTCATTTTAAAATTTAATAAAAAACTTCCTAGAGGTTTCACATGTGTGGGGGGCTTGTGGAGTCAAAACTTAGTTTTTAGGCCTAGAGGACTAATGGAGACTTAATTAAAGAGAGAAAACAGGCTAATAATTTACTTACACTTAAACTTGGGTCATGAAATTTGGCATGGATATGTAAGGGGATACAGGGTACTAAAAAATATATTTATTTTCTTAGGATCATATGTACATTCTTATACATAAATAGGTTTTCATGTTTTCAGTGCTACAAAGAAGTGAGGCCAAATGAGAGCTTTAGTTATAAAATAAGATCTTGGGTGCAAATTTAAGGCATCCAAATTATTTTTTTTAGGTCTAATGTGATATAGAGATTCATTTCATAGATAATAATATTAGTTATGATTACAATCAAATTTTGGCACTTGCAAGCAAGGTGAGGCATGGCAAGGCTAAAGGGTTTCAAGACACCTAAAGAATTACTTGATGATTACCACTAAGATGTCAGTTTGAAGAGATCTTAAGAAGATGAAATGTGTCAAGATTAGATAATTAGATAAATTAAACATGACCTAATGGTCTAGAGTCCCACTTGTCACTCACAAGCCAAGAGAAGGGGTAGTTTTGAAGAGCAAGATTGAAGTGCCAAGCAAGTTTGAAACTCCTATGCCACTTGTAGGAGGAAATCATCTTTAGGGGAGTATTAAATGACATTAAGGACATGATGAGATAGTTTTACAACTATTTATTATTTTTAACCCTCACTTGACACTTGTCACCTCTCTCTCCTAGACCCTTCTCTATTTATCTCCCTTATTTTTTTATAAATTCAACCTTGATAGTGTTGAGGTCAACATTACCCCATTCCTAAAAAATGGCAACCCTTGTGTTAAATTGTGCAAATTTTGTACCTTAAAATTGAAAAATCACTTTATCAGAGTACCTTTGGCATGTTTGCACATTATTTTCATTTGAATATCATTCACACCTAATTTGGTTGGCATATTTGGTCATATTTCTAATTTAATCTTGCCTAAAGCTGCTAATATTGGATCTTCGTGTTTCAAGTTATATCTCCAATGGAGTCCATTTGGAATGGGAAATGTCTAGGCTTTATAATGTACTAATAATTTGATCTTTTACTAGACTTTGGTTTATTGAAAATCAAGTTAAACTCATATCTGATCAACTTAAAACCCTAATTCTAAAAAAACTCCTGCTCGTGTCCCTCTAAATCAAATTCAAATTTACACAAGAGTAATTTGCATGGGAATAGTTAATTGAACAATGAATTTAGATTAATTTTTATCCTAAGGCTTATTCATGTTTTTCAACATGACCAAGCCTTAGTCTAAAAACCTTATGTTTGGTCCATTTATGTCCTATGATCCTTTGGTTTATTGTACTCTAACTAACTGCTAGGTCCTTTTTGTTGTCTTATACTTTAACTAAAGCATTGTCCTAGGACTTTATACCATGTCTTTTTTATTATGTGTGGGGTACCCTTTATTAGGTCTCAATACTTATCTTAAAATTTATATCCTAGGGTTTTAATTCATGTTTATTAACATGAAATAAAACCATAGTCCAAAAACATTATGCTAAGTCATTTATTTTCTTAAGAATTGACTTAAACATTATTTTCATCTTTAAGATCAATGATCTACATTTTATTAGATGAATAAGATCAATTGTGTAAGACTAAAGTCAAAAATTCAAATCCCAACCTTAAGATAAAGTTTGAGCATCTTCTAAAGATCAATAACATGTGTTTGCTCAAGCAAGATTAATCCAATGATGTGTATCAAGTCAAAATTTCAATGAAGCCCCAAGAGAAGCAAGGAAGTGACAATTGCCAATATCTCAACCAAGTAAACCTCAAAATCAAATGGCATTTGACCCCATGGATGAAGATCTAATAAAATGTATCTGATTGGATGAATATGATCAGATGGTGCATAAAAAATATTTAAAATTCAAGGGTGAATGCAAAGATGACAAGTGGAATAACTATGGGCCATAAATAAATCTCAAGCATATTTTAAAGATATATGGTATGTAGATGAGCATACACATCTAGATCAATGATCCAAAAAACAAGAGGTATAATTAACTAGATCAACATCAATGGAGTGTGATTGATCTATGTAATCAAGATCAACAATGTGAAATCAAATAAGCTCAAAGAAAATACGTAAGTGACAAGTGTCATAACCATGGGGAACATAGCAAGAAACCAATGGTGTTCAAGTTCTTAGATTTAGATTGATGGTCCATATTGATCTATGTAAGGATGATCTAACAGTACAAGCTCAAGTGGGAATTTTCAAAAAATAATGACCATTTTTTAAATTTTAATGAGCAAAGTGCCACAAAAATACCATAGAATTCCATGGATATGCCATGGTAGAGCCACATAAGCTTAACCAATTAGTTTAAGGGATTTGTAAAATTCATGACAAGGTAAAGGTATAAATTGGCAGTATAAATAAAATCTAAGGCACAAAGTTCATATGATTTAGACAAGCTACCACCATTAAAGATCTAAGAAAACCTTAACAAGAAAGATAACCCTAATTAGACCCTATGAGAATTATAATTAAGCTAAAGAAGATTGAATTATCATCTATGCAAGAGAATTTAAACCAGAAGATAAATTATATCCAGTAGTGAGAAATTTAATAGAATTTTTAGTAACGACAACACAAAAAAGTGTTTCAAGGGAATATGAGAGAAAGTGGTACTAGGAGATGGGAGATATTTCAGATGATATCAAACAATTAGAGGATAGAGTAGTACACACATTAGAAATATTAGTCAAGGATCCCACCACAACTAGTTCAATTGGTCTAGTTACAGAGGATGAATTCAAGAAAAGAGCATCACAGTTTATGTAAGGGGTAAGGAACCAAAGCATGGGTAAGATTTTTGTTGATAATAATAGAATCATAGATATGTTTATAACTATAAAAGAAAAGATTAGTGAAGCTAGAAACATCAAAAATGCATTAAAAAGGGTAGATAAAAACCACAAGAGCTTAGTAGGTCAAATGAAATAGCTCATCATGAAACCAATTATCAACCTTGAGCTAATTGAGGAACAACATTATAGAATTAAGATCTTACTAGAGAGACAAAAATACAATAGAGGGTTCTCAAAGTTAGACTAGTTGACTTAGTAATATTATTTTTGTAACTTAAAATTGTATATTTTAAAAATAGAATATTCTTTTTGTAAAGGCATGTGCAGTTTGTAAAACACATCGTGTATAGATCAATCCATTAGGGAAAGTCTAGTGTATTCTAGAACATTTGTGCAAAGGATAGTTGTCTTAACATTTGTAGTTTTGTAATTGGATATGACTGATTGACATACTTCCTTGCATTATATAAAAGGAGTATTATCAATTTTAAAAGGAGATGGAGTTTTTTGAGCCAAAACTATATGTAACTTTTGATAAATTAATATAAGAAAGGAATTTTGGAAAGTTTATCCAAATTTGCTTGTGTCTTTTGTTATCCTAGCTTCTATCTCATTTGTTTATTATAAATTATAGATTTGAATGGTTCTTATGAATTTTTGGTGTGTACATTTGAATGTAGAGATATTAACTTGTGTCAATGATAGGTTAATTGAATGTTCTTAGGTTCATTTCATTTTCTTACTCTTCTTGCATTTGGGATAATGTTGTTTGCTTGTAGGGGTAAATCTTTAAAGTTAACTTGGTTCTTATTTGCATTATTTCCCACATTCCTTAGATGATTTCCTAATGTGTGATAGGATTTGATCTTATGCTACTTCATGTCATACATTGGTTAAGTGCATGTTTGGATGATATTTGAACTTTGTCATGATGTTTGGAATGAAGATCAACAACATCTCTTCTCTACCTTACCCTTTCATTTTTCTCTTTTTTTAATCAAATCACTCTAGCTTAATTTTCATTGTAAATATTTGTCTTATATTAGTCTTTAGATTAGAACTTGATCATAATTCATTATTCTTAACATCGCATAATTCATATTTTTCATGGATTAAATATTTGGCCATAGTGTCTCCCAACCACCAAACATTATAAATATTATGAAATTGTCCACTTACTTTGCCTCTATTCCATCAACAGATAATAAGATTATCATTACCTACAACTCATGCACTAAATTCTTAGAATTATAAAATGAGAAGTGTTCTTAAACACTCTAAGCACATTTGATACATATTCAGGCATCAATAAGAGGGGCTTCATTGGTGCTAAAAGAAGGGCCTACTTATATCTTTATAGATTTGAAGTATTTTTGCTCATTATTGTGAATTGTGTTCAAATATTGGTGTAATCTTTGCAAAATTGTGTCATCATTTTCTCAATTGTGTAAAGATCATTAACATTTATGGTATTAGACCAATCTATATGTTTATTTTAGACAAAAATCAACATTATTTGAAGCTATATGCATAATTATGGTAAATATGGCTTAATCTTTGTCAATTTAATAGGTTTGAGGTCATTAATAGTTGTTTTGATCAAATATTGATAAATCCTTTGAAAATTTGAGTTTATTTGCACTTAAAAGTGTGAAGACAAATCATACTTATGTGTTTAGATACATATTTGAGATAACTTAGTTAAATATCATTGTCCTTTGTCATCCTTTATATAAGTATTTTCAAAATTCGCTTAATGTGCAAGTTTGATCATTATTCCTTGCAAAGATAAGATTGAAACATCATATTTAAAATAGGATTCAAATCCCACAAGCTAGAATTACCAAGAATTAGGACAAGGTCATGTTCAGAGACTAGAGAACCTATACTTTCATTAGAAGTTCATAGGAGAGTTAGGTGATACAAAAGTAAGTGCAGACTTTCAAAGTCTTTTCCAACTTCACTAATTCAAGGTGCTCTTGTGTTTGATCACTATCAAGGTATGTATTGGATAGGTGGTTCTTTAATTAATGTGCCAAGTGTGCTACATGACCTTCCTTGTAATCCTAAGAAGTATTTGACAAAATTTAATTTTAGTGGAATTATAACCACTAAAGAACACATTAAGAGTTTTAAAGATAATTTAAGATTGCTAAATGTGACTTGTGAAGATGTAGCATATAGACTATTCCCTTTTACTTTCAAAGATGATACATATGAATGCTTTCTCAAACTTCCTAAGAGATACATTACCATTTTAGTTGATTTTAACAATGTTTTCATTGATCAATTTGGTAAAACCATTAGTCCTTGTGTCTTATACCAACAGTTTAACATAGTAAAAAGAGATGTAAATGAGCCCATAAGAGCCTTCAATATTAGATTCTAGAAGATGTTTATTAGGACCATATCTCCTTATAGACTTGATGAGGCTTTAGCTTTATAAATCTATAAAGATGCCTTAGACCCCATGACTTATATGTTTATAAAGAGAGCTTTTGGTCCCATAAATACATTAAATTTAGTTTATACTGAGTCTATCATCATTAAAGACTAGATGAAACCCCAAGGATAATTGGCATACTCCATTTGTAATTTCAATCCACATTTAGCTATTTTTAATGTCATTCCCAATGCCAACAAAAATGTTCCTACCTTGAACCAACTTCCAATCTTGAACCAGCTACCTTTGAGTAATGCACATCTTATTCAAAACCTAGGATTATTGAAAAATGTTGCCAATAGATCTCATCCACAAGATCAAAAAGCTTTAATGTCTAAATCTAATGATAATATTCAAGTTCATAATTATTAGGCACCAAATAATGAGAATGATTCTATCCTCAAAATGGTTTAAAAACTTAACACTAACTTCCTTCAGTTGCAAAATCAAGTAGGTAATACTAGAAAGAGATCTGGTAGCAATTTCTCCTTCCAAAGGTTTAATAGACCTACTAAATTTTTTTATAATTATAGTTATCATAAAAATAATAAAAATGATCCATATTCTATCAAGAATATGCCTAATATAAATCTTATTGATGTTACTTTACCTGACTATTATAGAGTTCATTATACTTTTAAGCATGGGGAAATAGACTATGTTGGATTTTATAATTCTTTTGAAGACTTTCAAGAAGAGTTAGATACTTTTGAAGTTGTCCCTAATAAGGATTGTGATGTAAGTACATCTAGTTCTTCAAGGTCATCTAGATCATCTGAATCAACTCTCATGGTGGAGACATTTAAGTTCCCTTTCTAAAAGGACAATGATCTTGAGGATATTCCTAAAGAGATTCATGCTTTTCAATAATTTTTGAAGAGTTATATTTTGAGAAACAGGAAGTAGAAGTAACTATTGACCACTTCAAATCCTCCAAATAACTTTGACACTCTTAATACTACCTCAGACAATAATCCAGAGCTACCTAAGGGAAGTAATTCTAAGCATAATATTTATACATCTAATTCTTCTAATAGAACTAGATATACTATTGTAGAGGACATGAAAAATATTAAGGCTAATATCGCATTGCATGAGTTGACACATATTAATGAATAAAGGGATTTTTTGTTAGAGTCCTTGAGTTAAAAAATTGCTAAACCATAAAATACTACACATGCTAATGTTATAATACACAAGAACAAAGTAGATGTCCCACCTTTCTTGTTAACAGTCAGAATCTTTGGTAAGAACTTGCATAATTTTTTGTTAGATTTAGGTGCATCTACAAACATCATACCTAAAGGTATCTATGAGAAACTTGGTTTGAATCCAATTAAATCTAATAGATTTATAACTTAGATAAGTTAAGAGTTAAATTAATTGGTAAGTTGTTAAATGTTCACATGCAGATTGCCTCAAAACCAAGGATACAATAGTTGATTGATATCCAAGTGGTGGACATCCCTAATGTTCATGGGATGCTATTGATCAGAGACTGTATTAGGATTTTTAATGGTTATATGGCAATATATTGTTCACATATGTGGTTTCTTTGGAAGGGAGTCCTCAATCAAATCAAGATAGAAAGAGAGCCTAAAATGAATCATAGGATCACTGAGTAAAATTCTATCAATGAAAGCATTAACATGATAGACTATGATTTAGGAGTGTACACTCTTGAGACTTTTAAAGTATGTGACTCTAAATTTCTCATATTATGATTTGACTGTGGAAACTACAATTTGATGGTGCTAAGTGTAAGCCTAGATATGGAGTAGTAATTATTATAACTAACCCTATTAGTAAAGAATAGAATGATTCTTAGAGACTTTAGTTTCCTTACACTAAAAATCTTGTAAAATATGAACCTTTAATATTAGGATTGTAACTTTCCATCAAGTATAAAGTCAAAGAACTACTAGTATATGGTGACTCAGAGATAGTGGTTAATCAAGTAAGAAGTAAGTACCAATGCAAGTTTTCACATCTTAATATATACAAGTTTAGAGTCTGGGATTTGATTAAATATTTTAGTTCTTATAAAATTATTTACATCCCTAGGGAAGATAACAAGTCTACTAATGAGTTTTCCTCAGTAGCTACCATTATTATGCTAGGCCAAGACTCCTACAACCTTAGCATTAAGTTAGTTCCATACCCTTTAATCCCTGATAAGGTAAACCATCTATAGGTATTTAGTGATGAAAAACATATGCTAGACCTCATGACTTGCTCAGGAGCATTAAAACCTCATTTTATTGATGAAGTCAATGATAATACTCTTAAATTTTTTGGCAAACTCGATGACAAGGTCTTTCAGTTGAATGACAATAAGATACCCAAAGGCATGATTGCCTTAGAGAGGCTATTTGACATAGATAGACTAGATAATACTATCAATATTCTGAAAGTAATTGGTAAAGATTATAATGCAGTTGATCTTAGACTTCAAGGTTAACCTCAACTAGTTAATATTGGTACAACATGTGCAAGCATTGAGTCCAAAAATATCTAAAGAATTGTTGACCAAATATAAATTTGTCATAGAATAGTCCTATGAGGACCTAAAAATCTTTGATTCCAAGGTCATAAATCATACCATACCACTAAAATAAAATTTCAAGCCTTATAGGCAAAAACAAAGACCTATCAACCCTATCCTAAAACCTTTGATATATAAAGAAGTTAAGAAAATGCTAGATTTAAGGATAGTGTTTCCCATTAGGCACTCCACTTAGGTATCTAACTTATTACCAATTAGGAATAAAAATGGGGAAATCATATTGTGTTTAGATTTTAGAAATTTGAATAGAGCATCCAAGAAAGATAACTATCCCATGGCTTCTCTTGACAAAGTGATCCAAATTATATCTAGTTTTTCTATGATATCTTTGCTTGATAGGTTTTTAGGGTATAACCAAGTAATGGTGAACCAAGAAGATAGGATGAAAACTACATTTACTACTAAGTGGGGCACCTTTGCCTACAAAATAATTCCATTTGGACTTATAAATGCAAGATCCACTTTTTAAAGGGCTATGGATCATGTTTTTTAAAGTCTTGTAGGTAAGTGAATTATCATATACAAGGATGATCTAACTATATTTTATAAAAATAGGGAGGATCATATTATTCACCTAAAATAATTATTTGAATGATGTAAAAGGTGTGGGATTTCTCTCAACCCAAAGAAAAATATTTTTTATGTTATCGAGGGAAAACTATTTGGATATGTTGTCACTAAGGAGGGAATCTCTATAAATCCTGATACAGTAGATGAAATATCTAATATAGATCCCCCTAATATTAGGAAGGAATTGAAGTCATTCTTTTTTAAAATAAACTTTTTAAGAAAGTTCATATTTGGTTCTACAAAAATTGTGAAGCCACTAAATGATATGTTGAAGAAGGATGTCAAAATCACATGGAATGAAGAGACCAAAAAGGATTTCAAAAAAATCAAATAGGTAATTGGACAAGTTCTAGTCCTAATAAGTCTAAACATTACTAAATATTTTTATCTTTACTCCTTTGCTTTAGATCATAAAATAGCTATAGTTCTAACTTAGAAGATAGATGGATGTGACAATCCAATAGCTTTTATTTGCACTAACCTTAAAAATGTTAATTTGAACTAATCTTTGATTGAAAAACAATCATGTGATTTTGTCAAGGAAATGAAAAATTTCAAGAATTATATTTTTAGGAATAAGGTGCATGCAATCCTACTAGACCCTGGCACTAAACTCATGCTAAGTCAAAATGAACTAGGATAAATGAGAGGTTAAGTGGATGTCTATGCTCCAAGAATGTGAAATTGAGATGAAGACTACCCAATTGTAGGGTGACAAGATTTAATTAAGATGATTTCCAATACTAGTCCCAAGCTAATTGTTATGTAGGTAGAGCAACAAAGTTTCAAACCCAATTATTGGTATGATCCCATTTTCCACTTACTAATCAATAGTTATTATCTTGCAGGGTTAAGTAAAGAATAAAGAAGAGCTCTAAGACTCAAGGCAGCCCATTTATTGATAAATATGGAGTGTTGTATACAAATAAATTTGAATTCATATACTTGATATGTGTCTCCAAGAGTGAAGTAGCTGAGATCATGAGCACCTTACATGAAAATCTATGAATTAGACATCCATCTAGAAGGATAAGAACACATGAAATATTAAGGGCTGATTATTGCTAGCATATAATCTTCAAAGATGCTCATAATCATGTGAGATAATTCTAGTCATGTGAAGTCTTCAACACTAAAGATCCCAAGTCATCCATGCCATTAAATCCAGTCATGATTAACAAGCTATTTGCACAATGGGGATTAGACTTTGTGGGGGCCATCAGCCCTAATTACTCAAATGGCCACAAGTGTGTTCTGAATGTTACTGACTACTACATAATATGGTGATGTAAGACTGAAGAAGTGATCAAAATATTGGAAGAGAATATATGCACAAGATTTGATACACTAGTATCTCTAGTATGTGATAGTGGATATGATTTTATATCCATTTAGATGATTGAATGGGCATATGATAACAACATCAATCTCAAGCTCTCATCAAAATATTATTATCTTAAAAGTAATGGAGTATCTTAATTAATGAATAAGAAATTAATGAAGGCTATAAATAATTTTATAGCTGATAAACCTAGAAAATGGCACAAGATACTTAAATATGCCCTTTGAGTAGATAAAACTAGAGTCAAACAAGCTCTCAAGGCATCACCATTTTTGCTTTTTTATGGTCAAGAACTCATCTTCCCCGTCACCCTCAAGCTACCAACATACAGGTTCATGAAAGAATTCAAGGAAGATGATTAGGAATTTACGATATCAAGGTTACTTGATAGTATTCAAATGGAATATGTAAGAGAAGAGGCTTTTGTTAATTTTAACATGCACCAGATCATAGTAAAAAGGTGGTTTGATAAGCATTCAAAGATAAATGTGTTTAGGAAAGAATATTAATTTCTTATTTAGGATAAGGCATAAGAGCTTAAGGGTAAACATGGGAAGTTCACACCTTTGTGGATAGGTCCTTATTAGATTATTGAGATATTTGGAGATAACACTTTCAAGCTAAAAGACTTATAAGGATCATAGTTCACACTAGCCACTAATGGGTAGTACCTTAAGCACCATTTCTCTATTATCCTACTTAGAGTATTCATGGAATGAACTATAAGATTAGTTAGAGATAGTGCAGGTAGGCTAGATTAGTTTCCTTCTTGTTCTTTCCTTCCTATCCCTTATTTGTACATTATGTTTGTATATATTTGTTTACTTATTTCTTTGCTTTATATTTGTCTAGTGTGTTTTCTTTTTTGATTTGTTCCTTGCTTATAATAATTCTTTTTAGACAACCCTTAGCTCAAATTTCACCCAATTGGTTAATAAATCCACTATTCAGGAATGTAGATATAACTCCTCAACACTAGTTGATCATGGCTTATTGAAATATGAGCTTAATTCTATAGTTTGGAGAAACTAGTAAAGACTAATGGATAAGTTAATTATTCCCTAAGATTTTAAACCTTGTTCTGATCTAATATTTTTAAGAAGGATTACACATGTAGGGTGAAAGCTTAAACTATTAGGACATATTCATATTTTCACTTAATAAACATTATTGCCTAGTACAAAGTTTAAAACTAAAAATGATTATCTGAAGATCAAACATTTGACCAAATCCATAAACCTAACTAACCTAGTTCATAACCTTTGCTAAAAAGCTAAAATGACCTTAAAAAAAAAGAGCTTATTTTTAAAAAAATCAAAATATTTCTAGGCAAAGGTGATTTTGGTAATCTCCACTATGGTTATAGATGCCTGGATGGTAGTGGAGCAAGACCTTGAGTGGATCCAAAGTCATCTCTATCGGGGATATGGATGCTAGGCTAGTAGCAGAGCAATGTGCAAGCCTTCCCTAAGCTAAAGCATGGTTCTTAATGAATACACAAACATGATGAAAGTAAGTGTTAATAATTAAAGTCATGAAATCTAGAAGTTGTTTCACCAAATCCCATACTAAATAGTAAGTAGAACCAAAGCACACACACAACATGACTAGGTCTTGATGTATGATCCTAATTCTACATGTACAAGGTTTGTTTTAACCATGATTTGATCTAAATAATGGTGCTAACCAAGTGTAATAACTAACTTAATTATTATTCTAAAATAGAGTCTCTAAATTCTAACATATTGCTATGTTCCCCTAGGAGTCACCATTTGTTTACGTCAACATACCCCTATCCATAGAAAATGGGGACCCTTGTGTTAAATTATGCAAATTTTGTACCTTAAAATTGAAAACTCACGTGATCAAAGTACCTTTGGCATGCTTGCACATTATTTTCATTTGAAGATCATTCACACCTAATTTGGTTGGCATATTTATTCATAATTTTGATTTAATCTTACCTAAAGTTGCTAACATTGGATCTTCATGTTTTAGGTTACATATCAAATGGAGTCCATTTGGAATGGGTAATGTCTATGTTTTATATTTAAATAATAATTTGATTTTTTACTATCCTTTGGTTAGTTAAAAATCAATTTGAATTCATGTCTGATCATCTTAAAACCCTAATTCTAAAAAAACCTAGCTCAAGTCCCTTTGAATCAAATTCAAATTTACATGGGAGTAATTTGCATAGGACTTAGCTTAATTTTTATTGTAAGGCTTAATCATGTTTTTCAACACAACTAAGCCTTGGTCTAAAAACCTTATGCTTGGTCCATTTATGTCCCATGGTCCCTTGGTCTATTGTATTATTAGCATAGTCTAACCATCAGGTTCTTTTTATTGTCTTAGACTTTAGCTAAAACTTTATCCTAGGACTTCATGCCATGCCTTTGTTATTATGTGTGGGGTCCCCTTTATTAGGTCTCAAAACTTATCTTAAAATGTTTATCATAAGGTCTTAATTCACGTTTATTAACATGAAATAAAACTATAGTCCAAAAACATTATGCTACATTTTTTATTTTCTTGAGCACTGACTTAAACATAACTTTCATCCATAGGATCAATGGTCTACATTTGCTCAGATGAATGAGATCAATGGTTCAAGATTAAATTTTAAAATTCAAAGCCTTGACCATAAGCTAAAGTTTGAGCATTTTTCAAAGATCAATGGTACACATTTACTCAAGTAGGATTGATCCAATGATGTGCATCAAGTCAAAACTTCAATAGAGCCTTAGGACAAGAGAGGAAGTGACAAGTGTCAATATCTCAACCAAAAAACCCTCAATAGCCAATGGCATTCAAATATTTGGATCAAAATCCAACAGATCATGTTTACTTAGATGAAGATGATCAGATAGTGCATACCAAATGTTGAAAAGTCAAGGATGAATGCAAAGATAACAAGTGGAATAACTGTGGACCATAAATTAAAGCTCAAACAAATTTTAAATATTGATGGTATGCAGATGAGCGTATAAATTCAGATCAATAGTATATTGAGTAGGAAGTAAAATTAAGTAGATCAAGTTCAATGAAATGTAATTGATCTATGTAATCAAGATCAATAGTATGAGATCAATGTTAACATTTCAACTAAGCTCAAAGTGAATGTGGAAATGACAAGTGTCATAACTATATGGAATATAATAAGAATATAATGGCATTCAAGTTCTCAGATTTAGATCAATGATCTACATTAATATGTGTAAGGATGATCTAACAGTGTGAGATCAATTGGAAATCTTCAAAAAAATGGTCACTTTTTAAATTTTAATGAGCACGATCGTGCAAAAATACTATAGAATGCCATAGAGATGCCAGGTAGATCCACATAAGCTAGATCAATTAGTTTAAGATATTCTATAGATTCATGACAAGGAAAAGGTATAAACAAGTGATCTAAATAAAATATGAGGCATAAAATTCATATGAGTTTGAAAAGATACCATACTAAATCTCTGAAGAAACCTTTAGAATAACCCTAGAAAGCATGAAAACCCTAATTAGACCTTATGAGCATTATAATTGAGCCAAGGAAGATTGGATTATCATTTTTACAAGAGAATTTGACCCAGAAGATGAATTATAATCCACTAGTGATTAATTTAATAGAATTTTGAGTAATGTTAGATCAAAAAAGTGTTTCAAGGGAAGATGAGAGTAAGTGGTCCTGAGAGATGGGAGATATTTCAAATGATCTTAAACAAAAGGAGGATATAGTAGTGCATGAATTAGAAAGTTTACTCAAGGATCCCACCATAACCATTCCAGTTAGTCTAGTTATAGATGATAAATTCAAGCAAATAGCATCCCAATTTATGTAAAGGGTAAGGAACCAAACCATGGATAAGACTACTGATAATAATAATAGGATCATAGATATGATTCTAACTATAAAAGAAAATATTAGTGAAGCTAAAAACATTAAAAAAAAAGGCATTGAGAAGGGTAGATAAAGACCAAAAGATCTTAACAGGTCAAATGAAAGAGCTCTTCATGAAACCAATTATTAACCTTGAGCTAATTGAGGAGCAACATTAAATAATAAAGATCATGTTGGATAGACAAAACTGCAACAAAGGGTTTTTTAAAGTAAGATTAGTTAACGTAAGAATATTCTTTTTTTAGATTAACATTGTATATTTTGAAAATGGAATATTATTTTTGTAAAGACATGTGAAGTTTATAAAACATATTGCCTATAGATCAGTCCATTAGGGAAAGTCTAGTTTATCCTATAACATTTGTATAAAGGATAACTATCCTAACACCTATACTTTTGTAATTGGATATGACTAAATGACATACTTCCTTACATTATATAAAAGGAGTATTGTCAATTGTAACGGTAGAGGGGGATTTTTATGATAAAACCTATTGTAACTTTTGAGCAATTAATATAAGCAAGGAAATCTATAAACTTTTTCCAAATCTTCTCATGTCTTTTATTATCCTGACTTCTCTCTCACTTGTTTGTTCTAAATTCTAGATTTGAATGGTTCTTATGAATTTATGGTGTGTACATTTTTGTGTGGAGTTGTTAACTTGTGTCAATACTAGGTTAATTAAAAGTTCTTAGGTTCATTTCATATTCTTAATCTTCTTTCATTTGGGTTAATGTTATTTGCTTGCAAGGGTAAATCTTTAAAGTGAAATTTTTTCTTATTTTCATTATTTCCCAGATTCCTTAGATGTTTTCTTGATGTGTGATAGGATTTGAGATTACGCTATTTCATGTCATACATTGGTTAAGTGCATGTCTAGATGATATTTAAACTTTGTCATGATGTTTGGAATGAAGATTAACAACATCTCTTCTTTGCCTTACCCTTTCCTTTTGCTCCTTTTCTAACTAGATCACTCTAGTTTAATTTTTATTATAAATATCTATCTTAGATTAGTCTTTCGATTAGTTTTATATCATAACTCACCATTATTATCATAACATACTTCATATTTAATATATATTAACTATTTGGCTATAGTGGATCCCAACCACAAAACATTATAAATATTATGAAATAATCCACTTACTTTGCCTCTATTCCATCAATAGATAATAGGATTATCATAACCTATAACTCATGCATTTAATTCTTAAAATTCTAAAATGAGAAGTGTTCTTAAAAACTCTACGCACCTATGATACATATCCAGGCATCAAAAAATAGGTTATGTATGTTTCCTCCACCTAGGTATGGTAAAGCCTTGATTATTTTCAAGCCTTTGATCAATGAGAAACTAATGTTTTACATCCTCCTTTGACTGGTTTTGATTTATGTGCATGACTAGTTGATCTTGCCAAGTGATTAGCCTAGATTCATTGACATGTTATCCTTTTCTAGAATACATATTGAGTTTGAAAGCCTTTTTTAGGTCTTTCGAAGTGTCTAAGTGAAGTGTGAAGGTTGAGTGAGTTATCTATTCACTAGTATAATTATTTGATCTCTTATTTAATCCTCCTTTCCCAAACATATTTCACTACCTCCATAATGAATTACTGATGTAGAGAGGCAGGTTATGAGTATTGTTTATTTTAGGCTAGTCTCATGGTTAATGTGCATGTGCATTTTATTGGTAGTGGTCAAAATATTTGGTGCATCACCTCCATTGGAGTAAGTTTCTCTCCTTTCTCCTATCAATTTGGTAGTTTATTAGATGAGCCTAAGTGATACATCAAGGGATTGATATCTTTAAACTATATCTTCAATTCAACATTAGGCCACTCACATCCTAGGATTATCTCCATGTTATCTCAAATTTGGGATATAACAGGCTCCTTCCTAAAATGTTCATGCAAATTATTGTTAAATGTTTTTTATTTGTGATTATCACTAGGGTGTGAGTCTGATTACTTTAGAGGGTCCTCAAATTTAATATTTTGGTCATCAATAATATCTTGGATCTTATTATTCAAGGTAAAACATCTAATTTTAGAATGTCTTAGTCCTTGATGATAATCATATTAGGCATTCACATCATATCCTTTAGGTAGAATATGACTAATATCAACCTAGATAAGATGAGGTAGAGATATAAGCTAACACTATAGTAATTTTTGGAGTAATGAAGTTGTGGAAAGGTAAATGAGAGAAATGTCTCCTTAGTGTAGTGGATAAAACAAATCAATTAGGATATTGTGAAATTATGTTAACTATGTGTATACACCTAAATTTACTTGCTTCATTTATCATAATTAATATTAATATTAATAGACACTAATTTCACTTATTTTAACTATTATTATTTTATATCACCCCTTATAGTCATTTAACTAGTAAGTCCATTATTATTAATCCACTAACCTTATATTATCCCCACCAACCTATTAATTCTTCTAATCATGTCTTATCCACTAACTAATCCCACTTGTCTATTATATTAGAATTTTAAATTCTAATCCCACCTATCCTATCTTACTCCTAGGCTCTCTTACATCCCTAGTCCCTAATCACCTACTAATCTTCCTTTTCCCTTAATGGTTATAATATTATCCAATACTAGGATCCTCTCTATCTTAGCCCCTTTCTCTCTAGAAACCTCTATTATAGAGGCTTTTAAGGAATTTTTAATTCCTTAGATAATCCTATACCATGGATTCTCCTAACCCAACTTTAAATATTGACCATTGATCTTCCCTCCATATCCTATTTAAACCAACCCATCCTTCATGGACAAGATAAATTTTGGAATCATATGCAAACTCTCACATAGTCATAATCCAATTCATCCTAAATGCATATCATCTTAGTCTCTTGATCAAACAAGCATCATGTCAAAAATTTGAGTCTATCCATAATAATCCAACAACAAAGTCAAGAATCATTACAATCATTTTGAAGATATTGGAGAGAAGACATTAGGATAAAATTAATGTTAAGAATTCATTTTTTATTATTGATTTTTCCTATATTTCTCTCTCTTTTGATGTTTGTAAGTTTTGGGTAAAACTGCTATTTTCTTTAGTTTGAATTCATAATCTCAAAATTACAAGATTTAATTTTTTTACCATAGTGGGAGCCCTAATTTTGAGTTGACATGGTCTATTTTAAGTGTGTGGATTAAGCTTATAGGTTAGATTGAAGGTGAATTTGGTCTCAAAAGTTTTCTATATTTACATTTTTTATACAAAAAATGTTGTGTTCTATTGAGAATGTGTTACAAGGTATGCATGAAGTTGTAATTTATGTCATTAAAGTGTCATTGATGTCCTTCTATGTTGAATTTATTATTTTTTATATTAATTTCTTGAAGTCTTACCTAAGGAACCTATTAAAGTGAGATAATCCTGGTAGCATGGTGATTTGAGCCATTGGAGAATTAAGTGAGCAAGATTGGTAGTTTAAGAGAATTTTATAATGATGAATGATTTATGGATGAAGTGTTGAAGATAGTAAAATATATTTTAGTTTATATTCATAGTTCAAGTAGGTCTAATAGTATAAGGCCTCTATGCACAAAGTGATCTATAATGGCCTAAGCAAGGGTCAATATCACTTATAATAATACCATAGCTCTTAAGAGAATTTGCATAGGTGTGATAGATTATGATAAGCATGTTGACCAATTTTTAATTCAACACCTAAAGAAAAAAGCAAGAAATTTGATGGTAAGTTTGATTATGTGCACAAAAAAGGGTGATGTAGACTTGAGAAGAAGTTTCTCATTCTAATTAGAATATGAAACCTTTGAATTAGAACCTAAGAACTTAATGGTAGTTGGGGAAGATCCCTAGATTGAGATCCTTGGAATTTGTTTTGGTATTGAAGGGAAATCCTTTATGAATTATTTTTAAGACCTAATAGGAAATATCTAATCATTTATGGCTCAGAATGGTCCAATTGACTCTTAAATGTTTCTTGAGTTGGTTTTTTTTTGTCATAATAGTGAATAGAAGCTATAATAAAACCCTTATTTCTTATGTTTTTTAATGTTATAGGTAAGGTTGACCAAGTCAAAGCATAAAATTGGATGGAGGATGATGATCAAGACTTATAGTTTATGCTCATGAATTTTTTTGAGAAGGTTTCTATTCAAAATGTGCAAAACTAATCATAAAAATTATCCTATCTCTAAACTGACCTAATGAGTAGAATAGTGAAGAAACTATGTGAGAATGAGAATAATATTAGGGATTAGTTATAGAGGACTAGGGATAGATCTTAAGGCATGAGATCAATATTAAATACCTATCCCTCATATCCCCTTGGTATATAAGTGTTTATGATTCCTACACCTATGTAAAAAGTTGTCATCAAACTGGTCCATCTAGCACAATGGAGTCTGTGTGGAGTGATATAGTGAGATTGGTATGTAAGACCAATATTGATATATGAACATGAAATATATATTTAAAAATATGTTATAAGTATGATAAAGGTTCACACAAGTCCTTTTTAAGATCATAAAAGTGTCTCCATAGGTGTTATACAAGTTGATTTTCTTGACTATATTTTTGGACCTACAAGCAAATTTTATGTGGGTGTGAAAAAGATGTTCCTGAGTCAAATTTCACAAAGATGAATGATCTAAAGTTATAAAAGGTATTATAATGGAATAATTGGATCATTTTAATTCATTTTTTATCATTATAAGTCCTTGATCAAGCTTGGAGAATCAAAATACTTTTACTGTGTATTGACAGTGTTTGGTATTTCTAAGTAAGTTGTCTATAGGAGTGTTTTTAAGGCCTTTTGTCTATGTGGTGGAGACCAAAGAATTTTGATAAGGTTTTTAAGAAATTATGAACCTATTTATATTATTTAATTTATGTGTTATGTGTAAAATTTGTGTATATGGTTCAAATTTGAAAGATAGTCTTATAGGTAGTGAGAAGGCCTGTAAGCGAAGAGACCTAATTGGTAGGTCCAAGTAGTGAAATGGACAAAATGGAGTTAGAGACCCAAGATGAACTTTTCATGGGTATATTTGAGGCATTTATTAAGTATTTCATTCATTGGATAAGATAGGAATTTTTTCTAAGGGTCTTATGGTAACATGTGGATAGGACAGACCTAATTGCATTAGGTCTCCATTAGTTCTAATGGTGAAATTGATCCTTATGGACTATGACAAACTAATGTATTATTTTTTTCACTCATGAAACATGTTTATTGATCTATTTCAAGCATAATACAAGTGTGGTGAGAATATTGGATGACCAAGATGGGTGAAATAAAGAATTGAGTATAAAGGCAAGGCTTAATAAGGCTATTTGGACTAGTTAGAGAGTTGAGTGAAGGAAACAGTTTTTTTGAGAATAGGTTAAGAGATTTAAGATAATAAAGAATATAAGAAAAAATTACATGAGTATATAACTATTATTTATAGGTATTAAGGAATTTCATTTGATCTATTTATGCCAAAGAGAGGGATATTTGAGCGAGAAGGCCTAAGAGGTTGTTTGAGTGAGATTAAAAGGTAAAGAGTACAAACAAAGGAGGTCATCATCAGTTTAAGATTATAAATTGGAGTTATAAGGTGATATAATATCATAGGTGACTTGGTTTTTTCTAATTTAGTTAGGGGATTTGGGACCTCCTTCTAAGATAAAGCTTGTAGAAAACTAGTTATGTTGGTGCTTATCTATATAGGGGTTGGAGCTTCTTGTGAACTTATTGCTTCATTAAAAATTGGATCTTAACATTATAGGAATGTATTCCATGTACATGGTTTATTTTTTTTTATCCCCCAAGAGGGTTTCCCACATATCTTTTGTGTTTTCTCATGATATGATTGTATGGTTGTGTGCTTATATATTGATTTTATATTTGAAATGAATGCTTCATGAAATGATGAATTGAATTGAATATATATTGTCAAGGAACTAATTCACCCCCCTTAGTAGCTTACCATTTTTTGTTAGATTACTATTTACTCATAAATAATTTCAAGAAATATTTTTTGGGTTAGGAACACCTCACTCTAGTATTTATATAATATTTTTCATTTTTTAATTTAGTTTAATATTGTGGAAGTTATCATAGGTTTAATATCACTATTTTGATAATTTTATATCATTCAAATTTTTGGTGAATTTACATTTTTTAAAGAAAATGTGTTGTTCTATTTACTCATAAATAATTTTGTGAAACATTTTTTGGGTTATGAGTACCTTACTCTTAGATTGTTAGAACATTTTATAGTTTCTAATTTTTTTTAGTATTAAGGATGTTAACATAGGTTTAATATTGTTATTCTAATCATTTTTACCATTTTTCTATGCTAAAACTATTCAAGTCATTTAAAAAAAAATTAAAATATCCTTTTCACTTGTTACCTCTCACATCCTAATTAATTAGTTAATTTAAAATAAATAAATAAATTTAAAAAAAAAGATGAGTATTTTTTATAATAGTCACAATTTTATGTAATTGTCTTCCTTATTTCATAAGTATAAAATAAAAATCCTTTTTTGTATATATAGTTTATTTTAAACAATGTGTTTACATATATTTTTTATAATATTAATGTAGTTTGTCAAAAAAAAAATTAAAAATATACGAATAGGGAGAGAATTTGGTTTTTATTTATAAAATACAAGAACACAATTGTCTAAGACAAGTTATATAACTACTAATGATGTTTTCTTAGATTTCCCCTCAAGGCTAATAATCGAAGTCACTACCATTACCTATTCAAAACTACTAATCAATGTGTTTTACAAGATGAATGATTGAAGACCACTTATCTTGAAACTAATTAAAAAAAATTGTAGGTTGATCAATCTAAAGCTTGGCCAAAAAATATATTTTATTTACAAACATGTAAATTAATCAGTTAAACAACAAAAAAAACCTTTTTACTTCCCTGAGTGTTACACAAGGGCTAAAATGGTGTATGCTCTCCTCCCTACATCTTAGTGGTGAGTCTTTAAGGATAAAATGTAGACACCTAAATCTGGCCACCAATAACCTCTAACTAGGCTTTTGACCAATTTCCACCAAAGTGCACAATTTGGCCTAAAAACACTCAAACACACTAAATGAGTTGAAATTGATAATATTCAAGTTCTGATTTTGGCTAGAGTATCATTAAATGGGGCAGTGTAATTTATGGGCCAGCTAACTTTGATCAGATCATTCTAAGTCAAAATGGTAATTTTACACCTGGGTACTCTGGATTGCTATTTCCTATCAAATATCTTACACAAGACACGTGCCTTTATTATTTACTATTGGTAACATCATAAATGGGAATGTGATTCAAATACATTTGACATTGACTTCCAATTCTAATCTAATTGAATTTTGGACCAATAACAAGGGATTCTAATCAATTTGAGTAATT
This sequence comes from Torreya grandis, assembly GCA_037957365.1. NCBI lineage: Eukaryota > Viridiplantae > Streptophyta > Pinopsida > Cupressales > Taxaceae > Torreya > Torreya grandis. The sequence goes on from JARHVA010005643.1 coordinate 497,005, forward strand.
TGTGCACAAAGTGCTTAAACATGCTTAAGAGCTAATAAAACAAAATTAGATCCTAATCAATAAATCCATGGAAAATTGTTGATTAATGTTTGTTGGAAATGAATATTGAATATCAGCATCATCAGGTGACCTCATTTCTTGGGAAGACATCCCTAGGCCACAAATGCCACAAATATTAGTACTCATGCCTCCCATGCCTCATCAAAGCCCTCCATGCCTCTTAATTGCTCCTTTATCCCAAATATTGATGAGCCTATTTATCAATTCTAATTGTAAAATTGAAATAATCCTTAGCCACACATCTTAATCCTGAGATGGATGATTCAGGTTAATTCTAGACATTTGCAAAAATCTATAAATAGGAGTCCTTACCACATCATTTTTAAGCTTAATTTGTGCAAAGTTATAATTTAGGATTAGTTTAAAAAGCTTCATGCATCTAGTGTTACCATGCAAAATTGATTCCAAGCCAAGCCAAGCCAAAGCCAAAGGTGCCAAGGAGAGATGGAGGTAGCCAAACTTCCATTGACAAAGACTTCATGAGCATAAATTGAGGAAGCCAATCAAAGAATACTCGTAGAGAATCAAGGAAGGTAAGAAATGTGTGTTTTATTGAATTATAGTTGTGCTTTGTTCATTTGTCTTTCTTCACCTAGCTCACCCTATTAACTAGTCATGAAGATGTTAGTTTAGTGTTTTTTTTATTTGATTTCATTCACTAACACAATACTAATATCCTCTTCTTAGTCAAATTCCTAGATCACATAATGGCATGCCTAGTGGGACCAGATGCATCCCACACATGAAGAAGATCATTATGCAACTTTAAAATCTTCATTTGGATCATTAAAACTCTTGTAATTTGATTTTCTAAATTTGTTTTGCCATTTTGCTTTGTCACAGCTTTACATAGTAACTGTCATCGATTAGTAAAACCATCATCAGTCACTATTGGTGTAACCATTTTTAGTTAGATAATCATCATGGGTTAGTAAATGTAACCATCGTTGGCTATATAACCAATATTAGTCACTGTGTTTTTCTTAAAAACACAAAACTAAGAGATAATGGGCCATTTTAAAATGCCTGGTTTGGGGTCATACAAATTCCATTTTGGATTTTTTTTAAACCACGTGTTTTATCCTAAATTTTTAGAATTTTTAATTAGTTTAGATTTAAGTTTCATAGATTTTTCACAAAATATTGAAAATCTATTTAAAATGTTTCTAATATAACATATTTTGTTTTGGGGTGATGCCTTAATGGTAGACATGTAACCAATAGACTTGGAACTTGTTAAAAAATGCTATTAAGGCATCTTTGGCATGATTTTAAAATGAATTAGGAATCTTGTTTTTTGTGCTTAATGAAACATTTAGGTTCTTCAGTGAATGTTTTCATAAGTTAGGATTTCAAATTTCATAATCTTAAGACTAAGGGGTCAAATCAACACCACCCAATCTTTCAAATTTGGTGCTTGAAAATGAACTCATCTTTCTAAAAGTTTTTTCTCTTAAATAGTTGTTTGATCTAATTTTTTTTAGCAAAGAGAGGGGTGTTGCATGTATGCTCTTCCATTTTTCTCCTTTAGGAAACCCTTAGAATTAAAAACACCATTCTTATTGCAAAAATCCTAGTCCAAGGCTTAGAAAGAATGTCATCTAAAGCACTCCCAAAAAAATCGTTAAAGTTTGGGTGACCTTGAAAATGACCCTAAAGTATTTTTTTTTTAAATTTCTTTCATTTCATTTCATATTGAATTAAGAAGGGGATGTCATTACCTCTTACAATTTCTTAAGGGAAGCTTTGACCTAGGGTTTCACCTCCTAGTATTGACTTCACTTACTCCTTTGGAGTTGTACATGGGATGTATCTATATTTGGACATCACACTACACTGATCAAATGGTAGGATGTAGTGGTTATAATAAGGACTAGACCTTTTTATAATTATTCAATATCATGGTCACCTAGTCTACATGCTTATCTTTTGCATCATTTGACATGAAAGTCATTGTGCAATTAATTCCCCTAAAAACATTTGAAAGCTTGCTACTTTAGTCAACCCCACATTGCCATACCCTTTCTAGGATTTAGAAAATTATACTTAGTGTATTTTGGTCATTTTTGCTTGGTATGTTTTGAGACTAAAAATTGTTTGGTTGTTCATAAGCCATGTTAAAATCAATTTGTCTATACATCTCTCTTTTATCTAAAGAGATGTTATGTTAGTCATTTTACACCACACTTGTGCCTTGAAATTTTTGATAAAATTTTTTGTGTCTATGTCATTTGAGTTACAGAGGGTAGTGTTACATTTCCAAAATCATATCAAACCATTTTTCCTTTGAGATTTTGAAGCATAACATATATCACATCATTCGAGCATGCTTACACCATTAGGCTACTTAATTTATTTCAAGAATTGTTTCACATTATGCCAAAATCCATTTGTTTTAAACCATATCATGTCTACCATTTGGACCTTTATCTTATGCCATCATGTTGTCCAATCTTGTCTAGCTTGTTTGGTCAAATCATAGTTTTCAAAGTTGAGTTTTCAATTAACCTTGTTATGTTTGGATCCAAACATTGATTTATTTCTATTTAAGCCTCAATTCATGGGGCTGATACATAGATCTTTGTATTTTGGGTTGCATAACTTCAATTAATTGATTACCCAAATTTGAAAAATATTGATGGTTCGTTTATCAAATGCCTATCCTTGTCATTGTTTATGACTTTATTTGGGAAAACATAGTCTTTCTTCAAAGATCCTTTTCTCTTATGCCTTGTGCCAACTAAGCTATTTATATTTGATTCTGTGTGTTGGGTTTATGTCAAAGCTATTTCCAAACTTGTTAGATTAAATCAAATCACATCAGCCTTTGTTTCAAGTCTAGCTTTTGATGCCATTTAGACAAAAGTCTTAACATATGCCTATTTATTTGAGCCTAGATTTTGACTCTGCATTTGGATAAAAGACCTAGTAACTCAACTTTTCCCTTTCCTAGTTTAGATTTTATTAGGAACACTTTGACCTAGACTTTCAACATACTAGTTTTTATTCAGATGCTTAACCTTTTATGTGTATGACATTTGACATTAGACATTTGATGTTAGGATTTTTTATGCCAAGTCTTAGCACAAACCATTTTGGAGATACAACTCCACTTTCATACCACATTGGAGGTAGAGATGCACATTTTGACCAAGTTAGACCAAGCTTCAACCATTTATCCTTCAGACATAGTTTTTTTAGAGTTTGTAGAACTCTAAGCCTTTTTATTTTTATATCTTTCATCATTTATGCAAATATGTCTAGTTACACCTATGATAGAGTCACATATAATCCAACTTATGATAGAATCGTCACATAAAATCCCACTAAGAACCCCTATAGAGAAAGATTTTCTTAGGAATTTTATTATTATCCCTATAATACTTCATATGGGGAACATAGTCAAAATCCATAAAATCCAAATCAAGACCTTTATTGGCATGAAGAGGCTTGTGAGAATAAATTTGAAGACTCAATTATAGATAATGTTGTTTGGGATATAGATCCATACCTTGTTTGCAATAATCAATACACAAAACATAGTCAAGAACCAACTTATGAGCCAAATCATGACTGGGATGATATGGTTTATGAGGAAGACTTGGATGCTTTAGCTTATACAAGTAATAAAAATCTACCATATCATACCATTTATATTTCAGGACCATAATGTTTCACCATTTCTATATTAGGACCTCATCCTTTGGCTCATGTGAGTAATCAAGCTCCATAATGCCCTATCGTTACCATTTGTAGACTTCATCTTTTGGCTCATATGAGTGATCATTATCCCCAATGCCCTACCATTATCCAACCATAGACCATTCCTCATCTAGTACCAATCCCATCCAAACCTCAACTAATCTAATCCTTCAAAGACCAAGTTGTGTTCAAAATTGGTATTTTCTAACTCATTGAAAACCAAGGCCAAGAGAACCAACTAATCCAAGATGTTTTTGTTGAACTAACCACTTATGATAAGTCAACATGTGATAAATCACCTATTGATCCTATACTAGTTATCAAAGAATCTCAAACTTACAAGCCAATCTTTGTCAAGTCACTTCTTAATGATTATAACCACCTTTGGGCAAATCATTACCTCTACCATGTGCTTATTTTTTAAGAGCTTCTTATTGACAAGCCAGTCTCTTAGGAGTTATCTCTTGACATTTTTACCATCTTAGAGGAGTCCCACTCTAACAAAATAGTCTTGATAGAGCCCATTATGCCATCATAGGCCATTACTTATCCAAAACCAAATATTTAACAAGACATCATTATAATAGAGTACCCATCAAATGAAGAATCAGAGTTAGAGTCAGGTTTTATTCTTGAAATGACATTAGATTTACCATCAAAATTTGAATCAACATTAGTCTCAACATTAGATTCAGAGTCCCTTGTGTTAGAATGAGATTCAGAAGAATAATATGTTTGTGGTTGTTACAACATTGGTTACACATGCCTTGCAAATCAATTTGAATACATTTATGAGCCTTCTATGCTTTATGAGGATGAGTAATTTATCTTCAACACAAGTTATCCTAGTATCTTATATGAGGATTTTACAACCTCTCCTCATTCCATTACTATTCCATAGGCCATTACCATCAACCAAAATAATGATATTATTGACATTCCATCTCCCATAAGTGTTGATTGGGATTGATAGAATCACACTTTGTTAAACTGCATCCATGGAAACATAGTAGTTGAAGAAGACCAAGGAGGCCAAGACAACATTAATATAATAAAATAACACTCTCGTAGTGAAACCATTTTAAAGGTACTAGGGGACAATCAAAGTCAGAACTTAGCATCTTCTAGTGAAATTTTTTTAGAAGTGCTAGACGACAATCAAATTCAAAAGTCAACATTCCTTAGTGAAACCTTATCGAAGGTGCTATGGGAAAATCAAGACAACTTAATTGGTGAAAACCTCTTTGAGGCACCAATAACTGAGCACAAAATTTCTTCACTACTTGATGAAGATCAAATCAAAGATCAAATCAAAATAGCTTCTAATTTATAGCCTAATTAGATGGTATCTACTCTCAAGATCAAACAACAAAAAAATTTGGTGGTCCTATTGAGAGAACAAGTCTTTGGCCCCACCACAACCAAAGTTATGTTGAATCTAACATCAAAAACATTACGTGTGACTAAAATTCCTGATCTTCATTTGTTTTTCCACCATTCCACATTCCATTATCATCTACCATTCCATTTCACAAAAAAACCTACCATCCATTATTTTTCCTTATTTACCATCCATGGTTTCAATTTCCTTTTTAGAGGCTATAAAGATACCTTGTCTCAATGTTTGAAGGAATCAAAATCAATGACTAATGAAGATCACAAAAGCATTCTTGACAACCAAATCTATATCTAGTTCTTGATAGAACAACTATTTAGATGAGGTGTGGGCTAGCAATTAACATGATTGATTATTTTATTTATATCATTTGTTGATCAAGACGTGCATCTCCCCATCAATAGGAACAATAGAATCAAAAACCACACCCAGGCCAAAAACATGTACCATACCATTTCATTGTCATGCCATTGTCATTGTTACATATCCATTTTCTATTATCACATATTCTTGTTATTCACCCTATCACATGGGGGAAAACCTACTACCATTTTATCTAATCTATCAAACCATCATTATCTTAAGCAAGACCATTGTGTTTTACCATTCCACTCCTATCTAGACCAAAGCCTATTTTTAGTCATCCTATCCAATCATATTTTGATCTTGGTTACTTTGGTTCTTCCCACACCTTTTGTGGGGGGATTACAATTAGGTTTCAATAATCAATCAAGTCCATGTTTAAATGGTAGTCTATGAAAGTAGTGTGATAGTTGATCTAGAAAGATATCTTTGATTGTCCATCTTATATCAAGCTTGTTTATATGAACCTAATTATAACCATCTATGGGCAAATCAGTGTCTCACCAGTCTTGTTACTAATTATAACCACCTAAGGGTAAATTAGTATCATTAACCTGTGATGTTTTATCCTAGTTATAACAAACTATGGGCAAACTAGGGGAAATAATATGATGGCCACTCCCTCAAGGTATCATCCTAGGCTTCCCAAAACCATTTGAAGCTTTGATCTTCAACCATCATCTTCTTTTTGGCATACATGCCATTTATCATTCTTTGAGAATACATTGCTTTGCCTGTGGTTTGCAACATATTCTAAAATAAGGGTAAACTATAGACACCTATGTATAGCCACCAATAACCTCCATCTAAGCTTTTGACCAATTTTCACCAAAGTGCACAATTTGGCCTAAAAAAACTAAAACATGCTAAATGAGTTGAAATTGATAATATTCAAGTGTTGATTTTGGATAGAGTATCATTAAATGGGGTAGTGAAATTTATGGGCCAACTAACTTTGATTAGATCATTTTGAGTCAAAATGCCAATTTTGCACCTGGGTGCTCTAGATTATTATTTCCTATCAAATTTCTTGCACAAGACATATGCCTTTGTTATTTTCTATTGGTAACATCCTAAATAGGAATATGATTCCAATGCATTTGATATTGACTTCCAATTCCAATCCAATCAAATTTTGGACTAATAAAAATGCATTCTGATCAATTTACGTAATTTGTGCACAAATTCCTTAAACATGCTTAAAAGCTAATTAAACCAAATTAGAGCCTAATCAATAAATCCATGGAAAAATGTTGAATAATTTGTTTTAGAAATGAATATTGAATATCTACATCATCAGGTTACCTCATTTATTAGGAAGGCATCCATAGGCCATAAATGCCACAAATATTAGGATTCATGCCTCCCATGCCTCAACAAAGCCCTCCATGCCTCTTAATTTCTCCTTTGTCCCAAATATTGATGAGCTTATTTATCAATTTTAATTACAAAATTAGAATAATCCTTAGACACACATCTTAATCTTGAGATGGATGATTCAAGTTGATTATACATATTTGCAAAAATCTATAAATAAGAGGCCTTACCACATCATTTCTAAGCTTAATTTGTTCAAAGTTATAATGCAAGATTGGTTCCAAAAGCTTCATGCTACTAGTGTTACCATGTCAAATTTATTCCAATCTAAGCCAAGCCAAAGCTAAAGGTGCCAAGGAGAGATGGAGGTAGCCAAACTTCCATTGACAAGGACTTCATGAACATAAACTGAGTAATCCAATTGAAGAATACTCTTAGAGCATCAAGGAAGGTAAAAAATGTGTGTTTTCTTGCATTTTAGTTGTGCTTTGTTTATTTGTCTTTATTCACCAGGCTCACCCTAGTAACTAGGCATGAAGATGTTAGTTTACTATGTTTTTGATTTGATTTCATTTAATAACACTATACTAATATCCTCTTCTTAGTCAAATTCCTAGATCACATAAAAAACCACTCATAAACCCTCCCATTTTTTTATGGGTAACGTGACATTGAATTCACACCCATGTACTTGCCATAGTATTAGGTGATAGTGACTATAGATTTCACCATCATGGACTAATCCACACTCTATGTTTTGGCATAGTATAAATATCAAGGAAAACTATTATTAGGCTAAGTAGTTGAACCCATATAAATCTTTTGTGAAGGGGAAGAGTTCATTCTCTAAACAAGGTATTAAAAAACACCCTACATAGATTTGGGCCCTACTATACCTTATGTATATTAGGGATACCCCTAAAGATCCCATTTATCCAAAATTAGGACCATCAATAGTAATAGGAGACTTATTATCAAAGTTAGTATTAGCTTCCAAGTGGCCATCATGTGGAGATGGGGTTGAGAGGGTTTAAGATATTTCATAATGGGTCATCGACCTATAGGCTCACCCATGAATTCATTGGATGGTGCAGTCATTAGGTTACACACCTATTATTTTAATAATATTAGGTTTATGGTTTACTTTATTTGGTGAGTGTTGTGCTAGTCATGTGTTATTTTTTAACTAAGTTAGCCTTTTACCCAAACCTATACACACCTATCTAGGTCTCCTTCATATATCCCCCTATTATCCTTATCACATCATTATATCATCTTGTATATCCCTATCTCATCAATATCATCTTGTAGATATTTCATTGTTACATTTGTGTATAACCTTTTAAGCCTATATCATATTGCATCTTATCCTATCTCGCATCACCCTCTTATTTTAATCACATTCTAGTCTAGTCTCATCCACCTATCAACCAGTCATACCCCCATCACATACATATCTTAATAAAGTCTTACCATTCACATATTATCATAGTCTAACTTTTAATAATTCCACTTTTTCCATTACTAATCACACATCATCTTGACCTGCATAGTCTTGTAGTCCCTAATTAGATGATCATCCTAACCTTGTCTAGCCTAATCATCTTGTCCATCAACATCTCCCTTATTTATATAACCTAGTCCTAGTCATAGTCCAATCTAACTCATCAACCTATTTATACTAGTCATCATATCAAGTCTTTAGTCATACATTAGTCCTCATCTATAATGGAAAAATAACCCTTTTCATCAGGGTCCTCATTATAAGCTTGCTGTGTCAAATCAAGTTTAAATTGTACACATAATCACAATTAGATCAACATATTAATCCAATCATCTCATCCTATCAATTCAATCATCTTAGTCTTAATCTAGTCTTAATTCAATCAATACCTAGTTAAATTCAATCTCTTGGGCCAGTCTATCCCATCATCATCAAATATTAGAGCTTGTCATAGTTCACCTAGTTGAATATAATTTAAATCATCAAGGTCTAGATCATGTCCTAATTTTGTCTACTTAATTTTGTCTTACTTTTTATAACATCACATCACACATTAAGTCAAACTTGAGACCAGACTAAAGCAAGACTTTGACCAAATTTATTCCACACATTCCATTATCATCCCTTAGTATTTCCATTCAATCCCACACACCTGCCAATATGGTATAATAAACCATATCATCTATACTTTATTTCATCTTTATCCATGGAATATAAAATAAATTTAGTCAATACCTTGATTGAGTAATACCTCATTTCCAATAAGGATGTAATCCTTTCTTGTCTACTTAAGATGAACACTCTATATCATACAAACTTTGACCCCATTCACCCAACATTACCTCTAGTCCACACCAATCTACGTCAAGCAAATTCTAGTCTTCCCAACACTAAATATCATTTAAACCCTCTATCTATTAGTCATATACATTTGTCTACTCCTTCCTACAATACCAAATGGAGTCCAATCTTGGACACCTCATCTCCTACTCATCTACCCAACTAATCACTTCAATAACCATATGATATAAATTCTAATTCATCCACATCCAAGTCATGAAGTGAAGAGAGGCTATATACTTATTTTTATATATCCTTAGAAGTCCTATTTCACCATCTCCATGCCAATGATATGATGGTCTATCCACCCATACAATATTTTAATCTTGTCAAGCCTAAGCTCTATTGGTATAAATCTAAATAATACTATGTATATCACCAAACCTAGGGGCATACCATTAATTTATATCATAATTATAATAAACTATATCCAAGACCTCATTGAACATGGTGACATCAAGATCAAGAATGAATCAGATGAGTCTACATCCATGGGTTAACAAGAAGAGGAATGCCAATTTTTCATTCTTGATCATGATGAATCCCTTCTCTTTCCAAGCCATGGTCAAGCATAAACTTCCATCTTCCATGTTTCCCCCATCTTTGATAAATATTCCATTAAAGATTAGTATGTTCCCTATAAACCTAGTCCTCCCTTTTCTAATGATTCTTTCTTCCATAGACCTATCTTTGGTGAATATATTGTCCTTTCATCATCTCTATCTCATCCATCATGTCAAAGACCCCACATTGAGAGGTCATTTATGGATAAGGAATATTATACCAGTAACATCACATCATGTATATCAGAGTTAACATCAAAGTCAACACAAATCTTATATTCATTAGGATCATATTAAACATAAGTATTTGAATCATATTCCTCATTAGAAACATCATCCCTCATAGATATTATAGTAGACAATGATTATACTTTACCTTTTGAATATAACTCCAATTTAGATAATAATCAGTCACCAAGCATATCTTTTGATCCTAATCAAGATGATGAAGTCATAATAGATTTATTACAAGATATATCTATTAAAGATTGTAAAAATGAATCTTATCTTATATTGGATGTAAGTATTATAATGAGCCTTAGTGATCCTTTTTTTGATCTTGAGGATATTTTCTCCAATGTCAAAATTGGGTCTCCTAAGAACCCCTATGGGGACCATGATTCCCCATCACTACTCATTGACCTCATCTCATCATCTCTACCACATTCATCCATCATAGATACTTTTATTCCTATCAATGATCATTTAATCACCTCCATACATAGGTATGAATAGGAACATACATCATTAGACCCCCCCCAAGAAAAGTCTCATATGTCACATATTAAAGGATCTAAGTCAATAATCAACTAATCCAATTAAATACACAAGTTAGTTGTGATCCAAAAATAATTAATCAAAGTCAAGAAGAGTTTCATAATTAGTCAAGTCAAAAAATGTCATCCCCTATTAAAAATATCCTTGAGGTATTAAGGAACCATCATAGTTAAAATAATCATCAACTATCAAATCCAAACTCCTTTGGTGAAGCCTAGCTATAGGCACCATGGGCAATCAAAATCCAAGTCAAATATTAGTAAGTTAAGAATATTTCAAAAATAATAGTAATATGTTTGATAATCCTCATAATATTTGTATCAAAGAGAAATAAATTTAGAATGTCTTGGATCCCTTAATCTCACATAGAATACATCACCAATAAAAATTTCCCTATCCACCATATCTAATGGTGTATGAAACTATTGAACCCCATTTTCACTCCCCTTCTATTGACATTCTCCATCATAACCATATCACTCATTCACATTTTATATCCCACCATAAAAATCAATATGTAATCCATTTCATAACATACCTCAACTATCTAGGTAGCAACATCTTATATCATGGGGCATAATTAATAGTTATATATTTACATTAGATTTCTTAAACTATGATGAATATTGTTACAATAATGATGTCTTAACACACTCATCATTCCTCCTATCTTATATCACCTATCATAACATCTAACAACCCGTATCCAACCCTTTGTCCTAGTCTTTTGTCTTCAAGTCAATCATCCCAATCCACTTTTTTTAAATCCAATCATTCATACAATTCATTTTAATATCATGTTTATATCCTCTAACCAATTATTTATCCTATCTCTAGTAGTTAACATCTAACATTTCATATCCTATTAGACCCCTAATTTTGGCTATGTATTTTGGCTTATGGCATGGAATAAACATGGTGCAAAATGATCATGGCATGGAATGAGCATGGCATGAAATGAGCATGGAGTGGAAGATAATGGCATGGAATACCACAATATGAGTAGACCCAGTCAAATAAGAGGCATACCAAACATAGAACACAAGAAAAGAGGACTCAGTATATCAACCAAAGACTTGGGGAGTGCAAAGGAAGTAGGAAATGGTTGAGGAGTGATTATCAAGGATAGAAAAGACTTCAATAATACATAAATTTTTCACTATACCACATGAAGGAGGACACTTGGCAATAAGGATCCAACACCAAATGAGAATATAGGAGTGTAAAGGCCTGGGTCCATAGGAAAAATAAATAAATGACTGCCATAACTCTTAGTCCAATAGAAATCATTGTCTCATCACTAAAACTATCATAACTAATGTAATAACTTGGTCAAGGAAAACCAAGTATAAATACCCTTGTGTAGATATTTTTAATTCTTCTAAACATTGGTATTATGTAATGATTGATTATGGTAAAATAGTAAAATGATAGAAGTTATTATAATTATGATGTTACATTACAATTGATAGTTAAGTTTCATTATTGTGTTATTATTACATTTATTATGTAACTTTTGGTTCATATTTGACTATAATGAAAATAATTTACCTTATATGAACTTATGTAACACATACTTTGAATTTCATGGCAGTTATATTCTTAATTGTGTTTATTTATGTAATGGAAATGAGGTTCACAACTATGTATTTCATTTTCTATTTAGTCAGTGATTAAGATACATGAATAAACATAATTATATGACAAGTGTATTACTATGAAACATAGTCCATGAGAAATTATTTCTTATTGCATGCTTTGGGTGAGTGCATAAGAGCTCAATCTTATGTGAAATGCCTACTGACCATTTTTACCACAAGTCAAAATGGGTCAACCCATATATTCAAGACTTGATATGGGGATAGAACATAGTTTCATTGGGTGTTTTTTACTTTATTTGATGTCATTTCATATACCATTATATATTTGGTCATAGTCTAGTTTATTCCTTATGTCATTTTGAGTCATCTAGGGGGTTAGACCATCACAACTTATCACACAGGAATGAATAGATAAATTTGATTATGCATTTTACAAGTGTGATTATAATACATTTTTAGCTAAAAGGAATACATAGACATGATACTTTTGGTTCCAAGATCATCCCCTATAAATATGGTGTCTTGATGAGTTCTCCATCTCAAGATATAAGCCTTTAAAGATCAACTAATAGAGATAAATGTGCATGGGAATGTCAAATTCAAGCCTCATGAAATAATTTTTTGGATTAAAATACTCTTAAGATTTAATGTAGGGTTTAAAATTGGTAGGATCTTGAGTGTTTATATCAGATCTAATGATGTGCGAGTGAAGGTAATGTTAGTTAGCCTAGTAGATCTAACATTGTGTGTTCGATTGTGCAAAAGTAGGTCAATGATGTGAGTGAGAGTTAAAGAGTCAAAATATCTTGATCAAATGGAAATATTCAAAATGAAAAAATTATGTTTAATCAAGCTAAGATAAATAACATGCATTTGACCATAAGTACTAAGATCCAATAGTTCATGTTGAATAAAAGAGTCAAGGATCTTGAGATCAAATGTAAAACTAATAAATGTCATAATCTCATATTCCTATGTCATAGATCAATATCTTACATTAAAATTAAAATCAAAGAGACTCCAAAGGAGATCGATAGAGTAATTTTGACTAGATTCTAGATGAATAAGATAAGACTACATGTTTAAATTATGATAGGCATATTTAAAAATGGAATGAGTGATGTGGTAAGGGAATGCATATAATAATACATGTAGGATCAAAGGATTATGTATTGGAGAAATCACTTCAAACTCATACACTACCATGAAATCTTAATCAAGATCTAAGATGAATAGTGATTGGCAACTATGAAGAGTCAAAGTCTAAGAGACCAATGAGTGAATGTAGATGATGAATAAAAGTGTCTAGAAGATAGCTAGTAGCTATAAAAATTTCTTATGAACATCATAGCATAGGTGTAAACTCTCTCCAATCTAGTTTCAAGTGCTTGAGTTGATGATCCATGATGAAGGTAGTTTCCTATGCAAGCAAAAGGTGTTCTTTGCCACATTTTAAGATTTTTATGTTTTGAAGATCCATTTATCCCATTATACCTTTCATGTTTTATTTATAAATCATCCTCCTACATATTTAACTCTTCCTATTAATTATACATGTGTTTTAATGATCTTTATAATTTATTATTTTCTCCTCTCTCTAAAATTCTATAAGTAGCTACCATTTTGAGACTTGTAATGGAATACCATACCATGTATGGGAAAGCCCTACTATAATGATGTCCTATTTTGCCTTTGAACATTAATACAATTATGGTTTTGAGTTCTTGAAAAATTATCTAAGTATGAAATTGATGTATGATAATGTAAAATGATAGCCTTCTATCCTTTCTTCCCTTATCCTTTCATGGTTATGCAAGAGTTCATATTCTAACAGGTAATATAGATTTTATTCAAGTGTGTTAGGCTTATTTTCAAGTGTATGATTGTCCTTAGAGTGTGAAATTTTACCTATGGTTCATTTTCCTTATGTTACTTCACACATCTCACCTCTATATTGAAATACTCATGCTCAAATCATTTAAGACTCTGAGACTAATTTGTATGCTTTGTTTCTTATTGAATGGAGTATGATGGTCATGTGGAAAACATATTTGTGTATCACCCCTTTATATTAGGTTCATTTCATTTAAATTTTGACTCTTTTCCCCATAAGCAAACATTAGAATAGGTGAAATCACTTCAAGATACATTCAAGGAGCTATCCCTTTAAATATAGAGGCTCACTTCCACTATAGATACACCCACATACCTAGAAATGTTTCCATGTTGCCCAAATATAGAAGAGGATTGAACACTCTCTTCTAGGGTGAAATATTTGGTGCCAATCATTCTGGCATGCCCAATGGGACACATTATCTTCAACATAATTTATTAAGGTAAATGATGATCTTGATAACATCAGCTATGAATTGGTGTGCTACTTAGCATTTGGAAACTCCATCAAGGTAAAATATGGTTCAAGGCTATTTTCCTATTATAAAATTTCTTTCATAATTCATGGTTCTCACTAGGTCATCCTCTAGTAGAGTGCTCAACCCCATTAATCTACCTATTCAACTTGAACTTGCCCTTGAAGTTCAATATCATCAACCTAATCTACCCTTTGGAGAACCAATTTATTTTTATATAGAGGAAGAGGTTCAAAAATTAAATAAATTGAATATTTTGAAGAGTTTTAAGAAGATATGGCTAGGTCTCATGCTTTCCATACCTTTAATACTAAAAATACAATCCATCTTCAAGTATATGATGTCATCCCTCCTAGTTCTACAAAAGATGTGCCACTATTCAATGGTGAAAGTCATGTTACACCAAATGAACACATTAGGGATGTCTCGATATTTTTTAGCTTCCATAAAATTGTTGGAAATATTATCATTGATGTAAAAGGTCTAGCATTGTTGGTGATAAAGGCCCCATAGCATTTAATGGTGTTTTTAATGTTCATATCTTGGCTAATGTGTGTTAATATTTATTTAATATTAATGAATATATTTTTGGTTTTATAAAGTCAAAATAAGACCCATGAGAAAGCAAAAGAGTCACGAGGAAAATATAAAAGAAATAAATGAGACATTTTCCCATGAAGGGTCACCTTGAGGAATTCAAAGGGTCACCAAGTGAAGACAAAAGAGGGTATGACACATTTTTCCGTGAAGATTCATCTTAAATAATTCAAAAGGTCACCAAGATAAAGACAAAAGGGGAAGGATGCATTTTCTCATGAAGGGTCACCATGTGACTTTTCAAATGTAAGGATTTGAAGGGTCATGCAAGTTTGGTGCCATTTTCCATGAGGATTGAAAGGCCACAAAGGGTGAATGCCAAAGGCCTTTTAGAAAGCTATACATAAAGGCTTAGGAAGCCATTCTAAATAAGCAATTAAGCAAATCATTTTATCAAGCTGAGAAGAGTAGAGGAGAGATGAGAAAAGAGAATAGATGTAGTAGTATTCTATCATTTGTTAAGAAAGAAACGTTTTAAGATAGTTGTGTTTTTATACATAAGAGGGGCTGGTGATACTATGGGTTAGTGCTCTTGTGGGTTGGTGCTCATGAATCATTGTTGTGTTGGTTCTCAGTAAAGGGGTTGGTGCTCTTACAAGTTGGTGATTATGAACTTTGTAATTTGATTTCGTGCTCATTAATATGCTTGAGATTTTTCTTTGTGGTTTTTCCCACTTTGGGTTTCCACATAAAAATATGATGTCTCTCTCTCTCTTTTGTGGTGCATGTTATTGCTTTAGTTTTATTGCATATATTAAATATATGATTAAAGGGTTAAAGAAAAAGAATTTGGTTAAATAAAATATTTAAGAAGATATATGTTATATTGATTCACCCCCCCCACTCTTAGTATATCCTATGATTAATAATTGGTATCAGAGCAAGTCCTTTTAGAAAGAGTTTAATAGCTTGAAGGTAGATCAAGGAAAGCATGATGGCTAGATCACATGAAGGTTTTTATATGAATAATGAACCTTTGTTTGATAGGACAAATTATGTCTTTTGAATTATAAGGATGAGGACTTACTTGATGTCCCTTGGATTCAACATTTGGCAATCAATGGTGGAGGAATACGAAGAACCACTAACACTTGTAACTACTTTGATAAAAAATAAGGAAAGTAAAAATAATGCTAAAGCTTTAAATGATATTTTATGTGGTTTATGTGAATTAGAATTTATTAAATTTATGTAATGAAAATATACTCATGAGACTTGGGTAAAGCTATATATAATTTACAAAGGTGATGGAAAGGTTTAACAAGCTAAGCTCCAGACTTTTAAAAGATAGTTTGAGAGTTTGAAGATACAAGATGAAAAAAATATATCAAGTTATCTTTTATGGGTTGATCAAATAGTTAATCAAATTCAAGTCCTTGGAGAAAAGTTAGAAGAATCAAAAATGGCATAAAAGGTTTTGAGATCTCTACCAATGAGATATGATGTAAAAGTTTCAACAATCAAGGAGATGAAGAATCTAGCTAATCTAAAAATGGATGAACTACATGGTATTTTTACGACATATGAGATGCAGAATGAATAAGAGAAAACCTCAAAGAGGGAAGTTACTTTTGAGACATTAAGTAAAGACAAGTCTAAAATTTAGGAACCAAGTGACATCTCTAGTGATGAGGAAGATGAAAATAGAGATCTATTCATCTAAAAGCCAAAAAAGTGCACATATAAATATCAAGGAAAATTGCCATTTAAATGTTTTAAATGTGGTAAGATTGGAAACTTTTTAGTTAAGTTCCCATATAAGAATAATGGTGATAATGAAGAAGGAAAGTTTGCATACAAGAAGAACATTAAAGGCAAATTCAAGAAGGGATTTGAGAAGAAGAGTTTATATTCTAAAGATCCTAGCTCAACCAAAGATAGTGGAGTTAGTGACTCAAATGAACAAGAGATTCTATTCATGACCATGTATGCAGATACCTCTGTAATAAAAAGTATAAATGATCAAGAATAAGAACATGATGAAGCTAAGGTGAATCTAGAATAACTCATTTGTGCCTTAGAAGAATTACAAGGTGTTGAGAGGAAGAATCAAAGATTAAAGCTCCATATTAAAAAAAATGAAAATGAGTCAAAGGAAATAATTGAATATTTACAAGAACACATTGAAGAAGCCAAAAATACTGAAGAAGATCTAACAGCTCAGTTGCACAAAGTAAATGAAGAATATGAAATATATGTTTTTGAAATTGCCTCTTTAAAAATAGATCTTAAGAAAACAAATAAATCAATCAATGATAAAGTAACCAATTATTCAAAATTTAAGAATAACACTAATATGTTGAATAAGATATTTGAAAGTCAACAATCAATGTTAGATAAGATAGACATTAGATTTGAAAATAAAAAGAGCTATGTTAAAGCTCTTACAAAAGAAAAAACAAAAAGGGAAGAAGTTAAGAATGCAAAGGACAACTCAAACAAATAAGGTTGGAAAGAATAGAGCTAAAGGTAATTAGGTCAAAAATACAGAAATTAGAACATGTTATATTTTCATGGTTATTGTTTTTATTGTAATGGTTATGGTCATAATAAAATAGAATGTCATTAAAAAGATAATAATTTTAGAAATAAGGAGAAGAAAACTCATGCAGAATCAAGCAAAAGCCATAACTCTTTTGATCCTCTATCAAGATTTGATGAAGAGGCCATAGTATGTTACAAGTGAAATAATTTTGGACATAGCCTAGTATTGTAGAATCATGTTCAAGCCAGCTAATAAGGACCAAAGTTTTAAGGCTTCATTCATCAAGAAGAAAGTTTAGACAAGTTCATGGTAGAATAAATAACCTAAAAATTCTATGTTAGTCTAGACATCTTTGCATGAAATAAATGAATAAAATATATGGTTCATTAACATTAGATGTTAGAGGAACATGATAGGATACAAGAAAAAGTTCATAACTCTAAACATGATCAATGGTGGCACAATGAAATTTGGAAAAAATACCACTACTAAAATAGCTAAAAAAGGTACATTAAGTTTGGATAATTATAGAACTAAGACTAAAAATGTTCTATATTTAGAAGGTATTAAGCATAATATGTTGAGTGAAAGTCAAATGTGTGATCAGGGACACACACTAAAGTTTATGCATAAGGTTGTGAAATTGGGAGAAAAATTCAAATGTGTTGATTATAGATGCTCAGAGGATAAGAAATTATATATATATATATATATATATATATATATATATATATATATATATATATATATATATATATATTATTAGATATCAAAGGTTTAAAATGTTTTTTGAGTCAGGTTTAGGAAATTTGGCTATGGCATAGGAGAACTAAACACATAAAGTTTAACAATCTTATCAACATCATCAAGAAGCAAGTAGTTAGAGATCTTCCAAAGATTACAAAATACTCCAACATGCTTTGTGAACCATGTCAACATAGAAAACAGGTCAGAAAATGGTTCAAAATAAAAGAATTATTGACTAATCAGATGTTACATCTTGTTCATGGACCTATGACAGCTCAAAGTACTCAAGGTGAGAAATATTTCATGTTGATTATTGATGATTTTACACGTATGACTTGGGTGATGTTTTTGAAGAAAAAATAGGAAGCTTTCAACCACTCCAAAGCATTCAAGGATTTTGTTGAGAATGAAACTAATTTAAAGATTAAGTGTCTGAAATCAAATTGAGGAAGATAATTCATGTCAGATGAGTTTATTGAGTATTTTGAAGACCATGGGATAAAGAGACATTATTCAATAGCTAGAACTTCACAACAAAATAGGGTAGTTGAACAAAAAAATAGAATAGTTTAGGAGATGGTGAGGACAATGTTAAATGAATCCAAGATACTAGATAAATATTAGAGAGAGGTAGTAGGTAAAGTAGTGCATGCTCAAAATAGAGTGTTGTTGAGATTCAATAGTGACAGGACTCCCTATGAGCTATGGAAAGACAAACCAGCTATAGTTGATTACTTCAAAGTTTTTGGCAATAGATGCTTCATAAAGAGAATCAATGAAAAATTGGGTAAGTTTGAATCTATAAAAAATGAATGTATACTTATTAGATATTATAGCAAAATTAAAGCTTATAAATGTTATAAAAAAAAGAACCAAGAAGATTATTGAAGTGCAAGTGTCATGATAGATAAAGATGTAGCACAAAGAGCTAGTGATCTAGTAGACACTCCTAAAATAATTGACAAAGAAGGTTTTTAAGAATCAAATGAGGATGAGGAGAAAAAGGACACCAAGACCCCATCCAAATATGTTCATAGAAATCATAATAAGAGTGACATCATTGGGAACATAAATGAAGGAGTTCACACTAGAAGGATGATGGTAAGTGAATCTGATCAAGTTAATTTTTATTTGTTATCCAAAATTCAACATAAATTTTTTTAAGAAGCTAGACATGATGAGAATTGGGTTAAGGCAATGGATGAAGAATTAAATCAGATAGAAAATAATGATACTTGGGAACTAGTGCCTATACCAAAAGATCAAAATGTGATAGGAACAAAATGGGTATACATAAATAAGTTGAATGAAGATGGTGAAGTTACCAGGAATAAAGCAAGGTTAGTATGTAAAGGCTATGTTTAAATAGAGGTTATAGATTTTAAAGAAACTTTGCACTAGTGGTAATGCTAGAGGCTATTAGAATGTTTCTTTCATATGCAGTGTTTAAAAATTTCAAAGTGTTTCAAATGAGTGTCAAGTCTGCCTTCCTGAATGGGAATCCAGAAGAGGAGGTCTAAATTAAGCAGTTGAGGGATTTATTCTCTCAAATGATAGTATCCATATATGTAGATTGAAGAAATCACTATATGGATTGAAACAAGCTCCTAGAGCTTGGTATGCAAGACTTGATAAGTACTTGTAAATCAAGGTTTCAAGAGAGGTTTTGCTGACAGTAATATCTACATCAAATATAAGGTGAGTATCGGTTGATTATTTTGGTATATGTTGATGACATAATATTTGGAGGAAACATTAAAAAGATGACAAAATAATTTTATGATAATATTCAAAAATAATTTGAGATGTTTATGCTTGGATAATTGTCATTTTTCTTAGGGCTACAAAAACTTTAGTAAAAAAAAGGAATTTTCATATCTCAAAATAAATATGCTAAGGAGATGATAACAAAAATAGATTTTGAGGATTTTACATTAGCTAGCACATTAATGGGTATAGGAAAAAAGGTAAGGATGAAGATTCATCTATTACAGATCAATCTTTGTATAGATCTATGATTGGTAGTCTTTTATATTTGATAGCATCAAGACTAGACATCATGCATAAAATAGGCATGGTTGCAAGATATAAGTTAGATTTAAAGGAAATTCATGTTCAATTGGTGATAATAATATTTAGATATGTCAAGGGAACATTGGATTATGGATTGTGGTATCCCATAGGTAAATATTTCACTTTGGTTGCTTATATAGATTTAGATTTGGAAAGTTGTTTGAATGACATAAAGAGTACAAGTGGAGGATATTTATTCCTTGGTGATACCTTAGTATCTTGGTTAAGCTAGAAGCAAAACTTAGTATCAATTTGTACAGTTGAAGAAAAATATATTATAGCAGTGTTGTGCTGTATTCAAGTGCTTTGAATGAAGAAAACTTTAGAAGACATCAAGGTAAAATATGACAAAACTATCTCTATTTTTTGTGACAACATAAGTGATATTAATATTTATAAGAATCTAGTGATGCATTTAAGAGCAAAATATATTCCTATTAGATATCACTTCTTGAAAGAGTAGGTTACATATCAGTAGGTTAAGTTGGAATATATCAGTACTATAGAATAGATTACAAATATTTTCACAAAGGCACTACCAAAACACACATTTGAATATCTATGAGAGAAGTTGGGATTAATTTCTTTTACTTCCTATCATTGAGGATCAGTATCGGTTGATGGGGAACTAAGTTTTAGTTCTAGGATAGACCCTTTCCCATTGATGTCAAAGGGGGAGAAGAATAGGAATAGGTATGAAATGCTACAATAAGGGGGAGATATTGTATGTTTTTTAGTTGGCAGTATGTGTAGGTTGGCATGTGTAGTACTTGTTTTAAGATGTGGCAGTTTTAGTTTGAGGTTACCATCAATGACAAAGGGGGAGATTGTTGGAAATATTGTCATTGATGTCAAAGGTCTAGAATTATTGATGATAAAGGCCCCATAGCATTTAATGGTGTTTTTAATGTTCATATATTGGCTAAGGTGTGTTAATATTTATTTCATATTAATAAATAGATTTTTGGTTGCATGAAGTCAAAAGAGGGCCCATGAGGAAGTCAAAGAATCATGAGGAAAAAACAAAAGAGGGAAAGGATGTAGTTTCCCATGAAGGGTAATCTTAAGGAATTCAAAGGGTCAACAAGTGAAGAAAAAATAGGGTATGGAAAATTTTTCCATGAAGAGTCATCTTAAGGAATTCAAAAGGTCACCAAGATAAAGACAAAAGGGGAAAGGATGCATTTTCTCATGAAGGGTCCCCATGTGACTTTTCAAACGTAAGGATTTGAAGGGTCATTCAAGTTTGGTGCCATTTTCCATGAGGGGTGAAAGGTCACAAAGGGTGAATGCCAAAGGTCTTTTGAAAATATATAAATAAAGGCTTGGGAATCCATTTTAAATAAGCAAGTAAGAAAATCATTTTATTGAGCTAAGAAGAGCAGAGGAGAGAAGAGAAAAGAGAAGAGATATAGTAGTATTCTATAATTTGTTGAGAAAGAAAAATTGTGAGATATTTATGTTTTTATACACAAGAGGGGTTGGAGCTCCTATGGGTTGGTGCTCATGAATCATTACTATTTTGGTGCTTAGAAAATGGGTTGGTGCTCATGAATCCTTACTATGTTGGTGCTTAGCAAAGGGGTTGGTGCTCTTGCAAGTTGATGCCTACTAACTTTATAATTTGAGTTGGTGCTCATTCATATACTTGAGATTATTCTTCATGGTTTTTCCCACTATGGGTTTCCACGTAAAAATTTGGTGTCTCTCTCTTTATCTTGTGTATTTCATGTTATTGCTTCAAGTTTATTACATATCTTGAATGTATGATTAAGGGGTTAAAGAAAAAGTTTTTGATTAAATAAAATATTAAAAAAAGATATATGATATATTGATTCACCCCCTCCTATCTCAAGATGAAGCCATGATGCAGACAAGTGAAGGTGGATATCCTTACGGAGAGATCTTCACCAACTTCCTAGTTGAGGACACTTTTGTGCTCAATAAAGGAACCTCTATTGTAGATAACATGCTCATTAAATCCTCATACAAAGCAAAAACTATGGCTATAGGTGTGGCAACCTCAAATAATTTTGTGCATCTTTCAAATCAGAATGTTGGAAGGATTGTTCAAGGTAATACACTCCTCAAGTTCCAATCACTTCCTTGCCTCCAAGAATCCAAAATAAAGTAGGTATGGATTTTTTTTTAAGTGTAGATTCATTGAAGAGTACTAAAACATCCATTTACCTTTGGGATGTTCTTCATATGCCTGGTCAAAAACAACTCCTATAAAAATAGTTACCTACTATCCCTACTAGTGTCCCTCCTTCAAATCAAATTAATAGTCATTTTATCCTTGAAAATTATCCAAAAACTATTTTTAAACCATCCACTAAGGTTTATAAACCTCCACCATTCTATCTCACTCTCATAGTGGGTGATAAATTGGTCCATAACTACATATTTGATAGTGGATCTTTTGCTTTAGTCGTGCCCAAAGTGGTAGTTGATAAGTTGGGCTTGCAATATGAGACTTATAGAAAAGGAGTCCTCAAAATAGATGGTACACCTACCAAGATGATAAGATTGATCAGAAACTTGAAGGTTTTATTGCATGATTATCCTAGTTTTCCTATTCTTAAAGATATAATTGTTCCTGACATTCTAGCTCACTTTACAATTTGATTATAAAGAGACTTTACAACCAATATAGGTGGATATCTCTTAGCTAATTGGTATTTATTGGATTTTAAAACAAGATATGGAACCAAGGTGACCATAAGAACTCAACCTCTTTTAAGGTTTCATATTGAGTCCTATGTTGAGACAAGTTCTAATCTGAATTGTGTTGTTTGTGAAGAGGATTCTATTGTAGATGATGGTAATTCTTCCAAGATTAAAGGAATTTATGATTTATTTTTTGATGAATATGGTACCAATACTTATGAGCATGATCCTTATGCATTTATGGAGGAAACTGATCTAGGAGTATATTATATACATGAAGGAATACTAACACCTCTACGTTTCAAAGAAGAAGGTGAAGATGATGAGATGTGGAAGATGTTTTTTAATGGCTCAAGAAGTAGAGTTGGTGAAAGATATGGTGTTATGTTGGTTTCCCCATCTAAAAATCAATTTTATGCTTCATATATATTCCATTTTATTTTTACTTGTAATGTGGTTGAGTATGAAGGTTTAATTCATGGGCTTCAATGGGTAAGGAGAAAGGGAATCAAGAACTTGCAAGTATATGGAGATAGTGAATTGGTTGTTCATCAAGTTAGGAATGTGGTTGCTACCAATAACCATTTACCTTGGTTATATAATCATAGGTTATTGGATTTGTTTGAAGACTTCAATACATTCAACATATAATCAGTCCCAAGGGAGCAAAATAATCATGCTGATAGACTAGCTACCATAAGAGCTCAATTTGATACTCCTACTACCATAAAAGAAGAGGGGAAGAAATATAAAATTAAGATCATTATCAAACATTTTGTACTTGATAATGAAGTGTATTAGTAAGTTTTTTATAGTCACAAACACATTACATGCTTCTTATAAAATAAAGTTGAGTTGTCTTTAAAGAATCAAAAGAGACTCCAAGAACAATTCGGTGATCAGATTGTGTAGCTAAGGATTAATAAGATACCTAAGGGTATGGTGACCTTATAAAGTATCTTTAATTATAATGATCAAAATAATAAGGAAAAATTGAGTATGTCTACAAAAGAAGATAACTATGAAAGAGTCTTGATATTCACAGATAGACTCCTCAAACTAGGCAAGGTATGGTCTACATTAGACAAGCAAGCTTTCATTGAGTTTCATCAATATTCTCATGATATATTTTCTTGGGAATCTAATGACCTCAAAGTATTTTATCCTATCTTAACACACCAAACCATTTAATTTGAACCTAGAGTTAAAGTGGTTAGACAAAAACAAAGACCCATTAATCCCATGATTGAGCAACTCATGAGGTTAGAGCTCACTAAATTCCTTGAATCTAAAATAATATTTCCTATGAATAATTAAAAATGGGTAGATAACCTTGTTCCTTTTATAAATAATAATGGGGATATAAGACTTTGTGTGGACTTTAGAGATACTAATAAGGTTCCACTCAAAGATCACTATCCTCTACCTTCAATGGATCAAATTTTGCAAGTTATTTTAGGATCTCAATGTTTTTAACTCTTATATGGATATTCAGGTTATAATTAGATTCTTATGAATTAAGATGATTACTTTAAGACAAAAATCACTACTAAATGGGGAGCTTTTGCTTAGAGAAACATGCCATTTGGTTTGTCAAATGTTGGCACCACCTTTTAAATAGCAATGGGCATGGCCTTCAAAGGTTTAATCAATGAGATGTTATTGGTTTATCTAGATTCTTTAATAGTGTTTTCTAAGAATATAATGAACATATGAAACACATGAGATAAATGTTTGAAATATGTAGGTAGTATGGAGTATCTCTTAATCCAAAAAAATGCATCTTTGATGTCTATGAAGGTAAGCTCTTAGGACACATTATTTCCAAAGATGGTTTGTCTATTGATCCTAAAAAAATAGAGCTTATTTTAGGCATATCATTGACCTTACATAATAAAGGTATCCAAAGTTTCTTAGGTAAGATAAATTTTTTAAGGAGATTCATACCTAGTTTTACATCTTTGGTTAAACCTATCACAACCATGCTAGAAAAGAATCAAGTCTTTTCTTGGACTAAGGAAGGTAAGAATAGTTTTGAAGCCATTAAAAAAGAAATTACACAAGATCCTACTCTTTTAAACCTTAATTTTTCTAAATATTTCATGTTGTATTCATTTTATAACCTTGATACTATCTCAGCTATGTTACTACAAAGGAATGATGAGGGTGTAGAATAACCAATTGCATTATTTAGTCAAGGTTTGGAAGATTATGAAGTAAATTATACCTTTGATGAGAAGAAAGTCATTTTTTTTGTCATAGGACTAAAGAAGTTTAGGCATGTGGTTTCAAAAAATAAAATTCATGTTATGGTCTCTCATCCTAGTACCAAGGAGTTTATTTTGAGCAAAGACCTTAGTGAGAAGAGGGCAGGTTGGATCACTAAGGTAATGGAATATGATGTTGATATCAAAGTGACAAAGTTGATAATAGGTAAGGGCCTTTGTAAACATCTAGATTTAGATCTTCATGAGTCAAAAAAATAGGTTTTAATCAATCATGATTTCCCTCAATTAGTTGGTCCATTGCATATATAGAGTTGGACAAAAGATGTGATCAGATTTATACAAAGTCATGAGTATCCTAATGTTATGAATATATCTCAAAGGAGAATATTTAGATTGAAATATATTCCATTTTTCCTTATAAATGGTGTCCTTTTTATAAGATATACTAATGGTGTATTATTTATGTGCATTAACAATGACCAACTTGGAGTGTTGCTTAAGAAATTCCATGATGGAATAATAGGAGGTCATTTCTCCCTAAGAACAACAACTGGAAAGATCATGAGGGTAGGATATTATTGGCCTAGCCTTTTCAAGGATTTCCATCATTCGGTGAGAAGGTGTGTACAATGTGCTTTCTTTGTTGTAAAATAAGAGCTTACAGCTCTTCCTTTGAAGCCTATCCATGTGGGTCAACCTTTCATGCAATGGGGTCTTGATTTCATTAGCTTGATAAACCCCCCATAAAGTGTTGGTCATAAATGGATACTTATAGTAACTAATTATTTTACAAGGTGGGTTGAGGTAGTAACATTGAAGGAAGCTAATGAGAATGTTATCTTGGAGTTCTATGAGAGCATCATAACAAGGTTTGTCACTCGTACTATTATTTTAGACAATGATCTTGCTTTCACGGGTGTTAAGATAGTTGATTGGGAAAATAGTAATGAAATATTCTTGAGTACTTCATCTAACTACTACCCTCAGGGTAATGGTTTGGCTAAATCTACTAACAAGAATCTGATCAAAATCATCAAGAGAACTTTGGAGCATAACTAGAGGGCTTGGCATACCATATTGAAAATAACCTTATGGATTGATAGGATAATCCATAAGATGTCAATAGGGAATTCTCCTTTTGTTATATTCTATGGAAGAGAGGCTAGGTTTTGTATCTCTCAAGAGATTCGTACCTTAGAATTGGCACATCAATTAGAGTTGCTTGAAAACACTCCAATGGAGATGAGATTGACAAAATTAATAGAGCTATAAGAGACTAAAGATAAGGCTCATCAAGTTATGGAGCATCAGAAAGTATTAATGAAGAGGTATTTTAACAAGAATTCAAATCCAAGATCATTTAAATAAGGTGACATAGTATGGAATTGGGATGAATATAGAGAAAAACTAGGGAGGCATACCTAATTTGACACCCTATGGAGTGGACCATATGTTATCATCAAGTGAAAGAAAAGTAATTATTTCTAATTAGAAAGGATGAATGGAGAAGAGATGCCTGTCCTTGTGAATGTGATACATTTCAAATCTTTCTATTGAGGAATAAAGGTTAGTTTTGTAAATTTTAGATTAGATGTGTGTTTTTTCAGTTGTGTGTGTGTTGTGTTCCCTAAGTGTTCTAGTTGAACACATGTATTTATTTTGAGTTTATCTCATTTTGTGTGCCTTTCCCTTATGTTTTGTGTGTTTTAAAATTAAATTTTTGTTTCAAAACTATGTATATATGAATCCATATCCCCATGGAGAACATTAGGTAACTGGTCATGGCATATCAAGCATACCACCCTTGGAAAATTGCCAAGAATGTTAACCATTTCTACCACAAGTTAAAATGGGTCAACCCTTTATAGTCGAGACTTGATATGGGAATAGAACATAGTGTCATAAGGTTTTTTGTGATTAATTTTATGTCATTTAATACTCTACTCTATATTTTTTCATATTCTAGTTTAGACCTTATGTCATTTTGAGTCATCTAGGGGGTCAGACCATCATGGCATGTCACATAAGAATGAACAGATCAGTATGATTATGCACTTTAAAAGTGTGATTAAAATAAAATTTTAGATTAAAATTGCTACATATAAATTATGATTTTGGTGCCAAGAACATCCCCTATAAATATGGTGTCTTGACAAGTTCTCCATCTTAAGATACAAGCCTTTAAAGATCAACTATCAGAGATAGATGTACATGGGAACATCAAATTCAAGCCTCACGAAATATCCATTTGGATTAAAATGATCCCAAGGTTTAACATAGGGTTGACAAGTGGAAATATATCTAGTCTTTGGATCATATCTAATGGCATGCAAGCGAAGGCAATGTCAATGGGCTTGACAGATCTGATGGTGTACATTTGATCCAAAAGTAGATCAATGGTGTGAGTAAGAGTCAAAGAGTCAAAATATCCTGATCAAACACAAAGATTCCAAGTGGTGAAATGATTTTCAAGCAATCTAATATCAATGGCATGCATTTGATTATAGGTACTAAGATCTAATGATGCATGTTGATTCAAGGAGTCAAGGATATCAAGATCGAACATAAAGTTGATAAATGCCATAATATTAGATGCCTAGGTCATAGATCAATGACTGATGTTAAAAGTTAAATCAAATACATTTTAGAGGATATTGATAGATCAATTTTAATTAGATTCTAGATGGATAAGATAAGGCTACGTGTCTAAATGATGACAAGAATATTTGAAAATGGAATGAGTGATGTGTCAAGGGAATGCCACATAATTAGCCATATAATATCAAAGGATTCTGTAGTAAAGCAAATACTTCAAACTCATACATCAACATGAAAGCTCAATCGAGATCCAAGATGAATAGTGACTATTAGATGTGAAGAGATGAAGTCTAGGAGAATAATGGGTGAATGCAGATGATGAATACAAGTGTGTCTAAAAGATAACTAGGAACTAGTAAAATGTATTATGACTATCATAGCAAAGGTGTCAACTCTCCCTAGTCTAGTTTCAAGTTCTTGAGTTGATGATCCATGATGAAGGTAATTTATTTTATGAATAAAATGATTTCTATGCCACATTTTATGAGTTTTAGTCTTTTGAAGATCTATTTATCCCATTAGACATTATATGGTCTATTTCTAAATTCATCATCCTACATATATAACTCTTCCTATCAATTGGACATGTGATTTAGGGACCTTTGAACTTCATTATTTTCATCTCTCTTTTAAATTTTATAAGTATATGCCATTTTGGCCTTTGTAATGGAATACCACACCATGTATAGTGAAGCCGTACTATAATGATGCCATATTTTACCTTTGAACATTAATACAAATATATATTTTAGTTCTTAAATAATTTTCTAGGTATGCAAGTGATGTATGGTGATGCAAAGTGATAACCTTCTATCATTTATTCCCTTATCCTTTCATGGTAATATAGAGTATATTCAAGTGTGTTAGGATTATTTCAAGTATATGATTGTCCTTGGATTTTGAAATTTAACCTCTAGTTAATTTTCCTTATGCTACTTCACACATCTCACCTCTATATTAAAATACTCTTGTTAGAATCCCTTAGGACTTTGAGACTAATTTATATGCTTTGTTTCTTAGTGAATGGAGTATGTTGGTCATATGAAAAAAAAATTAGTGTATCACCCATTTATATTAGGTTCATTTCATATAAATTATAACTCTTTTCCCCATAATCAAGCATTAACATAGGTTAAATCACTTTAAGGTACATTCAAGGAACTAGCCCTTTAAATCTAGAGGCTCACTTCCACTATAGGTACACTACATACCTAGAAGTATTCCCATGTTGCCCAGATATAAAAGAGGCTTGAACACCCTATTCTAGGGTGAAATATTTTGTGCCAATAATGAAAATGTATTATCTTGTTAGGAACTAGAGACTTCAGTAACCTAGGAAAAAGTTTATAGAAAAACCCAACATTTTAGTTTCATTGCTTGGATCCATAATATTTATTTTATAGTAATGAGAAATTCTTGAGTGATTATCTCTAAAAAATATTGAATGATGGATTACTAGGGTCATTTATATAATTTTATAATTCCATATCTTGAACCAAGATTTTATACATGTTCATGGGTTGAACAACATTTATATAGCTCTTTATATGAAACTTTCTTTGTCAAAGTCCCTATTCATTTGCATCCTTGGCTCTCAGCCTATGCTCAAAATCAGTTGCAAAATTTTGGGTGGAGGCAATCTTGGATGATAGAGTGTTAGAGGGCCTTAGAATTCTTGGGAGCATTGTGGACATGAGCTATTAATATCTAGTGGAGAGGGGTGTTGAATAGATACATCTTAGAGTATGTTATAACCACTTACTCCTGTCTAGAAGAAGCCAAGTTCTAGTTACTCTAAGAACTATGTGGTTAGTATATTAAGCATTTTAAACTATAAGTAAATAATCTATTTATTAACTCTAGACTTTAAATTATGCCTATGGAGGGCTAAACCTATCCTTTCATGATAAACATGGTTGGGAGTGGAATGTAGGGGTGTTAGTGAAGGATTGTTGGTTCATAATCATATATAATCAGTAAGAGTTATAAAAGAATAAATATGATGAAACTTGACAAAGGGTTATAGGTGTAATTAGGGTAGGAAGGGGACAAGAGGACTTAGGAAGTGTTGTTAGGATCTATAGGGAAGCGTAATATTATAAGGAAGACTCAACAACTTTTAGATTATGACCAATGAAAACTTTAACATATGTGGGAAAAACTAGATAAATAGTGGAAAATAAAGAAACTATTCTAAACCAATATAGTTACCTAACCATATTACAAGCTCATGATTTTTATCTAGATGACTTGATACATAACTAGATACAGATAGTGTGGAACTAGAGATAGACCCCATAAGAGAACCTTTTACTGAGAAAATTTTTAACTGTACTGAATTGACACTTTATTTTCCTCTTCAAGGGAATTTCATGGCCTAACATGGTATGCCTAGTGGATTTGAAATAAGTAGTGGGTAGAGTACTAATCCATGCATTATAAATCAACCCGTTACCACACCCAACATTTCAAGTGTCACCTTGTAGGGATTGGCTTATGGGATTACAAGGTGGTGGAGCTATTTGATAAAGAAGTTGTTGCTTGAAATAAACTTTAAGAGGAAGTGGCCATGATGAAACACTAGTTATAAGTTTCCATAATAACAAAGGTCAAAACATTAAATTTATGTAAGGTTATTTTGGGCCAAAAACTAGCATTGGCATATGAGGTCCCTTTAGAGGGAGAGGTTATTGATAAGATGGAGACACTTATGAATCTCCTATTAAAATAATTTAAGGAGTAGCCCATGCTAATAAATGAAACATTATGGGAATCTAAATAGTTTTCCAAATTAGTGTAATTATGCATGCATACTTTACAACACATTAGGGAAGTGATCTCCATCTTGGATGATATTTTTGAGGTGGCATGATCGAGTAAAATTTTGGAAGCTCAAATCTAGGTAGAAGAGTTTAAACAACAACAATTGGTGGATACTTACCTGTTAATAAAATACCACAATGAGTGCACTAAGACATTTAAGGTTTAGGCATCCAATTCCTAACATCATTATGTTAAAATTATCAATCTTATTCAAAATTTGTGAAAAAGCATAATTTGGGCCAAATCCATGTAAATGCGCTAAATGGTTCAAACTTTTTGTACACAAGTTATGATTTAGGCTATTGTATCCCTAAATGGGGAAATGAATTTTATGTGATTATTAACTTATATCAAATCATTTTGAGTCAAAATGATGAAAATGTATTTTAGTGCTCTGGATCACTCTTTTCTTCTAATTCAAAAGTACACGACACATGCATGTGTTATTTTGTGTCCACAACATCCTAAATGGGATATTGGTCCATAAATAACTAACATCTTCTTATAATTACTCTCCAATCAAATTATGCCCCATTAATATGACATCTTGACCAGTTTGATTAATAGTGTGTAATCGAATTCCAAAAGAACTACATAAAAATTGGTTAATCTCACTTAAGCTAATTAATTCAAAATATGAGTTTAAGTGGAAAATCCATGGAAGTTATTAAATATCTTTTAGTTGTAAATTAATTATTATCATCTACATCTTCAAATGAAATTATTTTTGAGGTGGCATCCATAAGCCATAAATGCAATAAATATTAGTTTTATAGCCTCCCATGCCTCTTTAATGCCCTTTCCTTCCAAATATTTATGAGGGTATTTATGGATTAATGATAAAAAATTAGATTAATTTATGGCCACACATCTTTATCTCAAGATGGATGGTCATGTTTGATCCTAATCAAATTTAAAATTTTATAAATAGGAGAGCCGATACCACCATTTTTAAGCTTCATTTTTGTAAGCTTATTATGTAGAATTCTATCCACAAGCCATTTGTATGTGGTGTTTATTATACTTAATTTACAATATTATAGATTCAATATAGGCACAATAATAATTTTCATATCATAATCCTAGTTTCATTGGTGAGTAAGAGATGATGGAGGAGCTTTGCCTTGCATCATTGATGAAGACTTGAGTACCAAATCAAGGGGAAAACCATATTTTGAGCCACATTTAGGTATGGGATACTCTTAGGAAGATATTATGTATGATTTCTTTCATTTTCTATTAATTGTCATTTGCCAAAACCTGTCGAAAGATTTGGCTTAGCTTGTTATGTTATTATGCATTTTTATTGAGTTTTCTTGACTAATGCTTGATCTAACCATCTTTGTAATTCATATCTATATCTTAGTATGCATGGTTGAGCCACACAACCCACTCAATTAAGGAAGACACTTTAAAATTTTATAAAATCTAAAAAGTGTTTAAAAATACTTAAAATCAAGTTTTTATCATTATATTCTCATGTTTTTGACATTTTTTGTTGACACAATTTACACAGTGACAAGTATCAGTTATGTGTAACTGACATCAATTTTGTATGATCAACATCAGTCTAAGCTAACTAATATCAATTCATATTCAATAAAAACATGGAGAAAAATAACTTTTTAGAGCTTTATTCAAAATTAAAGTTGGTCATTTTGAGTTTTTAAGTCCCTATTTAAACATATATTACATGATCTAGAGCTTTACTAGAGATTTTATCCTAACTTAGGCTAAGAAGTGTTTTTTGTGAAAAATATTTTTTTTCCTAAAGGTTCACAAGTGATTTATATTGGTATTTATCAATTGACATTAGTTTTTTTATGATCGGCATCAATCACTATTGACTAAAATCGATCTTTGTGTTTTAAAAATAGAGAACTTGAGAGCAAGATTTCAAAAATTGCTTATTTGGTTGAAAATTATGCTTCAAAGTAGAAGGAAACTCTCTATTTTTTGAAAAAATCACATGGAAAAATGACCAATTTGATCATAATTAAATCTTGAGCCTTCCCTTTGGTGTTTAAAAGGAACCTACATGTTTTTAAGTCAAGTTGTTTTGTGAAACTTTTCAAAGTTTTTACAACTACGGCCAAGGGACCAAGAACTTCATCAATTTTTTTTACTTTTCTGCTTAAAACTAACACTCACTTAAATTATAAAGTTTTCAAAAGTGTGTTGTTTTATTCAAAATCATTTATTTCTTTTTTATTTTTTGTATAAAATAAAGAGTATGTGTATGCTCTCCCCCATCCCGTTTAGGGAACTTGGGTGACCAAAATAACCTTTTCATTACAATTGTGCCTTTATCTAAGGTGTGAAAATAAATTTTTCTATGCTCTCCCCAAAACCTATATGGTTTGGGTGATCTAAAATCAACCTCTTAAGTATTTTTACTTAGTTTTATTTATAGAAGATTTGATGTGGGGTTTCATCTCCTAGTATTGTTTCAACCCCACTGCATGGTGAGGTATATAAATCAAGGCACATATATTTCAAGAGATAGGGGGTGAGCAGCTAACCTCTCCTTTTGTAACAAAAACTTGAGTTAGGTGTGGTTAACCAAGGGATTCCACTAAGCAATACATAGATAGAATCACCATGAAAATGAATAGACCATTACATATTAAGTTAATTTATATGAACTCAATTGACTTGAGGCATCTCTAACATTATCCATGCTTGGGACCATCTAAATGGTCAAAAATTTAAGTTTTAAAATAACCCTACTTATCATGGACATACTATTGATGTAGGTCAAGTAGCTCAAAGGTTTATGTTGTTATAAAATCTCTTAAGAGAAGGGTGTGTAAAAACCCTACTAGTTCATGCACTTTTATTTTTGGATTAACACTTAAAATCCTCTCAAGAGCATATATATAGATGGATTTCAACAATATGAAGCAACCTTGTCAGTTTAGGGCTTGAGATGATTTACTTAGTTGTATTTGTCTTTTGTTTTACTCGCTTGGTCATTTTTTGAGTCTAAAACATGTTTTTTATCAAAAAATAAAACCAAACACATTTTTTCCACCATTTATTGAAAAAGGAGGTGTTACACTAGTCAAATCCAAATCATCTTTTGCCTTGTTTAAATCCTCAACTTAAACATTGTGTTTGTATTTATCTAAATAACATTGTTATGTTATTCATTTGTTTATAAACCAATTTATGAAAATATCCAAGTCCTTAAGTTTTTAATTCAAATTTAGAATCTCACCTTTCTAAGTTCTAGGGCAACATGTTAATTAGGTTTTCTATTTTCACTTAACTTGAGTCAACTTGGGTATGATTCCACATTTGGGTTGAAGGTCATTTATAGACTCATCATCATTTAATCATTATGAACCTAGGTCATCTATCATTTCACTTATGCTCTAAGTTATAGAACAAATTATATTTTATCTCCTATTACCATGTGGTGATGTTGTGCTACCAATTTGGTTTAAGTTTTATACATAGGATTTTTTTCATGTTTTCACATCTTGAGTTTCTTAGTTTGCATTATCACCTTCCTAATCTGAAGGGATTTATTTTAATTTTATAGTAGTAACTCATTAAATTTAAATATATTGTATGGTATTGACATATCTCTAAACCTATGTTTGGTTTACCTTTTTACACTTTGGTCTTTGAGTTATCATACCCTCTTCTAATATCACAATTTCAACCCACCAAAGTTGAGTAATTTTGTGAACCATTTATTCTAATTGTATGGTACTACACCACCTCATTTTTATTATAGTATCTTTTTTACCTTGTCACTTGTTTGAAGAAAACCAAAACACACCTTGTTAACATTTTAAAAACATTTTCCAAATCTTGTCAAATGTAGAAAACAAACTTCTAGACATGACACAAAGGTACACTCATAGTGGGGTCCCTTATGGTTCTAGCTATGAGGAGGAGCACTTGTATGATGGAGAGGATAATTTTTTTGTCTTTAAGGACATTCCCATGACTATAGGATTGGAGGAATATTATTTTGAACATCAACCCATAAGAAAAAAGACAAAACTCTCCTAAAGTTGATTGAATCTGGTACTAGATTACCTTCAAATTTTCTTATGAAATAATTGCATACCTTGGTTAGGGTAGAAGAACAATAATGAGAATAATTAATTTATAATATTTTGAAAATATTTTTTTATTATTCTATCAAAGTAAAATAATTACTCATAGAATTAAAACCTAATGATCAAGATCTTGTTACCAAGACCAAAAAGATAAGTCAATGATATGCAGACCAATTTATTATGGACTTGAAAAACTCTTTAGTTACCACTTCAATACATAATGATGCTTCCAAGGAACAAGGGAATGCATTTGAATCAAAATTAAATATTTTAGTTGAGAACACACCTATGATGGATCAAGATATCTCATTTCAACAACCTAAGTCCCAAAATGTTCTACAACATGCTTTGCTAGACATAGAGCATACATTTTTCAATCATCAAGAACCTCTTATTTATTCTCAAAATCAAGGACTAGAGCATTCTATACATATTAAGGATATTGTTAAAAATAATTTGGCTAGTTCATCTCAACCAACATGTATATTGGTGAATAGACCACAGACTCCTCAAAATCAATAGAACATGTATAATTCAAGATGACCAACTTCAAGGAATGTTAATCAACCCAAAAATCAATGGCTCACTTACTCGACTCAAAAAGTGAACTAAAAAAAGGTTTTGGATTGTAGGGTGTACATCCCTAAAAAATCCATGAAATAGGGGTACATACCACCCCAACATAATTATATTCCACCACCAATACACCAAACATACAAGAGTGGAATTTGATGAAAGAAATTATGTCATGATTGGAGATGAGAAACATAATCAAAAAGTACAAATATGATGAGATATGTCCATATCCATTTTATTTAATTTTTATCCAAGTTTTCAACCTCATTTTGAAGCACCCAAATTCAAAAAAATATAAAGGAAAGGGTGAACTTCATGAACAAATTCAAGAATTTTTTATATTATTCCAAAAGGTAGCTTAGAGTAGTGTTTTCTTGCTTCATTTTTTCTATGAAGTTTAGTGGTACAATCTTTAGACTGGCTTCTTAAGTTACCTAAGGGATCATTAGATTGGAAATATATATCTAAACAGTTTATCAACCACTTCTCTTATAACATTCAAGATGAATTGATCATTTTTGACTTGTGTAAAATGAAACAACAAAATGGAGATAGCTTTGAAACATATCTATAAAGGTAGAGATCATTCATTGGTCACTTTTGACATAATTTTCCAAACAAATAGTTGGCCAAAAAAATTTCATAGAATTTACACCCTAAGTTGGTGCACAATTTATGGCTTGGTTGTACAAAAAACATTTGAAAAAATTATAGAAAAGGGTGTATAGATTGCTAAGGTGTTTATCACCAAAGGCCTTGTCAATATTTACTCATAGGGTCAAACATCAAATCATATCCAATATCCTAGTGAAACAATTACAATAGATAAACCTAAGGGTTTAAATAAGAACAAATACATAGTTAGAATTGGAGTAACTTAATCAAGACATGTACAAATGGTGCAAGCCCCACCAGATCCAAATGTGTAATTAGCTCCACCTAATCTACCAAACACTTTGAAATGAGTCCCTCTTCAAAGGGTATTTAATAACAACTTTAGATTCTTTAGAAAACTAAGAGAGCCTATTAAGGTAGTGTTCCAAAATCTCATAGTAGCTAATTTAATTATATGGCCTATACCAAAGCCATTTATTACATATTAGTATAAACCTAATTAGTATTAGGAAAATGAATTTTTCAACTTTCATCAT
This sequence comes from Torreya grandis, assembly GCA_037957365.1. Taxonomy (NCBI): domain Eukaryota; kingdom Viridiplantae; phylum Streptophyta; class Pinopsida; order Cupressales; family Taxaceae; genus Torreya; species Torreya grandis. The sequence continues at coordinate 533,521 of JARHVA010005643.1, forward strand.
GTTGTTGGTCATGGTGCTTATCATTGCATCCATTTGTGACACCTTATTGAATATTTGATTAAGAGTAGTGAATTTGAGATCAAATTTGATCTATAGGACACTAATTAGGATATAGGAATCTACAAAGATCCATTTCTTAGACATAATCAACAACCATCAAGGAATAAGTAGAACCAAGGATAGAATCAGTAGAAAAATTAGACTCGAGGTCAAAGTCATAATCAACATGATCATAATTAGGATCAAAAGACCCATGCTAACAACCTGGGTTACAACAACATGACTTACTACTATAACAATAATGTGGGATGCATTTCTTCAAACAAAATTAACATTGTTATTGTTAAAACCCATGAATCATCCCATACTCCTCATAGTACTAGACCCATTTTTATAGGGTCAACACCCTCTCCCTTGATTAATGTTGTATCGAGTTCACGTAATTCTATTGCACATCCATTTACATGGGTTACCATCTATGGACCTCATTTTTCCTCTAATTATAATGGATACTTATCTAATCAAAATTATTTAAATGCAACTAGATGCCCATAAGTCACCCTTCAAGGCCCTTTACCTTCATATTCTAATTATAATGGCTCTTTTACACCTCTATATTATGCAGTCATAACTAGATTCTTGTGATTTAATATTAGGGCCCTTTTCCTTCTTCTTATTCCACTAAACCCAATGTGAACATTATGCCTTTGGATCCAAAGCTAAACACTATGCTAGCCAAGGCTAAATCATCTCATCCTACAATTGAAAAACCTTATAGTCTATCAAACCATCTAAGCAAAACCCCTACGTATATTTCCATTTTATATCTCTTACATATTTCTAAATTCCATATAACTATTTTAAATGACCTTTTATAGAAATCCATTGTCCCCAATGATATTAATCCTGAATAGTTCCAAACACTTGTAGGACATTTGTCTTTATTTTGATATCTCATGTTTGATCAACAAAACATGTCCACTCTTGGTCCAAGCCATAATAAACCTTTGTATATTGAGGTATTCATTGAAAACAATATGATAAAGTACATTATTATAAATAATGGTTCAGGGCTAAACATAGTGTCCCTCAAATTGGTGTAGATATTGGGCTCCACTGTGAATGACATTTAACTAGAGAATATCACCATAAAAGCTTATGATAACCCCAAGAGGGAATCTTTAGGTAAAATTTATTTACCAATCATTATTGGGTATGTGTCTCATCACACATTATTACATATTATGGATATTAAATTGCCTTATAACATAATTCTTGGTCATCCTTGGATACATGAAGTACATGTCATTCCATCCACCTTGCATTAATGCCTTATGTTTCCCCATGATGGTATCGAGGATACTATTCCCTCTAATCTACATCCTTATCAATATTCCAAACATCTGGAGGCTAAGTTTCATAATTATAACTATTGTCCTAGTTCTAAATTCATTATAAAAAATAACAAGGAAATAGTTTCTCATCCACCAAAAACCAATTATATCAAACCTAGTGACCTTGTTTCTACTTCAATTGATCCATTCCTATAACTATTGAAAAATAGGTTGTTATAGAAGACATGGAAATTTCCACATATCATCTTAAGGATACCTTCCATGTTTCTAAGTTGTCGAAGTCTATAAAAACATTTGGTTATCCCAAAACTTTCAAAATCCCTAATAAACCCCACTTGATTTGACAATAGAAGAAAGAAATAAAGAAACCACCAATGCTATTTATACTTATTACTTCATAAAAAAATATCAAGAGGATTTCATTAATGGAGATTGGTTATATTCTGATGATATTGTTGAATGTTTTCAGAATCCAAAATATCCTATCCCTAATTGAATTATGAATAATGTTGATTATATAGGAAAAGGCCTTAGCCCATAAGTGTAAGGAACCCTAGAACCTTTATCAACTCGTATACCTAATTTGAATCATGGTCTCAAATTTATACCACCTAAGGGTGATCTCATGACTTTTAATAGTGATTATTTTGATTTGACTAATGATGAGACTCTTGGTAGTGATTTAACATCCCATTATATCCTTTTTAATGAGATTACTAACTCATATTTATTTGATTCAAATACCATTATGACCATAACACCCCATTGTTACCTATGCCTTTATCATTCCAAAGTCATTGATTTGGACCAAAAAAATTTGGTCATATGCCTTGATGAATTCCAAAATGAATAATTAATTATAAATTATATGAGCTTAAGAGATGGATTGCCCATTGGTGATCATAAGAAAGGCTTTGATTTTTCATTGGATATTTTTGCCTACTTTGGAGAGTAGGAAAAATATCTTGGTCATAACAAAGATAAAACATCAAGATATTTTGGTGAAAAATTCTTTGAGGCACTCATTGATTAGGTAAAAATTAAATATAAAGATAAACCCTTGAGTGAAAACCTATTTCAGGCACTCTTGGATGTGAAAGTTTTCTCATCCCAAAAGGAAATGTCGGTTCATAATTATACACCTCTCAAATCTAACCTTACACACTTGAAGGAAATGGAAAATAATGATGAGAAACCTACTAGAACATCATTATAGCCAAGGGAGGGTTTAGCATAAAAAATAGACTAGATTAGAGAAAATGATTGAGAGGTGCCTACAAAGGGTACCGTTAGCTCCCTACTATTTTTGGCTCTACCTAAACCAAGGTAAGAGGACCTATGTGGTAACTCACTCACATTAATAGATTCTAAAATTCAATATTTATGGGGATTATTGACACAAAGAGACATAAATCTGATTATAAAATAACCAAACTTACTCACTCCACCCAGGAAGGGTTGTCAAATGGAATGAGCAAATGTTTTAGGTAGACACAAGCTACTAAAGATAGGAATATGTGATTACAACATTCATCTAAAAATAATATTCAACAACACAGGGGCTAAATTAGAGATTGTAATGCTTGGCTTTAAAGGACAAAATGTAAACACATAATAAATATATAATGTTTATGCATCTATAGGAAAATAACACTTCAAATATACAAAGGGCATGTTATATATAGGGTAGGATAATTCAGGACAAGTTGATAATTATAAAAAATGGTAGGGTGGTGTGATGGAGGTCTTGAATCAATAGGAATTATTTCAATCATTCATGACATCATTTATGATAAAGATCTAGAGAACTTATATGAAAGATAATGAAACTACCAGGAGTGATTTTCCTTCTTCCATTGAATCAATAAACCTAGGGTTCCATAACAAATTATTCGACAACATACTCTAAATAAAATGTAGAAAGGGATTTATAATCTAAAACTAAACCCAAGATGATAACCAATAATGAGAATAGAATAATATATATATTATCAACAACATTTACAAGACATATCACTACACTTCATCAATATAAAATAATATAGAACCACATGCATTTTCATTAAATTTAAAGAAAAAATATTACATACACCAATGTTTCAAAATTATACCATGGGGAAAGCATGATGGATTTACTCCATGTTGTACAAGGGAGTCATATAGACATGCTCTCAGATCTTGCTAATAATTGTATAACTGCAACCACCTTAGCAAGAGAGACAAAACACAGATATTAGTGATCCTAAAATTTGAATAACCTATACTAAGGAAGACATAGACCATCACTATGACCAACACAATGGCCAAGAAACCTTAAGAATAAATGAGAAGCTATTTATTTATACATTTTTTACATTTATTTTTAAATCTAGGAATAAGGGTTTTGATTTACAAAAGTGCAAAACAACCCTCCAAGTTCTACCAAGATGCTATTAAATAGAATATGCCTTATACCATGCCTAGAATCTTCATGTATTTTCAAGGAAAATGATTGTTGTAATGACCGTTACAAGGAATGATGGGGATTTTCAATAGACCCCTTAATTTCTTGGTTGGATATGCTTTCAAATGAGTTGGAAAGAGAATATTCATGGTGGAAGATAAAAAAAACCATTATTATTTTGTGTAACCACCTAAATATTCCCTTGACCACTTGATTACATAGCTGGAAACTCTTGGATAGCTACCATTCCCTTTATGCACACCATGGAATAACCTACTCTTGCAATGATTTCATAAGAATATTCTAGATCCATGGCTATTCAGGTGATCTTCTTTAGAGTGTCCCACCTTGGACTTACAATCCTAAAATATCCTCCATGGAGGACCTTGGAAAAATAAAGCAAACAAAAATACAATAAATTAGGTTATTTTCAACTTTTTACTTTTTGGCTCCAACTTGTTGTTATCACTATGGAGTGCACCTTGCTTGAAGCTATGTAAAACACAACCTCACTCTAGCTGATACAATTGGATCTTATTAAAGTGTGGGTGTCTCTATGTTGAGAATAACCTCCAAAGAGGGTTAGTTCCCTTAAGATTTATCAATTAAATCTAATCTACTATGATTTTTGGGATAAAAAGGGAAAGGGAAAATTGAAAGGAAATCTTGTCTAAGTGGGTGATGCATCTGAATTGTTTATATCCTATGGAATATGCTAAAAATAATGCACACATGTGAATCAATAAAAATCCTATATTTACCTTAAGCATAAATATTTTAGATGAACGATAAATAAAACTTTGAATTAAAAAATTCCTTTTTTACCTTTTCAAATGACCTATAGAAGGTGAGATAGAAATCAATAAGTGAGGAATGGACCTAACACAAAGAGATATAATCTCACTGATATGCTGATACACAATCAATTATAATCTATTATCTATCCAGACTCATATGAAAAATAAAAATTTCCTTTATTGATGTATGGTCCAGATTACAATTTCTGCTTTTACTCTAGGAATAATGAAAAAAATGGCTTGAAAAATCTAATATATATGTCTCTAAACTTAATCCAAACCCTAAGTGGCATTGAAAATGGATCAAGGGTGGTATTGGTTGAGTCAACTCAAGATAACTCCTTTTAAAAAGTTTAAACAAATAAAAAAACCTTTAAACTCCACAAAATTTGCATGTAAAGCTTCAAATTTTAGCGTAGGAAAAAAATGGTGGGCCCAAGTTTGACAAGTCAAACTCTCTTTACATGAAAATATATGCCAAAATACAAAAAATAAACTCCACTTGATTTGTTTGAAATCTAAGTTAGAACATGATAATGTACCCCTTTGCATGGAAATTAAGGAAGATGCATGACAAGGTTTGACAAGTCAACTCCAATTAACTCCATCTTTCATGAATGATGTTATGCCAATCCTTGGGTGGATAACTCAAGCTTGAATATTTTAAAGTGATTTAAATATTTTAATAAACAAGATCACCAAGCATAGATGTGATACTTGATAATTAGTCAACTGAACTAAGGCTAGTCAATCCCAAAATAACCCTCCTTTGCATGAAAAAGAACCTTGAATATTGAAATGTGCATGAAAGCTCCATTTAATAGTATAAAAGTGGCATGGAAATCCAATTAGAACTCTTTGATGATCAATCCCAAAGCCAAACTCCAACTTGACTTTTGAACATTTCGGCCAACTAAGCCAAATAGGCCTATTAGCCAACTTGTGCACTTAGACACCATGAAACCTAAAATAATAAGCCATAAAACTTGAAAACCCAAATAATTAGACTTGGAACAAATTTATTCATCATCAAAAATGTGATTTTGATGGGAAAACCTTCATCATTTAGTCAACAGGGTCAACTAGGCCAAACTTGCTCCATTTTCCAATAGACTTGCCATTTTTATTGGGTTGGTAGGGACACTTTTAGTATGATGTATGACTAATTTAATATTTTATAATGAATAAAAATTCATATTATTTTATCTCCGTTGATTAGATTCAGTTGAACTACCCTGTACTTTATTTTACATGCTTTTTTCCACAGAAAACATGATTTATACCTTAATTTTTATATCTCCATGCATAAAATTTAAATGTATGGAATCCTCTCTATGTTTAATTTATGTTTGAAAAGGTTTTATGTTTATTCATAGTTATTTAATAACAATAAAATCCCCTTTTATCAAAACTAATTTTTTAAGGTTTTAGGAGGGTTTTAATGTTGAAACTTCAAACTAATGTTTCATAAAATACAGACCTCTAAATCCCAAACCATTTCCACTTATAAGTATCAAATTTACCCCTCTGACATCCTTGAAAATATTGGGCTCCCATGTGAGCTATGAAAAGTTACCACGCAAATGAAATTTGCTTATGGGGTTTAGTTTGTATTTTGTGTTGCCTACACTCTTAGTGATTGTTCATAAATCAAATCTCCTTAATTGATCTCAATTATTCATTAATTATAATTAAATATGGGTCCTAAAAACATACTAAGAGTGTTTGGTCAAAAGCCACACATGGTGAACAAAACAAGCATCTGAATAAGTGGCTTGGAAGGGTGCCTAGAATTGTAAAAAGTGAAAAACTTCATTATGATGAAAATAATTCCTTCCAAGCTTAAAAAAATCTTTAAAAAATTATTATGGTACCTTTACCATGCTATAAAATCACTCCAATAGTCATTTTTTCTTGAAAATTCCAAAAATGCCTTTTTGGCCTATTTGCTTATTTGTTTGCATAAGCCTATATGATCATGGTTTGCATAAAATTTGGAGTTTTTATACTATTTAATGGTCTTTTTATGATTTAAAATCATCATTTCATGCTTATCAATCCTTTACTTGGGCTTATAAGCTTCTATAACACTCCAAAATGAAGCATGCTCTAATGGTGACCTCAAACAAAGAGACTAAGGTTTGAGACAAAAAAGTGAATATTTAAACTTTTAAAATTTCCATTAAACTTTTTCATATGTCTCTCCAACTCATTATTACCTTGTGTAAAAAAATTCAAGCCTTGATTCCACCTATAGCTCCTAGAATCTTCAATTTTCCCTCAATTTTGATCTCTGTGCATGGGTTGTCTACATTTTTTACTAAATTTTGGTGTTTTGAAGGTTAATTTCATGTATTTTATATATTTTAAGGTTAAAATCATCCTAATTTATCCAAATATCCTCTTTATTAGTTTGGAAACTCCTCTACTGCTATTTTCAAGCACACTTTGACTCTCAAACAATGCATTTATGCCTCACATGACTGTGTTTTGATTCTATATGTGGATACTGATCATATTTTATCATGTTTAGTGGGAATATCATACAATTATGTTATTTAATACCATTCATACTAGTTGATAATCTCAATTCATCTCTTTGTATACATTTGACTCCCTTATGCACTATTTTGTAGGCCTCTCCTATCCATAACTTTGTACAAGTCTATGGGATGTGTTTAAGTACTATAGGTAATTCATTTTTAAATTACACTAATGATATTTTTATCTTCCACTCCTTACCCCTTATTACCCTTTCATTCTCCACCTTATTTTCATGATGATTCTCTAAAACTTAAAACCCTCCTAATGAATCAAAACCTTTATGCCTTGCCATATACAAACCTGTAGGGCTTCCTTTACATAGTGACTTTAAGATGAAAACGACCTTTGACCCAACTATAATAAAAAAAAATTCAAATTATATATGATCATATAAATCACAAATTAAGATCACTCATAGAAGCCTTAAGTGAGCCCTTGACCTCATAAAATAGAATGTTTTCTTTATGACTATTGGTGATCCATACAAGCCTATAGGATTTGACTTTAGGTACTTCCTTCATTTCCACCCTCCCCCATCTCTGCCCCCCACCCCCGACACCCCTCCCCCCCCCCCCCCCCCCCCCCCCCGCCCGCCCGCCCGCCTTAATTTATTTCATGTTTGTGGTCTCCTTTTGAAATGGTAATCAAAATCATCCTTTTAATTTATAAAACCATGTTGGTTCATCAACACTATACTGGTTGTGGTAACCCTAAGGCTGCCTATAAGATTTTGGAGTGGCTATAGGTAACTTGGTGATGGGTGTCATTATTCCCTTCATTTTAATCAACTCTATGTTGATGTTATATTCAACTAGGGGTGTGTCTAAAGCTATATGCAACAAGAATAATCTTAGTGATTTAGTAATTTATTGTAGGTATTTATATTTTTCTTTTATTTTGGGGGATCTTTAATGTCTTAAGGACTTCTTGGTTAAAACCTTATTGGAATCAAACTATGAAAATTTGCTGGAAGTAAACACACATTACAAAAATGAATTGTTGGAAATAAACACACTTTGCAAAAATGAATTTTCTAGAAATAAACACACATTATAAAAATGAATTGCTCGAAATAAACACACTTTTGTAGAATGAAATAGATCACTTGGAAAATGATTGCAAAGAAATGAGAACTTAATCTAGAACACCTATTGGGACAAATTTACAATAAATTTTAACTTAAGGAATTGAAAGCATTTATAAATTTAATAGATCTACTTATTTGATTTTGAAATAAAATATAAATACCAACAAAAATGAAGATCCTGGTTCTTGGAGGAGTGGGCCCTTACTTCGCCTAGAAACAGGATTGAACAACTTAATTCTCTCTCAAAATAGAAATGGCTATTCTATTGATAAAATGTTCTGCATTACAAAAATGTACTAGATCTATATCAATCTATATCTATCCTTATTCCTCTATTATTCAATTAATACCCTTATTCCTATATTCTTCAGGTCTGTATATATATTCTTTTTCTTGTGGTGCATTGATGGCCATAACTATTTCATGGATACGATGGAACTGAATCGTGTGAGAACAGATGCTGAATTAAGACATGGCTAGATGTACAACTATATAATAAGTAGCTTAGATCTACAAGTATGGAAATTAGAAGTCTACTCTTGATTAATAGGATCATTGATTTGATAGATCATCGGCCATTTGGAATAGATCTTTATCAATTCCAAAACTTTAAAAGAGTTCTGAAACTAAAGGAAATCATTCCATGTCTAAACGTGAAAGTTTCAGAGCTTATATGCAGGAGTTTCAAAACTAATTCTAATAATTTTGGAACTAAATATAGAGTTCCAGAACTAATTCCAAAATTTTTAGAACTAAATATGAAAGTTATGGAACTAAGTTTGAAAGTTATGGAACTAAGTGACAGAACTTGTAATAGTGTGGTGGAGTTTCAGAACTAAGCTGTATTAATTACAATGCTTCCAAAAACATGAAATCCACTTCATATTTTTTATTCATCTTGATGATGACCTATTTTATTTCAAAACTTGAATTTTACAAAACACTTTGTTAGAAATTACAGAGGTTTTAAATGTTATAATCACAATCAACAAAAGATGGACAATAACATCCTAACTCATATCAGATCAAATAAAAGTCACAAAATGCAATCAAACTTAATAGAAAGAGAGAGGAAGATGAGGTCATTTATTGTACATTGAATAGGCATATCCTAGCCTCATCATTTCCTCCATACTTACTCATTTGTAAGTCCTTTTACAAACTTTACTCTTCAAATTCAAAATTGTATATTCTGCATTCCATTTGATTGCTTAGATCAAATGGCTGGAATTGAATATTCTAATGCTTTGATTCAGAGGTCCTATACCTTACTCTTGCTTCTAGTTTTCTCTTCCATTCCTCAAATTGAGTGGGATCTTGAGGTTCTCTATTTTTCCAAGGAGATATGGGGGTGAGAAGTAGAGATGGCCTTGTTTGTATTCCTATCCATATGCGCCTGTGAGCTTAAATGATCTGAAGAATTATTGTGCATAAATCATTTGCCCTTTTTAGACTCCAAATCAAATTTGAAGGGGATATTACTTCCATTCTTTTCAATGCCATCGAGATAAATTCCCATCTTTTCAAACATGCATCATAAATATTATCAAAATTTTACTTTTCATAAGGGTTGAAGGCATTAATGATTTTCTGTAAATTGGCAAGATAAGGTTCCTTAAACCTTCTATCAAATGCATGGGTTTTGAAATGTGTAGCAAAGGTAGATGGGTTGCTATAATGAATTATCATACAGAGACTAGATGAACTAGCCTTTAATAGATGCTCTGACTCCCTCTCTTTTCATACAATCTGATTTTGAAGAATAGAAACAAATGCATTAAGCTGGCTTTCCCCTACATATAAATTGATCATAAAACTTGAATTATTTTCCAGCATGAAATTGTAGAGGTAAAATTCACAGAGAAGATTTTTTTGTTTTGTATTGGCTAAGGAATAGGCTACTAAGAAATCAGCTTTATCTTTTATTTCATGTGGAAGGCCACATGCTATCCTTGCCAACTACTAGCAAATGCATTATTCCTCTAAAACATACTATATGCAGGAGAATGTCTTTTGCATGTAAGTAGTTTCTGACTCATCATGCAAACCATTTGTATTGTCACAAGATATTTATATTTATCTTTTTCTTCCTTGTAAAATTTTTCTTCCCATTCCTTCCTTCCTTTCTTTTCTTCCTCCATTTTGCTTTTCAAATCCTTATTGGATGTCTTGACTATACTGAGTTCTCTGCATGTATCATCCCATAGCTACTTGAGTGGTAGCTAATTCAATTAAGTTTGTATAAAGACTATTGACACAATAGTCTATCTCCTAGAATTTTACATTCTTCCTCTTTCTCCATCAGTTGCCTTTTAATCTCTGCTAATTCCTCAGTCTTGGCTGTGAACTAGTTTGTTAATTCTTTAAGGAGCATTTCTCTCTATTCTAATTTGAGTTTGAGGAAATATAATTCCTCATCCTTTTCCATAATAATGAGCCTTGATATAGACAAATATAGAGCCTATTTAACCTACTAATTTTCTTCTTTTTTTGAAATTTCTTAGGGAGTTAAGCATTCTTCTTCCACTAGAGGGGATTTCATTTTCCTTTTCCAAGATGCCTATTCATCTTCTTCATGTGATGGTGTTGTTGACTCACCCATTTTTTGGAAAACTTTCTCCTCAAATATTTCATCTTCTTTTTCTTTTTATGTTTGGCTTGGTCTTGGAGGAGCCATGGCTATGCTGCCCAAAATATCAGCAGCTTCAGTTTCCAGCCCTTCTTGTTCTTCCATCTCCTCTGGAGTTTCTTTAGACCTTTTATGACTTCTCCTTCTTTAAGGAGCCTCAAAATGTGAAGAAATGGGTCTCCTCTTAGAGCGTCTTCTAATTTTCACCTCTTGCTCAGACCTAGGTGAACCATCACTGTTAGAGCTAGGTCTTAGTTCTTTTGTAGTTTCTACAGAAGTAATTTCTTGAGAAGGCATAGTAGGGTTTGTTGTTTTAGATCTTCTTCCAGATCTTCTTTTTGGTATTTCCTTTCCCCCTAGTTATTTATTTTCCTCAGCAGTGGTATCAGTTTCCAAATGAATTGAATGGGTAGGAGGAATTTCTATTACTCTTCTAAAAATAATAGGGTTCTACCTAAACTTCCCAAGAAATTTTTCTCACATTTCTTCTCAATTTTTCTTTGAAAGAAAATGGTGCTGGCATACTAAATGCATTAACCCATGATGTCTAATTGTTCCTACACCCAAAAAATACCTCTGGGCCATTTTATGGATGGAGTCAAAAAGAAACCCTAGAATTTTTACTATATATTCTAGTTTTTCAGCTCCATATCTAAGGTATATGAGGATTTTCAAGACGTCTCTTTATACTAACCCAAATTACCCATCATAGGTTAAATACTTAACTATCCAAAATGCTAATCTATCAAAGGGTTTGGGAAAGCTAGCCCTTCTAACTCCTTTGATAATTTTCTTTGTGTTTTAAATATAAGGGGGTTTAGCTTCCCCCTCTTTCAGCAAGGTTTCAACTAGGTCTTTTAATGTCCCTTTGACAGGGTTTGGGATATGCATCATTGGTATTCCAGATATCTCCCTTATTTCATTCATATAAAAAGGAATGAAAACCTTACTAATATTTGTCATTGTTTGCTCTAAATTGATAACAAATTCTCTTACCAATTCATTGTTATATTTGGGGAATTTCCTCAAAAATTCCAACCATCCTACCTATTGAAAGATAGTTGCCACTTCTTCATTTGGAAGGAGCTAGGTATCATCCTCTAAATTTGACTTCTTTTTAATCCCCATGATTCATTATTATTTAATATTATGTAGGTTATCTAAATAACTCTTCTCTTAGTGGCAGAAGTGGTGAATTTGATTGCAGAACTACTATACTTAGCTGTGGAATTGACAAATTTAATTTGCTATATCTCTCTTGAAGTTTTTCTATAGCTAGTTTTTACTTTATCAATTCAATAATAATAATGAATATTTATAACTATGCCACCAATTTATTCCATCAATATCCTTCTCATGATTTCTCACTTTTAATCATGATGTACAATAGATGACTCATCATACTAATATTTTAAATCAAGTCTAATCACACATACAAACTTTCAATCTAACCTTTAACAAGTTAAAAACATAATTACCGTCCGTAATGATATAATCCCTCCATCATGATGACTCATCATTCCTAAAAAAAGTGAAACAAAAAGGAAAATGGTTAGAAAATAGTTTAGAATTCCAAAGAAATTTTTATTTTGAATTAGCCATTTTTTTTGAGAAGATCAACCACCATCGCTAGTTTTCAATTGATCTTAGAGATGGTTTTTTTTTTTTTTTGGGGGGTGGTGGGGGGGGGGGAAGAGAATGCCATTTAATAGTTTTCATTATTTTCCCTTTATTCTGGATCTATTTATCTAATTATTTGATCATTTTGGAAGAACTAGGTTCTTCCATATGATCAAATTTTTGTCTGCTTCAATCTGCTTCAAGAATTCATTCTTAGTAGGAGGCTTCCTATAAAGTTTTAGCCTGTGTCCATTGACCTAGAGTATTATTTTTCTACCATCAATGGGAAGTAACTAAATAGAATCATTATCAAATATCTGCTCAATCTAATAAGGTCCCAACCATGTAGTTCTCAATTTACCTTTGAATTGTTGGTACTTAGAATCAAACAACAATGCCCACTCTCCTAATTTGAATTGCCTTTCCTTGATATGTGAATAATGCCATTGCTTCCTTTGATCATGGATTATCTCTATCTGGTGAAGTGTTTCCATTCTCAATTTATCCAAATCATTGAGTTGAAGGATTCTCTCCTTTTGAGCTACATCCAATTCAATTCCCACCTTAGCTACTATCCTCAGTGTCTATAGTTCAAACTCAATAGGTAACAAGGGCTTTTTATCATAGACTAACTCATATGGTGAAAACCCTATTGTGGTTTTCCAAGTTGTATTGTAAGCCCAAATAGCTTCAGATAGTCTCTTTACCCAATCTCTTCTTCCTACTTCAACTATTTTAGTTAGGATGTTTTCCAATTCTCTATTTGTTACTTCAACTTGTCCATTTGTTTGTGGGTGATAGGAATTCCTATGATTGATTTGATAATACATTATGAAAGCCTGGATCATATTGAATATAAATTGTGGTCCTTCATCTAAAACTAAGCTTCTTGGTGCTCCAAACTTCATCGTAATTTTGTGCCAAAGGAAATCAACAACTAATTATTCAGTGGCATTTGTTAAAGCCTACACTTCTACCCACTTTGTCACATAATCAGTATACACAATAATGTGCTCTTTTCCCTATGAACGATGATTAAAGGGTCCAAATAAATCCAATCCCCATCTCTCAAATGGTTTAATCACTACTTGAGGTTGTAGAGTCATTTTATTGGTGAAGGTTGGTTATCCCATCCTTTGACAAGGATCACACCACCTAATATATCTCTTCACGTCTTTGTACAGAGATGGCCAATAGTAGCTAGTGCCAAGTATATTGTGAGTTTTTCTTTTCACTGAATAGTTTCCTCCACTTGGTTTATCATGACATTCCTGGAGGATGTCAAAGATTTCATCTTCTCTTACACACCTACATAAAACCAAATTAGGACCACATTTAAATAGCATTCCATTTAACCATTTAAACTATGCACTAGTTTTGATTATCTTTTTTATTTATTTTTTAATGAAATAAGGAGGACACTTTCCTATTGCAAGATAATTTTCTATGTCAGCAAACCATGGTGTATCAGCTAAAATAATAAACAATTGTTTATCTAGAAAGTTGTCCTTGACTAGATCCTACTCCCCTGTAGTAGTCAGTCTTGACAAGAAATCAACTACCACATTAGATTTACTTGGATTGTCCACAATGGTAATATCAAATTCTTGTAGAATTAGTAACCATCTAATTATTCTACCTCTAACCACCGGTTTGTTCATTAAATATTTAATTACTGAGTGATGTGTATGTACAAATATTTTGTACCCTGTAATGTAATGTCTAAATTTATTAATTGCATAGATCACAACCAAAAATTATTTTTTAGTGGTAGTGTAATTTATTTCAGTAGGAGTAATATTTTTACTAAGATATTAAATAGCATACGTTTTTCCTTCTTCATCTTTTTGTCCCAAAACTGCACCAATTGAGTTATTTGAGGCATCAGTTTAGATGTGAAAAGGTTTCTCCCAATTAGGTCCTCTCAATATTGGGGTAATTACTAATTTCTTTCTAATTTCTTCAAAATCATGTTGACACATTTCATCCCAAAGAAATTCATAGTCCTTGGTAAGCAATTTAAACATGGGGGCAGCAATTTTACTAAAATCTTGGATAAAACACCTATAGTATCCAACATACCCTAAAAATGACTTGATATCTGTGGGGGTTTAAGGAATAGGCAAGTCAAAAATAATCTTGATTTTTTTTAAACCTAAATTCCTCTTTTTGAAATATGGTGTCCTAATACAATCCCTTCATCAACCATCATTAAATAATTCTCATGATTAAGAGACAAGTGATGTTATTCACATCTTGTTAATAATCTATCTAAATTTTTCAAGGCATCATCAAATGTATCTCCATGTACAGTAAAAGCATCCATGTATACCTCTACATATTCATTTGTTAGGTCTACAAAAATTGCTAATACAACTCTTTGAAAGGTTGTTAGAGTATTATAGTCCAAATGGCAATACCCTATAAGCAAAGGTACCCCATGGACAAGTAAATGTAGTTTTGTCCTGATCCTCAGCATAAACTCTGATTTGATTATATCCACTAAATCCATTCAAGAAGGAAAAGTATTGTTTACCTGAAAGGTTGTCTAAGACTTGATCTATGAATGGTAAGGGAAAATAATCTCTCAGGGTGGCTTTGTTTAGTTTCCTATAGTCAACACAAATTCTTCATTTTTCATTCTTTTTAGGGACAATTATAAGAGGAGACACCCACTAGCTATCTGAGATAGGGTAGATAATACCTACTTGTAATAGTTTATCAATTTATTATTTGACTATATCCCTTAAGGCTGGATTAATCCTTCTCTAAGGTTACCTAATTGATCTAATATTTTTAGTATAAATGTGACGGGTATAGATACTTGGATGAATTCCCTTCATGTCTCTATAGTCTCAAGCAAAAGCTTTAATATGATCTTTCAAAACATCAAATAGTTTGGCTTCTTCATCATTCTTTAACCAACTATTAATATTTAAAATTTTACCTGGTTGAATCTCAACATGTTTGGTTCCAGTATATGATGAACTAATTTGTTTTAGATTAAGGTAAAAATAGGTTTTGAAGGGACCCTGAAACCCTGAAACAAAGGGAGAAGGATGAAACAGTAATGCCCACAGGCAAAGCCTAAAACCTACTTCAAAGAAGTATCAAAATCAGGTTTTACATGGACCTAAAACCACCAAAAAAGAAAACCAAAAGGCAGACCCCATGTTTTACAGAGACCTAGAAACTCCATTATAAAGAGAATACAAAAAACTAGGAAATGAGACCAGTCATCACAACCAACTAAAAGAACCAGTATCTATTTTTCTAGTTCCAAAATCATCTTCACTACTTCTTTACCTTTCATAGTAGTATCATTAATGGCATTATCTACCAACGTGGCTCCCTCTTGCATTTTTTTCTTTCTAGAGCTCTGTCGAGTTCTCTTGCTAGGCCCCTCCAAGGATTTGATTTCCTCATTTGCTCTTTTTCCAATGTTTACAACAGTAACACATATGTTAGATGTGACCTCCTCCATCTTCATTCTACTTTCCTTAATGAGTTCCCTTAGGTTGTTCTCATAGTCTTTGAGTTTGATGGGAATATCCCTCATTTGCTTTTCCATATTATTGATTTTGTTCCGAACTGCCTCCTAGTTACCTTCCATTATTTCCATTTTCTTATTGAGTTCCATTATCTCCTTATACATCCATAAATTGAATTGAAGGATAGCATCTGCTTTACAATTAGCTAGTCTCATTGGTGTGTGCCTTCCGTCATTCTGCCTTTTATCACTCCAATCTTTTGTGTTCTTTTTTGGACTATTTCCAGCTTCTTCTATGTGATCCTCCCTTTCCATTCATTTTTGATCCTTAATTTCAGCAGAGCTTTCATTTTGGTTACTAACATCCTTAACTTGAGCTCCCATTTCCATTACTTGGTTGGAAACCTAAGCAAGATTCTCCTTCTCATTTATCAAAATAGGGTTCTCAAAAGGATCATCCATATCTTTATCAGTTTCCTTAAACACTTGCTAGTTTTCCTCATAATCATGGTTACTATTTTTAGATTTTTCCTCTATAGTGACTCCTTTCTCATTCTTATCTTGAACTCCTTCTTCCTCACTGGAACTTGATTGCCTACTTTTTGTTCCTCCCTCTTCCTCCACACTCTCCTCCCCAAAATTTTTAGTGCTTTCCCACTTTGTTTCCTCATCAAAAGTTTGATTTTTGAGACTAGGGAACTTAAATTTAGCTTTTTCTTTCCCTTTTACAATTTCATTCTTATTACTCTGTAAATCCTTATTTTTTACCAAATAAGGATTCATTATAATGGCCTTGTTCTTGCAGTGACCTTCAATTATTAGAATTAATCCCTCATGTAATATAGGACGTGACTCCTTTTTCTTATGCACGAATAGACTTTGGAGCAAAGAGAAACGCAAATAAAAAGGAAAGGAGATTCTTATTTTGTGCCTGAAGTGATTTAGAAATACAAAATGAAATTTGTGGACTCTTTTGCTTCTTCCATCAAGTATGAAATACTCATGGATACAACATAAGACGTCCCTCTAGATACCCTTAATCTGCTCCAATTCAAAAAAATCCCCACTCTTTTCCAGCTGCTGCTCCTCAACATCTGTCTTTGGGAATTTGCAAAAAGCCTCATTTGAAATGCTAGTCTGCTTTGAGAATTTTATTCCCTCCATTGGAAGCCCCGTGACCTCCACTATGAATTCCTCTATAAGATTCACTATGATGCCATTCAGGGTAACCCTATCATTAATCCAATTTTTGAAAAAAGCCGTTCTAATATGGGGTTTTGAACCATGAATCCATTCCATATAGTTCACAACCTTCCCTCTCTGAAGGATCTTCCAGACATCTTGTTTTGCTTTCCACTCTTCGTAGTTTTTGGGTTCCTGCTTCCTTGGTTCTCCTTTCCTTTTGCGAGCCATAAACTATTCTTTAATGCCCAAACACTGTAAGCTAAACAATGAACCCATCTATTACCAATTTGGAACAAAACTCACCTTTTTTAGACACGTTTAGAATCCACTTCACGTACTCTAGAACATTTATATTTAATGAGTGTAAGCCTTTCTCCATGAAGCCACTCCACCAAATCATTGGTTTTCTATTCCAAGCTGATCTTTCCCTCATTTGCATGAATTACATCATGATAAATGAGTGCTCTAAGATCCATGTTCTTGTTTAATGTATCCTGCCAACTCACCTTGTGTCCTGTTCAAACTGCGTGATTTGCTATCCAATCAACAACTCTGTTAGCTTCACGGTAAGTGTGGGTAATAGTAACTCTCTCAAATTTTTTGATTAAAGTTTTCATTTCCATCACCATAGCCTCTATAGTCCATGAAACAAAATTTTTGTTGTTTAAAATATTTATGATATTCAAGGAGTCCCCTTCCATCCATAATTTAGAATATCCCAATTCAATAGCTAGTTTGATGGTTTGAAGAGCAGCAGAAGCTTTAGCAATATGATAGTTCAACTTACCAATGGGGATAACAATAGCATCGATTACATTTCCCACATGGTTTCTCAAGACTCCTCTGCATCCTGCATTCCCTAGGTTCCCTTTAGCAGCTCCATCAAAGTTTCCTTTAATCCACCCATGAGGGGGGACATTCCAAGTAACACCTAGTCTAGGATTTTTAGTTTTTACATTAGATTTTTTTGATCTTAAGGGATTATCAATTAGAAAGGCTAGATTAGGATCCCTTTGTAATGAGAAATTCTCCTTAATAGCTCTAATAATGTTCTGCCCCACCACCCATCCTGGAAGTTCTTTACTTCTAAAAATTCGATTATTTCTTTCTTTCCATATTCCCCACCAAATATGGGGAAGAGTTAGTTTCCTGATGAACTAATTTGTTGAAAGGGTTCCATTAAGGTGTTTAGTGGACATGCATGTGGTAACAACATATGATATGTAGCAACATCTCCAAAAATTCCTTGAGATAGAATGTTGGATAAAGGACATCAGGAAGAGTTATGATACTTATCTTGTTGTAGGTTGAACTCCTTGTTACTACTATTTTTTATAAATTCTTCATCATCTCTTGATATTTGTAAAGCTGAAGCTACAAATCCTTCCTCTCCCCAAGAGAAATCTCATTTCTTTAGATAAAAAATATCTTCATTTGTAGGGAATTGTTATTGGTGTGGTTTTGGAACTAATTGTGATGTTTTGAGAATAGATTCTACAGGTTTCGAAACTAATCCCAACTGCTCCAATGACAATTGGTGTATAGTCAATGGAGAATTAACCATATCTTCTATTTCACATACATGATCATGCAATCTTATCATAGATAAAGAAGATAGATTTTTCTCATTAATATCAAGATTATCAACCCATAATTTCTCTTGATTATCAATAAAATGTCATGCAGAGGGATATAATGAAATTTACTTGGAATTCTTACCATTTGAAATAGTCATATCACCTGACCTACAATCAATTAAAGTAGAAACTATAGATAACCATGGTCTATCCAAAATAATGGGATAACCAAGTGTTTTGCCTTTTGGCTGCAATATAAGGAAGTGGACTAGATATTCCCATGACTCCACCATTTCTGCCACATCTTCAAAAACTCCTAGTTTTGCTACAGATTGATATACCATATGTAATATTGTGTTAGTAGGTTGTATGCCTATTAATGGTAATGTTTTCAAAGTGTCTACTATCATTACATTGATATATGCTACTAAATCAATCAAAATGTTATGTATATCTTTATTCCCTACATAGACAACAATAACAGGGATTCTAGGATCTCCATATTTGGGAAGTAGGATTTTTCTTGCTAATAAATCAACAAGTTTCTATTCTACCTTAATAGTCTTGGGGTACTGCTTCTTTCTTCCAGGTTTTTTAAAACATAAAAATTTGATTAACTTGTTCAACTCTGGAATATCCTTGATTGCTTGTAACAACGGTATTTCAATATTCAATTTTTTTAGTTCCTACACCAATTCATATTCCTTAATTTCTATGGCTTCTTTAAATCTTTCTGGAAATGGAATCTCAATAGAGTTTCTTTTTTATTCCTTATCTTTTTATTTTTCATCTTCCTTAGGTGTAACTAGACTAGGGGTTTTAGCTTCTTCTATAATCTTAGTGATTATAATAGGTGGACTACTAACTATTTTTCCAAATCTAGTTTGAATGTCTTTACAATCCATTGCATTTAGATCAACTAATTTTTCTAGTTATATTTTTTATACAGGAGTTATTTTTTTGTTTCTTGGGTTTGTTACTAGTTGTGCTAGCATTTGTGTTTAGACAACATTTTCAGCCTATGGATTTTGTGCTAGATATCCCATTATGGCTTGTTGGTTCTGATTTGGATATCTTTTCCCTTGCACATAATGACTAGGGCCCCATCTAGGTTGTGGCCAAGCAGACGGATTTCCTTGACCATCCGAAGGTTGTTGATGTCCCTGAGTATACCAAGACTGACTTACCCAATCCTAAGGATGCCATGTTGGTTGAGGGGCCCACAGTGGCTGTCCCCAACTTTGTGGTATTTTTTGTGTTTCCCATGGCATCATCCAAGGATTAGGAGCTGATCTTGGCATAAACTACCCTTAGCTGGGTTGTCTCTGAACAAAATTCAATTCTTCTGTGGTGGATGATGTACTGGTTTGTTTGAGCTAATTTTTTATGAGTAGAAGAAGAGAACAAATGTGAGTATCATGTTCTTTAGATTCACAGATAAGACATACTTCTATTTTATCTAAAGGATATTCCCTTAGTGCATGCTTCTTCCTACATCTGGGACAATACATGGCTATTGGTTCAGTGTTGGCATTTGCTTTAGCTTGCAATCCATCCATGGTAAAGGTTAATTGAACTAATATGTCTATTTTAGAGTTTTCCAATTCATCTATTAGTTTGTCCATATCTGGATTCAAAATTTTAATCATTTTTCCCTTTGTAGGTCCACCTCTTATCCTTGAATAGTTTCTACAAAGTTTTATGATTTCATTCATTTGTAATTGAGCAATGTTTCCACCACCAATTAAATCAAGGGTTTCCCTAGATTCATCATCTAGACCTTTGAGAAAGATGGTTTTTTGTGACTCTTTTTGAGGTACAAATCCACATATTTTACTCACAAAGAGGAATCTATCCAAATAATCTTCCATATTTTTATCCCCTTCCTATTTGATTTTGAAAAATTCTTCCTTTTTATTTCTTCCTCTACAATAATCTTGATATTTGTCTAGGAGATGGTTTCCATTTGTTCCCAATTGGTAATATAATTTGATGTTAATCCCATAAATCACCTCATTGTTACATCCTTTAGAGTAGATGGAAACAACTTGAGTTTTTGATTATCTATCTTGTAATCATAAGTCTGACATAATACTTTAAACTCAAATAGAAATTGGTTAGGATATCTAGATGACATTCCTCTAAATGTGGGAAAGTGTGCAGGTTAAATGTTCTTCATAGTGGTTTCATCATCCTCCAACTAAATGGGATAGGTAAAGGTTCTCTCAAGTTCTCTTCCAGCTTCTTGTGCCATCTCTCTAGTATTTTCTAGTCCCTTCTCCCAGTCAATGTGGTATGTGATTTGTGTTGGGGATGGTGAAAAGTCAGGAGTATGAGGTTGACTACTCAATTGAGAATAAAAAATATCCCTCAATAGATCTTGAGAAATAATCCTTCTTCCTAAAGTTCTACTTCTGGTGACTGATCCAAAAATTCTAAAGATGGCAACTTTGCTTCTTGTCTTGTAGGAGATAATGGTGCCTCCAATTCTTGCTTGACTTCCTTATTTAAACTAGAGGATGATAGAAATTCTTGTTCAGATATTTTTGGGAGAAATTTACCCTTGGAGTCTCTTGGTCTACTCATAAATTTTTTGATAACTTAGGGAAGATTTCTTCAATTACTAAATGTATGATTGTTACTCTTGTTGACACCTAATTAGAAAATTCCAACTAGTGGTCCCTGGCAACAGTGCTAAAAATGATAGGTGTCATTATTCCCTTCATTTAATCAACTCTCTATTGATGTCATATTCAACCAAGGGTGTGTCTAAAGCTATATGCAACAAGAAGAATCTTAGTGATTTAGTAATTAACTATAGGTATTTGTATTTTTCTTTTGTTTTAGGGGATATTTAATGTCTTATGGACTTCTTGGTTAAAACCTTATTGGAATCAAACTATGAAAATCTATTGGAAGTAAACACACATTACATAAATGAATTTCTGGAAATAAACACACTTTATAGAAATGAATTTGTTGGAAATCAAACACACATTACAAAAATGAATTGTTGGAAATAAACACACTTTTATAGAATGAAATAGATTGCTCGGAAAATGATTGCAAAGAAATGAGAACTTAATCTAGAACACCTACAGGGACAAATTTACAATATATTTTAACTTAAGGAATTGAAAGCATTTATAAATATAATGGATCTACCTATTTTCTTTTGAAATAAAATATAAATACCAACAAAAATGAAGATCCTAGTTCTTGGAGGAGTAGACCCTTGCTCCACCTAGAAACAGGATTGAACAACTTAATTCTCTCTCAAAATAGAAATGACTATTTTATTGATAAAATGTTCTGCATTACAAAAATGTACTAGATCTGTATCAATCTATATCTATCCTTATTCCTCTATTCTTCAATTAATACCTTTATTCCTATATTTTTTAGGTCTATATATATATATATATTCTTATTCTTATTCTTTTGGTGCATTGAATGGTCGTAACTATTTCATGGATATGATGGAACTGAATTATGCCCAGAATAGATATTGAATTAAGATGTGGATAGATGTACAATTGTATGATAAGTGTCTTGGATCTGCAAGTATGGAAATTGGAAGTCTACTCTTGATTAATAGGATCATTGATTTGATATATTTCCGACTATTTGGAATAGATATTTATCAATTCTAGAAATTTAGAAGAGTTCTAAAACTAAAGGAAATCATTCCATGTCTAACTGTGAAAGTTTTAGATCTTATCTACAGGAGTTTTAGAACTAATTCTAATAATTATGATAATTCTGGAACTAAATATAGAGTTTTAGAACTAGTTCTAAAAATTTTAGAACTAAATCTGAAAGTTCTGGAACTAAGTTTGAAAGTTCTATAACTAAGTGATAGAACATGTAATAGTGTGGTGGAGTTCTGGAACTAAGCTGTATTAATTATAATGCTTCCAAAAACATGCAATCCACTTCATATTTGTTCTTCAGCCTGATGATGACCTATTTTACTTCAAAACTTAAATTTTATAAAACACTTTGTTAGGAATTATAAAGATTTTAAACATTAGAATCATAATCAATGAAAGATGGACAATTACATCCTAACTCATATCATATCAGATAAAAGTCACAAAATACAGTCAAACTTAATAGAAAGAGAGAGTAAGATGAGGTCATTTATTGTACATTTAATGGGCATATCTTGGCCTCATCACTTGGCATTAGGTGTCCTCCATGATAGTCTTTCCTCTCTAATTATTACTTTAATATTACACTTACCTTTCATTAACTTGATGTCCTTAATACTCTTCATGCCTATTTGGTAACCAAACAAATGTTTTGAGTCCAAAGACAAACTATCTTTGCCATCAAGTAGGCCTTCTTGAGAATGACACAAGCATGTTGGTCCCTTGGGGATATAGGTATGAACTCCAAGGGAGAAAAATAAATCTACCAATATTATTAAAATATTGATTAATATATTTAACATTCTATAAAACCTATAAAATAATCTTCTCCTTTCTTTCACTTTGACTGTGATATGATCTTGTTGAGGCATGTATAGACTGAGATTTGAGGGCATGATTTTAGAAGATCGTAAATGGCATTAAGTGATGTGAGGTTTTAATATGATGATTTTGAACCCTTAATATATCCATTAAGAGACTATAAAAACAACAAACACCTAGATCACTGCTCCACATCCTTCTTGAAAATATGGTTGTAGATGAAATGGTTGTAAGTTCCAATGAAAGGGTTGTAGGTAAGTATTAGTATCTCTCAAATACATCAATAAATTTATTATTAGCCCTACCTTGAGGTTATAATTCTCCATTTGATCAACAATACTTGACAATAAACCCTCAAACATCAAGCACTTAAAGACTCTCATTGTGACAACTAATACTTAACTTTGTTTCATAGTTGTATGGTCCAAATAAGACTTAAGGTGATTGGATGGTTTTAAAACATGAGAGGAGGGTTTGTGACTATTAATTTTTACATAATATCCTCAATTATTCATCAAACCTTATTCAAGCATATTTCCTTTATGGTAAAATAACCCCAAGTCTCTTCTTATGCTCATGGTACCACCTACAACTATAGGCTTATTAGGGTTGGTTATAGGCTCCTATATTGGTTGTAGGTGTCCTCCATGATGGCTATATATGCTCTTGAAAACCTCCTTATTCTCCACCATTGTCATTATGATTCCCTAAACACTAAACCCTCATGAAATTTCAAAAACCTTTGATGGCTACTTCAAATCACCAATTTGTCATTTGACTATAGCTTTCTTTTGCTAAGCTTGACTGTGTCTTTTAAGTTTGTTAGCCCATTGAGGACTAGGGCTATAGGTTATAATTATTCCTTGGAAGGCCCATTAAACTTGGAAATTTTCCTCCCTTGATGCTCTTTATCTCTCCCAAACCTTTAATTTTCTCATTTAGATAACCAAAGTCTCAAAACTATAGGTATGATCCATACATGGCCTATAGGATACTTTAAGTAGCAATGTAGGTCTTTTATCCTAATTTAAACTTGTCTAAATTTTGAAAAGCCTTGTTCTTCCATGTTTACATGTATAATTTTTTCACACAATCAACCCTTTCCTTACCAATGCAAACTTACTTCTTGAATCCCCTAGAAGTCCAACTTAAGTAGTTAGGCCTGTAGGTTTGGTCCAAGTCTTTAGGTGATATTTGGGTTGTTGTAGGGTAGCATCTTGTCTCTTAAATCCCTCAAAGTGGCATATTCCTTGTATTCTAGCTCCATATGAAAATAAAGTAATCTTCATGCCTTCCTAAGATTCCATGAAACTTTACAATCCTTAAACCTATTAGATAGGCCCTTTTTTTATAAAAGATAGGCCTTTAAATTCTCTTTATAAGCTGTAGGATACATTGTGTCCTATAGGTGATAATGAATTTAGAATTGGTACCCATTTACTATTAATCAAAACTTGGAAAGCAAGTATTTCCACTTAATAACCCTTATTAGAAATATTATATCTTTATAATCTCCTTTAAGTCTCCTTGATAGCCAAACATTCATCAACTATAAATAAACACACCTACAGGCTTGTAGGTTACTTTAAGACTACATACATGACCTATAACCCTCAAATTCACCTTGAATTAATATGAAGATATTATATGTCCTCTGATGTTTTTAATAAATAACCTCATTACAAGATCTCCTTAATAACTCTCTTTAATCCCTTTATCTCACCTCAAACTTAGAAAAATGCTGATTATGGTGGTTGTAGGTGTATGAATTTGAAGGTCTTAGGGTTGTAAGTGGTTTCACGGATAATTGATGACTACCTCCTTAACACTTATGACATGAATATAACCTTGAAATTATTTCTAAACTTTGTATTACTTATTTAATCTCCTCATAATCTTGATGTCACACTTTATACTATGAGAAACCCTAGTTCTTCATTGAGCTAGTTGACTATATACACCTTTAGTGGTTGTACATGTATGAATTTTAAAGTGATACTCACCTTTTGATGGCTCATCATGTTATTTAAAAACATGAATTATCAATTTTATGATATTACAAACTAAATCTAAACTCTTATTCTTATCATAAACCCTATTCTTGAAGTAATTGACTATATCCTTCATGATGGTATGGATTATTAGGTGCACATATGGCTTATTAGCCCAATATAAGATCTATTGAATATGAAGGTGACTTTTCTCCTTGCTCATTCATGTTGAAGTTTCATGTAGAAACAAGCATATCTATATTAATCTAAACCTAAAACCAAGATTTCAAGAGTTCAAATCATATGAAAATAGGTCTCTCAATAAGGCACAAGCATGTAAAGTGCCTTTTGATGATTGTGGATGCTCTACTTAGGTCATATCATATCTACCCTTTAAGACTTAAAGAGATCTCCACCTTATTTCCTTTTCATGATAGTGACTTCTTGACATAATAGACCTTCAATAAGGTACTCTCTCACCTTGACTATTCATAACATTCATATGACCACACTTGGTTATGTACCCTACTATAAGATTACTTTACTTTTATTGTAAATGGTACTTTGTACTGCCTATATTCTCTTTTCATGCTCATAGTATCCTTGTGAGTCCTTTGGTTCTTTGATGGTGATAACATGAAATGGAGGTGTGGTTTAAGGGTGAGTGAATTGGAAGGACATTAATAATGATGGAGAAAAAATGATAAAATTTGGAATGAAGGTGAAAACACAGTGATAATGGTTGATTATGATAACAATATGAAGTGATTGAGGTGGAGGTGGGGAAAAAGCACTTGGAGGCATGATAAAACCAAGGTAAGTAAAAAAATGGAAACAAGGACTCACCATAATCACACCATCATAATTTTGAGGTCATTAGATGAGTGTAAGAGATTGAATTTGAAATGTGGTTTTCTCCAAAAACCTTAAAATTTGCAAAAATTCCTTAAAATATGCTAAATTGACTCTTTAAATACACTTTTAGAGAATGGATATGGACATTCTTAGCCATTAATCTTGAATAATTTCTAAGAACAATGATTGAAAATCATGAAAAATTGATGAAAAACCTTGAAAAATACAAATTCTTGAAATTTTGAATCTAATTTCTTCTCCTTGGACTATACAAATTGTCTTTGGAAGCTTACCAACACTGTAGATTGATTGGATAACTTTGAGGCATTTTATTTACCTTTAATTGGATGAAGAACACCTTTATAATTCCATGGAAAGGTAGATAATGTCCTCAATATTCTGGAACAAGTTGAATTTCTTTGAAACTCTACCTCGGTGAGGAGAAATTGAAGAAAAATAGATACCTTTTTTAATGGTAGGTAACATAATTTACCCTAAATTCAAATAAATGGTTCATGATCCTAGAGAATCCAATTGAGAAAATACTTAGACCATCAGAAAACCCTCTAAGTCTACTTTCTTCACCCCAAATTTAAGAGATGTACCCTCTTTCAATAAACTGTAGCATCAGAAAACCTATATGTAGGTCTCTCTGCCAAAAATCAAGAAACCAAAAGGAGTTGATTTAGTGCTTGAATGACCATGAGTCTCCATGAAACTCATGCTAAATCTTGGTAATGGCTTGATATTTATTTCCCATACCTTCAATTGTATAGAAACCATACGGATTTTGTACTCCTCTTGAAAAATAGGTGAAAGGCTTTCTTTGGCTTTTTAAAAACTAAACTTCACTTCCCACCACTTGGTAAAGAATATTTGAGAATTATTTTATGTCTATCATGCAAATTTACATATTTTTGACCTTTTAATTGGCAAATTTGGCATGTGGGAGCAATTTTGGGGCCTTTTTGGCTATTATGACATATCAAATGACCCTTTTATGATTTGAAACTTAGGACTTAGGCTATTTTAATATCTTTGAACACATTTAAAGCTCTTTTGTCATGATTTAATTGATTTTGAAATCATTTTTGACACTTTTTACCCCATTTTTTGACATTTTAAACCAAAATTTGTGTTTTTAGACCATAATTGACTAGTTTGACCAACTACAAAGGAGTAAGGATTGGATTTTTGAAAGTTTCAAAAGTTAGGGGTAGTAATTTGGCCTTGGTAGGGATAATTACTAACACTTGTATTTTCACACTTTGCACTTTTCACCTTTACTTTTTTACAAATTTGATTTTTTACACTTTTCAATCTTCACATTTGTTTTGTTTTTTTTTAATTGCACTTTTATGATTTTCTCCACACATGTTTAACGTATAAATGCATTATTTTATCTTTTTGCATTTGGGGAAATCTTGACTCCTTTTAAAAAAATTTACAGTTATAGTTTACATAAGTGAAATTTACATAATTGTAGTTTGCATATGTACAATTTGCAAAAATGTAGTTTGCACAAGTGTAATTTGCACAAGTGAAATTTGCATAGTTGCAATTTGCACAAGTAAATTTTGGAGACTCTATTTTCGCATGATGTTTTTTCCTCTAGTATTTCCCTAGGTCTTTAGGGATGACATCTATAATTTTTATAATTTGAAATTTTTTGGAATTTTCAATTTAACTCCATTCTTGCGTAATGAAGCACCCTATAGAGGATTTTTAGACACCCAACTTTTTCTTAACCTATAATTACCTACTTAAAAAACAAGTCATTCTCCTTTGTGCACAATGGGATATCACATCATCTATAACATATAGGGGTACAACATAAATTATGAGTAGCATCCTCAACATCAATCCTACCATATTGGGGTGATGAGTTATTAATCCTAACATATTCTTGATATAGAGACCCTTATCTCTCTTTGATCCCATGGAACCAAACAACAACTTAATTTCCCAATTCTTATTTCTTTCTAAATATTCAATGTTTCATGATATAAAGGGTAATAAAAGTTTTTCTGATGATCCCTTGCAGATGAAGGTATAAGAAATTGCATAGGATTAGTACCAAGACTTGCATATTGCATACCATGAAATGATTCATTTTATCTAGGAAGGTTATCTACCATTTTCAATGCTTCAGTGGCAGAACCAAATCTCTAAACTACTTCAGTCTCTTGAAGAGGTTGGGATGATTCAATTTTCAAGGTTGGAACAAATGAGGGAGCAAGGCTCAATATATTATCAACCTATTCAATTATAGATCTAGACATGTTGGGTATGCTCTGATATTCAGGCTCCAATGCTTGATGACATTGTTCCCTAGATACTATCAAGTCTAATTGTAAGGATAAATGTTGACTAAGACACTATTGCATTCAAGAATCTTATGAGAAATTTATTGTAATCTACCTAGGATTGGGCATGATTATATATCCCACTACTCTTTTTTCACATGATGAGCTCAGTTTGCAAGTCTTAAGCATATTATCCATTTCATTCTAGGGCATATCACTCATTTGGAGAGTTGTTTTCCCATTCACCAACTAATTTCACTAAAATTTTGGTGACTATGAAGATACCATTAGCTTACATGATTCATATAAAAAATATTCATCCTACTATTGTTCTAAAGTTAACATTGAAATTGATCTTCCATTTTTTATAGTATAAGACAAGATACTATCAATGGGTTCACATGCTTCATTTGTAGTATTTTGGGCCACAAGATCATAAACTTCACAAATGGAACTAGATTCTATTAAACCATAAAGAGATTTTGAAATTTCCCTAGCACATCTTCCAAACTTGTCTAAGTTGTTAGGGTACATGACATTTTTACTCATAGGATGCTACCTTTTGTCTTTCTAAATTTCTTACCCATGATTCTCTTTGTTTCCCATGGGATATAGAATTGGGGGTACACATTGCACTTTACACCTTATGCTGGTACAAAGTGCACTTCAACCTCCCATCATTGCCAAACTCCCTATTGTACATGGTTTTCCTACATAATGTGGAAGATGAGCAACACTTTACACATTGGGGAGAGTGAAAATTATTTGTGAATCTTCACCTTCCACTGTTTACCTTTTCCCTTTCTATTCTATGGGACATGAGACTACAAGAACATATTACACCTTTTAAAAATTGCATTTCACTTCCAGAAGTTCTACAAGCTTGGTGGTGTATTTTTCAACTTGTGTTTTAGTACTTAGAATTTTCACCAGGCCTTGACCCCACTATTTGTAATTTGAATTTAGACCTAAATTTAGCATACCCTATCACTACCACTATGTCATGATTCCTCTTTAGAAACAAAAATCTCATTTTGTTTTATTCAATTCCCTCTTTCCACATAACATGAGTAGTGTAATGTAAAGATGGAAATGTTACATGGTCTTTGGTTTTTTAATGTGATGCATGTTTAATTATGGCATGGCTGCATACTTGAGACATCAACTAAATTTTATTTTTTATGTTGGATCTCTTTTGGGGCCACATGGGCACCTCTATATGTTTACCAACTAGGATTTAACATATCAATGCTTCTACTTGTGTTCTTTCCCATCGTAGTATTCAATATTTGTCATGCAACTTACACATTAGGGAAGTTATAAAATGTTTCTATGCTTCTATTTCCCTATATTGACTCCCTTTTGTGGACTTCAATGGTGCCTTTTGTAATTATCTTTTATCACTTATACCCCTACAGAAATCTAATGCCTCAATTACACTTTATTTTCAATGCCAAACTTTTGGCAAACTTCAATGGTGCCTTTTATAATTGCCTTTTATCACTTATACCCCTATAGAACTCTAATGCCTCAATTACACTTGCTTTTCAATGCCAAAATTCTGGAAGACTTTATCCACCATTCTACACTTGCATGGTCAAACTTTCTTTTGACTACTCAACCATTTTCCAAGATTCCTTTCACTTAGGGCCCATGTCTTTATTAAAATTTTCAAACTTTTACCTATATTCCCTTACCTCCCATGTAGTTAAGCTCAGATATATTCATGGCAGCATTGGATCTCTTGAGGCCATGTGGGAAATCTAAAGTGGCATGGCTACATGTGGCTCAAATCATATGGTGCATAATATAACAACAATATTGGCTCTCACCCAAGGATATACACCCCTTGTGGGTGTGCAAATAACCCCATAAAAAAAGACTAGGTGCCAATCCATTGGACCACAGAGTCAAAATTTAGGAATTTACCAACAAACACTCATGAAGGCTCAAAAGAATATGGTAATTGATAGAAATATATTAGGAGGATCTGAAAATAAGAAAATGACTAAAAACATGGAATGGAATTGTACAAGTAAGGCCCAAAGCAGATGGGTAACATAAACAACAAAAGGACAAAACAACAAAACACTATACAATATGGTATATTATCTAAACTTCAATTGAGGAAATGATTTGGATTATTTCCATTATTTAAAATCTCTAGAATTCTACCATCCCTTAGTCTCTTGAAACTTTTTAGTAGCTTGGTGGTTAAGATGAAGTAGAAAAATCTCTACACATGCTTGAATGTACTACTACTAGGATATTATAGGATGACACATTGAGCAAAATCCTCCATGAAAGGTCGCATAACTAACTAATACCAAGCTAAATGATTATAGTACTCCTTGATCAATTGTAAATAAACATGCTTCTCAGCTATAGTCATGTGAATACCAAGCAAGAGTACATTAGGATCAATAATGTCAATTGTGCACTCCAAGTACTAGTTAAAATGGGTATATAACTTTTAATCTTTAGGGGAATAAAATATAACCACATATTCATCAAATTAAATCCTCAAAATAGCACTTTCATTACCAAACCCAACATCAAGAACAACTAGTTGATTAATAATGTCCATATTCCTAACCTACCCACTATTACATCCATGTTTAATGCTTATTTCAAAGCACACTCTAGATCTTTAATTACATCATGATTGGGTAACTCATATGCTTATGCTCTACTATCATCAAAACCAAACTCATATATCATGACTCTCTTGACCATACTCCAAAACTATTTTGTAGTAGTAGCAAACATCATTTTCATAGAGGCAAAAAATTCACCTAAGAAGTATTGACAATCAAAAATGAAAATCTCATATTTAAGTGATGCATATTGAGGTTCATTTGATTCTTCATCACTTGGTTCAATAGTATCACATGGGGGATGTAGGAAGAATCACTTGTCACACCAATCAATGCCAAAATCAAAATACACAACACTTTGGCATTTAATAGATCAAGCACTTCCATTCTGGCCTCTAAACTTATCTCCTTCATATTTGATGCAAAGATAATAGTGAGATGAGGTTAATGACATGTCACATTTGAAAGATGATCTCAAACCTCCATCTTTACAATAAATAGAAATAATATTTAAAACTAAAAGTTAGATATTCAAAATAGGCACTAATCTTCCTTGAAACCAAAAAATAAAATTAGAGTTTCCACTAGAATATTTTTTTTAGAATATAACAGTTAACAAACTGTAGTGATACATACTAAAAATCAACCTTGCTA
This sequence comes from Torreya grandis, assembly GCA_037957365.1. NCBI lineage: Eukaryota > Viridiplantae > Streptophyta > Pinopsida > Cupressales > Taxaceae > Torreya > Torreya grandis. The sequence continues at coordinate 565,126 of JARHVA010005643.1, forward strand.
AACTTAATGAGATAGAAAGCAAAGAAACTTAAATTTTTAAAATAATGTTCAAAAGGGAAAAGACACCTTCCACCATGTAATAATTTTATCTCTTTACAACAAATGTAGTAGAGTTCAATTATCAAGCCTCAATAATTTCTAGCATGTCCCCAGTGGAGTGTTTTGGCATTGATAGCCAAGATAGTCCCACTATATAAAATAACAAGTAGATAACCTTAAATTTATAAATACTTATATATCTATCTCTCTACAAGAGTCATTGACAACATGGGTGATAATAATTACTCCTTGAAAATGGTGCCATAAGAGTGTTGGTTCCTAATCATACACCTCTCTAATCTAGCCTTGCACACTTGAAGGAAATGGAAAACAATGCTGAGAAACCCATTAGAATATCATTGTATTTGGGGGAGGGTTTAGCATCAAGAATGGACCAGAATAGAAAAACTGACTAAGAGGAACCTATAAAGGGTATGCTTATCTCCCTTCTACTTCTAGCTCTGCCTAAACCAAGGTGAGAGGACCTATGGGGTCGATTTCTCACATGGAGAGATTATACAATTTAATATCCATGGGGATTATTGGCACAAAGAGACACAAATCTAACTAGAACATAATTGAACTTGCTAATTCCACCTAATAAGGGTTATCACATAAAATGAGCTACTAAAGACAAATATGAATTTGTGATTTCAGCCTTCATCTAAATACAATCTTCAACAACACATGGGTTGAAAAAGATATTAGGCTTTAAAATAAAAAATGTAGACACATTCTAAATAAATAATTTTTATGCATTTGTAGGCAAATAACACTTTAGACATGAAAATGGCATGTTATAAGTAGGGAAGGATAGGGTAGGACAAGATGATAGTTATAAAAAAGTGGATGGTGGTGTGATAGAGGTCTTCAATCAACAGGGATTCTTTCAATCATTCATTACATAATTTATGAAAATGATGTAGAGAACTTATATGAAAGATAATTAAACTACCATGAGTGTTTTTCCTTCTTCCATTGAATCCATAAACCTACAATGCCCTAACAAGTTATTTAGCAACATAATCTAAATATAATGTAGAAAGGGATTTATAATCCAAAACTAAACCCAAGATGACAACTAGTAATGGGCATAGAATAATATATCCTATCAAAAACATTTATAAGACATATCACTTCACTTCATTAACTAAAAATAATAGAGAACCACATGTATTTTCATTAACTTTAAATAAAAATCTTACATACACCAATGTTTCAAAATGCTACCATGGGGACAAGCATGGTGGATTTTCTCCATGTTGGATAAGGGAGTGATATAGACATGCTCTTAGAGCTTGCTAATGATTATACAATTAAAACCACCTTAGTAAGAGAGACAAAACACACACACAATAATGATCCCAAAATGTGAAGAGCCTATACTAAGGAAGAGATAGACCAACACTATGACCAACATAATGGCCAATCAACCTCAAGAATAAAGGAGAAGCCCTCTATTAATACATTTTTTACCCTTCATTTCAAATATAATAATTAGGGTTTCAATTCACAAAAGTGAAAAATACCCCTCCAAGTTTTTCCAATATTATCCTAACTAGAATATTCCTTTTACCATGCCTAAAATCTTCATGCATTTGTAAGGAGAATGATTGTCACAACTACCTTTATAAGGAATGATGGATATTTTCAAAAAAGCCCTTTATTTCTTGGTTGGATATGCTTTCAAATGAGTTAGAAGGAGAATATTCGTAGTGGAATCTTAAACAATCCATTTGTCTTTTGTGTAACCACCTAAAGATGCACTTGACCACTTGCTTACACAGTTGGAAACTCCTAGAAAATTACCCTTCCCTTTATTCACACCATGGAATAACCTACTCTTGCAATGATTTCATGAGAATATTCTAGATCAATGGCTATTCAAGTGATCTTCTTTGGAGTGTCCCACCTTGGACTTGTAAACCTATAATATCCTTCCATGGAGAAGCTTGGATAAATAAAGCAAATGAAAATACAATAACTTAGGTTATTTTCAAATTTTTACTTTTTGGCTCCAAGTTATATTTTCACACTTTGAACTTTGCACCTTTACTTGTTTGCAAATTTTCTTTTTGCACTTTTCAATATTCACATTTATTTTTTTGTAAAATTGCCCTTTTATGATTTTCTCCACATCTTTTTAATGCATAAGTGCATTTTTTCACTTTTTGCATTTTGGGGAAATCCTGGCTCCTTTTGTAAATATGTAGTTTGCATAAGTATAATTTTCACATTTATAGTTTACACAAGTGCAATTGGCTTAACTGTAATTTACACAAGTGAAATTTCCACAAGTACACTTTGCATAAGTGTATTTTAAAGACTCTATTTTTTGCACAATGCTTTTTCCTCTAAGATTTCCTAAGGACTCTAGGGAACACATATGTAATTTATATAATTTACAAATTTTTGGAATTTTTAGTTTAACAATTCTTGCCTGGTGAAGCACCTTGTAGAGGATTTTTAGAAACCCAACTTTTTATGAACCTATCATTACCTACTTCAACAACCAATCATTCTCTTTTGTGCATAATGAGATACCACATCATCTTCAACATATAAGGGTAAGACATATATTATGACTAGAATCCTCAACATCAATCCTACCAGATTAGGGTGATGAGTTTTTAATCCTAACATGTTCTTGATATAGAGACCCTTATCTCTCTTTCATCTCATAGAACCAATCAATAGCTTAATTTCCCAATTCCTATTTCTTTATGAACCTTTAGTGTTTCATGATATATAGGGTCATAAAATTTTGTTTGATGAGCCCTTATAGATGAAGGTATATGAAATTACATAGGATTATCACTAGGAATTGTATATTACATATCATGAAATGATTCATTTTCTCTAGGAAGGCTATCTACCATTGTCCATGTTTCAGTGGCAGAAATAGATCTCTAAACTACTTCAATCTTCTAAAGAGGTTGGGATGATTAAATTTTCAAGGTTAGAACAAAAGAGAAAGTAAGGATTAGTATATTATCAACATGTTCAATTAGATATCTAGACATGTTGGGCATACTCTAATCTTCAGGTTCCAATACCTAATGACACTATTCACTTGATATTGTCAAGTCCAGCTATAAGGATAAATCTTGATTAAGATATTGTTGAATTCAATAATATTGTGAAGGCCTTATTTTAATCTTCCTGGGATGGGACATGATCATATAACCCACTACTCTTTCTCTCAAATGATGAACTTAGTCTACAAGTCTCAAGTATATTATCTATTTCATTTTGGGGCATATCACTCATTAGGGGAGTTATCTACCCATTCACCAATTAATTTTCCTAAAATTATGGTGACTATGAAGATACCATATCCATACATTATTTATATAGAAAATCTTCACCCTATTACTATTCTAAAGTTAACATTGATATTGATCTTCCATTTTTTGGAGCAGAAGGTAAGATGTTATCAAGGGGTTCACATGCTTCATTTGTAGTATTTTGGGCCATAGGATTAGAAACTTCATGAATGGAACTAGATTTTATTAAACCATAAAGATATTTTAAAATTCTCCTAGCACATCTTCTAAACTTGTCCAAGTTGTTGGGGTGCATGCCTTTTATGCCCATAAGATGCATGTACCTTTCATCTTTCTGACTTTCCCACCCATGCTTCTCTTCGATACCTATGGGATTTAGAAGTGGGGGTGAGCATTTCAATTTACACCTTGTGTTGGTGTAAAGTGCACTTAAACATCCCATTTTCACCAAACTCCTTGTTGCACATGGTTTTCCTACAAAATGTGGAAGTGGAGCAATACTTTGCATGTTGGGGAGAGTGTAAATTATTTGTGAGCCTCCACCTTCTGCCATTCATGTTTTCCCTTTCCATTCCATGGGATATGGGACTATAAGATCATATTTCACCTTTTTACAATTGTGTTTCACTTCCATAAGTTTTATAGGATTAGTGGTGTGTTTTAGCACTTAGACTTTCCATCAAACCTTGACCCCACCATTTACAATTTACGTTTATAATTATAGTCAACACATCTTATCTCTACCACTATGTCAGACTTCCACTTTGCAAACAAAAATATCATTTTGTTTTATTCACTTCCCTCTTTCCACATGGAATTAGTAGTGTAGCATGGAGTTGGAAATGTTATGTGGTCTTTGGCTTTATAATGTGATACAAGTTTAATTATGGTGCAGATGCATATTTGAGACATCCACTAAATTATATTTGTTACATTAGATCTCTTTTGGGGCCATATGGGCACCTCCACATGTTTAATGGTTGGGATTTAACATCTAAATGCTTATGTCTATGTTATTTCCTATCATGGGATCCAAGAGCTATCATGCAAGTTACACATTAGGGAAGTTGCAAATTATGTCTATGTTTTTGCTTCCCATTATTAAATCCCTTCTATAAACTTCAATGGTGCCTTTTAAAATTAAATTTTTTCACTTATACCCTTGCATAAGTCTAATGCCTCAATTGTACTTGCTTTTCAATACCAAACTTCCAATGCACTTCAATGGTTCCTTTTGCAATTTCCTTTTATCACTTATAACCTTGTGAAACTCTAACGCCTCAATTACATTGATTTTCAATGCTAGACTTTTGAAAGACTTTATCCACTATTTTTCACTTTCCTGTTCAAACTTGTTTTTGACTTCTCAACCCTCCACCAATCTTCATTTCATCGGGGCCCATGTGTTTATTAAAAAATTTAAACTTTTACCTATACTCCCTTACTTCCCATGTAGGTAGGATTAGCTATATTCATGGTAGTGATGGATCTCTTGAGCTTATATGGGAAATATAACATTGCATGTGGCATAAATCATACAGTGCATAATATAGAACCAATAAGATTCATAATATGGAACATATGAGGATCCAAAAATTGTTTACCTTGGAGATTCCCTTAATAAAGAATAACATGAACACATTATATCCATTTTGATGGATTTCATTGATATTTTTTCATGGGAATATTCTAACATGCCAATCTTAGACCCTTACTTGGTTGTGCATCTCCTTGTTGTTTATCCAAATGCCAAGATAGTCAAATAAAAATTGAGGAAGATGCATCTATGCATCACTCTTTTGGTAAAATCCAAATTGGAAAAGTTATTGGGAGTAAGATTCATTAGACCACTGGACTATTCTAAATGGACAACAAACATGGTTCTATTTAGCAAAAATCCACAAGGTATACATCTTTGTATTAATTTTAGAGATATCAATAAAGCATGTCCAAAAGATGATTTTCCTCTGCCCAACATCAACATGATCATTGACTCTACTTTTGGGTACAAGATGTTGTCCCTCATGGATGGATTTTCTAGATATAATCAAATCAAGATAGTCAAAGAATATCAACACAAGACTATATTTACCACCCCATGGGAAACATTCTATTAACAAGTCATACCCTTTGGCTTGAAGAATGATGAAACCACTTATTATCATGTAATGAATATCATTTTTCATCACATGATGCATATTATTGTTGAGTACTATGTTGATGACATCCTAGCTAAATCAAGAACACATTTCAGACATTTTGATGTTCTACAAAGAATCTTTGAGAGGTTTTGTGAGTATAAAATCTACCTGAATCCTAAGAAGTGTCTTTGGAATCATTTCAATAAAAATGTAAGGGTTTATTATATCACAAAGAGGGATAAAATTTAACCCTAATAAGGTTGAGGCTATTTCTAAAATTCCTCCACCTTCAAATCTTAAATAATTTCAAAGCCTTCAAGGAAAGGTCCAATATATTCATAGGTTCATTTCTCAATCAACAGATAAGTGCCACCCATTTACACATATATTTAATAAAAGGGTCACATTTCAAGGGGATTATGAGTATAAATTAGTATTTATGAATCTCATAAAATATCTAGGTAACCCACTAGTTTTGAGATTGTCAACACTCAGACAACCACTACTTCTTTACATTTCAACAACTGAGCATACACTGGGGGCACTTTTGGCCCAACATGATGATCAAGGTAAAGAACATGTAGTTTATTATTTAATCCACACACTGGTGGATCATGAACATAATTATACACCTATTTATAAGGTGTGTTTAGCTATGGTGTTTTTTTCCCAAAAGATTTGACATTATATGCTGAATAATAAAACCATTATTATTGCTAAGGTGGATCCTCTCAAAATTTTATTATCCAAATAAGCTTTCATAGGGCGTATGGCTGAATGGGTCATGATCCTTAGTCATTTTGATGTTGAGTATCAAAATTAGAAATATAGCAAGGGGTATGTAATTTTTGATCAAATTACAAAGGCCCCTATTATAGACACTCAACCACTTAGATTCAACTTTCTAAATGATTCTATTATGATAGTGAAGAAAGTATAGCAAGATCCCAAACAATGGAAACTATATTTTCATGGTTCCTTTACTTCTCATGGATTTGGAGTTAGTATATTATTGATTACACTATAAGGGGATCTGATTCGTAAAGAGTTTCACATTAATTTTCATTATACCAATAATATGGTTGAGTACGAGACACTTATTATAGGACTTTACCTTTTAGTACAATGGGATATCAATAACTTAAATGTATATGGTGATTCCCAATTGATTATCAATCAAACCACTAATTATTGTCAAACTAGAGATGAAAATATTATACCCTACAAGCATATTATGGATAATCTCAAAACTCATTTTAAATCTTTGCAGTTTAAACAAGTACCAAGGGCCAACAAAAAATCTATTGATGTAATGGCAAAAATTAGGTCCATGGTATAGATTGATAACAGTGCTAAAAAGTATTAATTTCTTATTGAAAATATTCTTCATCTTGCACATGTTTTACTAGATTTGAAAAGGGTATACACCATTACTGGTCCTAATCCCCCACTTGAATTGCCTTCATATCAAGATTTTTATAATTATTTCCATGATCACATTTTTCCACCTAACCTTTCCAAAAATCATAAAAAAAAATTCCTTCACTATATAGCTCATTATACCCTCCTTGTAAACATGCTTTATCTCAAAGGCTATGATGGCATGCTACTTCATTATTTATCTTTGGGAGAATCCAAGATATCACTTAAGGAGGTTCATGAAGGAATGTGTGAGGGCCACACCAATGATGTAGTCTTAGCTAAAAAAATCCTCATAATAGGTTACTATTGGCCCAAAATGGAGATAGATGCTTGAAATTATGTGAGGAAGTGTTCTCCTTATCAACAACATGGAAATTTGATACACGTACCTTCTTTATCACTATAGATGATCACAACACCATGGATATTTTATAATTGGGGCCTTGATCTCATTAGGAAAATAAACCCAACATGTTCAGATGGCCATAAACATCTTTTAACTTCTACCAAGTATTTTATTAAGTGGATTCAGGCCATTCCTCTCACTTATGTCACTAGTTGGAAGATTTCCAAATTTATTGATTACCATATATCTGTTAATATGTCATCTCAGCTTACATTATATCTAATAATAGAAAATCATTTTTAAATAGAGATGTTAAAGAACTTTATGTAACATTCAAAATCAAGCACAATAAATCCACACCATATAACCTAGAAGGTAGCAGACAAGCCAAGGTATCAAACAAAACTATTATAGCCATTTTAAAGAAGATTATCAATGACATTATCCATAATTGGCACTTAAATTTGTTTCCAACCCTTTGGGCTTATTGAACAAGTCATTAAACCCCCACAAAATCCACCCCATACTCCCTTGTTTATGGCACAGAAGCTATTATCTAGATTGAGATGGAGTTGCCTTCATTATGAGTTTCTTTGTGTTAGGAGGTCCCTTATCCAATAGTAGCATAATTGATTACTTATATATGAGCAATTGAACATGGAAATTATACCAGAATGATTAAGAAACTAGAAACATGAGACAACAAAGAATTTGAGAGACAATACACACAATTGTATTAGATAATACTAGAAGAAAATACAAATAAGGAAGATGCCACTTCTCCCTCCACCTCAAAGGCTTGACACACCTCAAGACCTTCTTCCCTCTCTCTCTTGCTCAATGCAAAACCAACTCTAAAACCTGAGTTACAATCCCTCCTTGAATGCTATAGCTGATCTCCTTGACCTTACACCTGTAGATCTCCTTGACCTTGCTTGCTTCAATGCTCTTACTTGATCAATATGATAATTACAATACATGCCTCATGGTTCTTTAAATAGAAATCCATGGTTACAAAAATAGACATCTAACTACTAAAATTAGACACACAGCTCGCAACTTAAAATAGTCTCTTAGCATGCAAACACTCGGTTTAACTAACTGACTGTTCGTAAACAGCAGTTCTGGACCGCACAGGCGACCGACGTCGGTCCCTGCTTGTCTGGTGCTGTCGACGTCAGCCGACTCTCTGCCGTCGCTGGTCTCCTTCTCCACTGCATCTGACCGACGTCGGTCATACTGCCGACGTCGGTGGCTCTGGTTCTTCAGCATCCTTTCTTCATGTGTGTGCAAACGGTTGAAGCTTTTAGCTCCACACCCTAACAATCTCCCACTTGGAGATAAACAGCTGCAACCTATACCTGTACCTGTAAACCATCTATTTTGTTCCTTTGGCTCTATATCCCTCTTCAAAGTCACCCTTGAAGACCAACCACCACGCAAACCTGTGATGCTATATCTGTCACCTATGCCACAAGAACTTTGCTGCTCCCAAGTTCTTCATGACATACTTTTGAACCAACTCTACCCTTAGCTCAGAAAACTCCTTGTATATGCAACCCTGTAAAAAGTAACACAATACAGTAACAGGATAATGTAGCTAATATTATCCAACTTGGTAAAGATAAAATACAATGGTCAAACCTCCATTGCCCTGCAGCTAACTAGAGACCATATACCATAGCCTTCTGTCTCAGATGTCCATCCACTCTCTTCTCTAAAACGGGAATCCATCCCTCTATATCTAGCTGACAACTCCACCAACAAGTACCTATTTGGCTCTAATCCAAGGACTCACACTCCTCATCCATGTCAAGTTCCCACTATTTCTGGATTCTACCTGCATTGCTTCCTCCATCTTCCTAGTTCTTGACTAACAGTAAGCAATATAAAGAAGGTGAACAATGAATATGAGGTTCACATACCTTTTCTGACCTCTGTATGGGTGTTTGAGACTCATAGATCCACCCAACATCTGTTCCAGTGACCGATCTCAGCCAACTCCTAGTCTGCTCCCGACCGATGTCAGTTCCCTGCACTGATCCTGATTGCCGACGTTGTTACCCCTGGCCGATGCCGGTGTCCACCCTGCCGACGTCGGTCCTGATGACCGACGTCGGACTTCTCCTGTCTGACCTACCGACCCTGCTGGTTTGCACATGACCGAAGCTGGTGTCTGGATGACCGACGTCGGTTCCAAGTAACTGACATCAGTGCCTATGTGTTCCCGTGAGTGATGAATTCTTCATCCGTGAGCTCTTCTTGGGTCAAATCTATATCCATGCTACCCTGCTCAGATTTATTTACTGCCTGTAACTGTTTTAAGGCCTTCATCTCCTCCAAAAACACCAAGACATCCCTATTCTTGTCAAAAGCCTCAAATTTCCTTTTCCTGCAATGAATTCTATCCATGCCTTCTGAATTTGAACACATACCTTTTGAGTCAAGAACTTCCATTCCCTTCTTGTTCATGTGACCCTGCCTAATAGACCACATCTTTGAATTTGCACCAGAAGTGGAATCATTAGTACAAGTCGATAGATAAAGAGAACCTACTTTCTTACCTCTTGCTAAAACAAGTGCTCCCTTGGTAACCTTCCAAGAATCCGCTGTGAGGGTTATTGTGCATCCCTCATCTCCCAACCTTCCTACAGAAATTAGACTCTGATTTAGAATTGGAACACGCATGACCTCCTTCAACACCCATGTGTTGTCAATCTGCAATCTCAGCTGCACTTTCCCTTTGCCAACTATCTGACAAGGCGTACCATCCCCTAAATAAAGAACTCCAAAATCTCCCTGTTCATACTCATGAAACAAATCTCTGTTTGGGGATGCATGAAAAGATGAACCAGAATCTAATATCCATGATCCTACGTGACTATCCAAAGAAAGTATGAGAGCATCCTGTACCACAATATTTGCATCCTTTGCTTCTTCCATACCTGTATGTTGATTCTCTTTATCTCTCAACCAACACTCCTTTGTATGTCCTTTCTTTCCACAAAACCAGCAGGTAATACCTTTAGACTCGAATCTCCTTCCCGACCTTGATTTCCCTTGCTTAATCTTCTCCTTTTGCCTTCCTCTGCTTTCCGCACTTAGAGCGTTCCTTGATGATTCACCTGTGCTTCTCCTGCGTATTTCTTCATTCAAAATCACACTCACAACATCATCAACCTTTAAGATTTTAGAAGCAGATGCAGAGTTACTTACTGCCATAACCATACCGTCCCAACTTTCAGGCAAATAACATAATATCAAGAGAGCCTTTACCTCATCATCAAAAACAATGTTGACTGAAGCTAATTGGTTTACCAAACCATGGAAATCACTGAGATGAGTATGTACTGAACCTCCTTCCTGCATTTGTAAAGTAAATAGCTGCTTCATAAGGTATACCTTATTAGAAGCCGAGGGATTTTCGTATAAATTTTCCAAGGACTTTATCAACTCTTCCGTTGTTTTGCACTGTGATAAGCTGGAAATCACAGAAGCTCCAAGACTCAACCTTATGGAACCAAGAGCCTTCCGATCAAGAATACTCCATTCTTCATCCTTCATATCTGTGGGCTTGCATGCGACCCCACCCAATGGTAAGTACAGATCCTTCTGATACAGATAGTCCTCAATCTGCATCCTCCAGTGTTGATAATTCTTGCCGTTAAACTTCTCCATTCGTAGCTTGCTTTCTTCTGCCATTGCTGAACTCCCACTCAATCAGAAAACCCTGTGAATGACCTGTAATAAAAAAACAATAACCTGCTTCCTGCAAACTATAGCTCTGATACCAACTGTTAGGAGGCCCCTTATCCAACGGTAGCACAATTGATTACTTATATATGAGCAATTGAACACGGAAATTATACCAGAATGATTAAGAAACTAGAAACATGAGACAACAAAGAATTTGAGAGACAATACACACAATTGTATTAGATAATACTAGAAGAAAATACAAATAAGGAAGATGCCACTTCTCCCTCCACCTCAAAGGCTTGCCACACCTCAAGACCTTCTTCCCTCTCTCTCTTGCTCAACACAAAACCAACTCTAAAACCTGAGTTACAATCCCTCCTTGAATGCTATAGCTGATCTCCTTGACCTTACACCTGTAGATCTCCTTGACCTTGCTTGCTTCAATGCTCTTACTTGATCAATATGATAATTACAATACATGCCTCATGGTTCTTTAAATAGAAATCCATGGTTAAAAAAATAGACATCTAATTACTAAAATTAGACACACAGCTCGCGACTTAAAATAGTCTCTTAGCATGCAAACACTCGATTTAACTAACTGACTGTTCGTAAACAGCAGTTCTGGACTGCACAGGTGACCGACGTTAGTCCCTGCTTGTCTGGTGCTGCCGACGTCGGCCGACTCTCTGCCGTCACCGGTCTCCTTCTCCACTGCATCTGACCGACGTCGGTCATACTGCCGACGCCGGTGGCTCTGGTTCTTCAGCATCCTTTCTTCATGTGTGTGCAAACGGTTGAAGCTTTTAGCTCCACACCCTAACACTTTGTATAATATTGAAGATGAAGAAGAATATAAAGTCTCAAGGTTGACGTAATTATAACTATTTGATGGTATGCATTTGGCTGCCCTAGAAAAGCTTCAAGCCTATCAAAATAGACTATGGAGAAGATAAAATAAGCACATTCTCCCTCAAGAGTTTAAGATTGATGATTTCATATTGAAAGATAAATAAAAGAACATAAATGTTGAATGCAAGAAAAAAGGAAAGTTTCAACCCAATTAACTAGGACCATATGTTATCATGGAAAATTATTGATCAAGGGCATACCAATTAGCTACTCTAGGTGGTGAAGAACTTCTAGAGCCCATGAACATTATGCATCTTAAATGGTTTTATGATTGAAAGCTTTGAAACATTGTATATAAGACCCCTTAGGGGAAACTTGTGATAAAGTTATTTTATCCTACCATTATATCCTAGACCATCCCATGATGAACTACATTCTTTGATTTTTGACCCACCATGGATTGTTCTTATGAGAACCATATTCTTTTATGACTCTAGATAATTGAATATTTGAATAGTTGTCACTTTGGACTTATTTTATCCCACCTTGGACCATCCTCTTTTATACTATATTCATTATAAATCATCCTTTATTGGATGCTATTTATTCTAGATTATTATATTTAGAGCCACATTTTTTTTTCATATCCTAGGCCATTGTAACTTGGACATATTTTATTCCTTAACCAATTATGATCCTGATTATGATTCATAGGCATTATAAACACATTCAACACTAGTTCTACAAGTAGTTTAGCATGGGTAATATTTTTTAGCTTCTTATTATAGACAAGTGAACATGGATGCATTCACTTAGGATTTTTCCCTACTGGATGGTTCTTCAAATTTATCTCATGTTGTGTACCATTATATTTATTTTATTTTTGTTTGCTAGACATTATTGCCTTAACAAGACCTCATCCTCACTCTCACTAATTTGTGATCATGGGTCGTTGTATCCTAATTTATTTATTATCAAAACTTTTACTCTTGGATGTGCATCTTTTTGATTAGTTGGTTCCCTAATCCATTATTTATATCCATGAGACCCATTACATTTGGTTTAGCTATTGTTTAAACTATTACCATGGATATGCATCTCCTCAGTTAGGTAGTTCCCTGAATATTTTGTAAATATTTCATTTTTGTTGCTTATAAAAAAAACATTAGAAAATAATCCATAAAAAGAATAAAAACATTGTATTATATTTTTGTATATTCTAATCTCATCCTACATGCTTTCCATTTTACAATACCATTCTAATTTGAATTATCTCACCATATTATGAGCCCATTTTCCTTATTTCCTCTACAACATGAATCATGTTTCCTTATCATCACATTTTATTATATCCCATTTCCTCTAAGAACTACATTGGCCTAAAGTTCACATTGGATCTCGTATCCATATAAATATGTAGGAAGCATCCACTTATCTTATACATCTAGAGTTATCTCGACCACCCCCTTCCTTTTCTTCTTTTCCCTCATTTTTCTTTTGTGTTGTTTCCCTATCACTTAGGGGAAAATTTGTGTCATTATTTTTATGCCATTATAGAAAGTAATTATTATACTATACATACCTAAACAATTCTTTCAAAACCACACTAACATTGTGAATAACTCTTGTTTGTGTGTTTATTTGATTTTTATTGGTGTTTTGTTGTGCTTCCTTGTCTTTTCATTTATTTATTTTCTCTCTTTTTGGTGTTTTGTTTTATTATTTTGTCTTGTTCTTTAGTTTGTTTTCCAAATACCTCTTGATGATACACATGGATTTGGATTATTCATATCTTACTTTCATGTTGTTCATTAATTTCTTCTTTCTTTGATTTTGTACATTCTTGTTTCTACTTAAGTTTTGATTAACCATATCTTAATTTTAAGTTTTCTTTTTCTTTGTTTTTATTTAAATGTAAATAGTTTTAACTTAGGTATTGGTAGTTATTATCATTATCCTTAGTTATAAATATTCACATTTGAACTAGCTTAGTGTAATTGAAATCAATGTCATTATAAGTTACTCATGATTATGATTCCTAATTTCATTTTGTTATAGCAAGCACTAAGTGATTTGGATCCATGTCTTAAAATTAATGTAGCTCTAATGATCATCTCTTTTGTGCACTAATGAAACTAGGTACTGATGGATTATATCACACTAGACTATATGCCAGACATGCATATTTTGGCATCCATCATGAGTTTAATTGAATAGTGCTTCATTTTCTTCTATTCTTCCTTCCTCATTCCATTTTCTCCCACTTCTGGGTAAACTACATTAGATTGAGGTCTATTTGGACTATGTAGTCAATTTTTGGATACATGATATATCATGGGTTAGCTTGGCCACCATCATTCTTCTTTTCATCTCTTTCATCACTTTGTGCATCCTTGTATGCCTAGTTTTTGGTGGCTATTTCAATCATTAGACCATTACATCTATGTTGACACTTGCTCATATTTATTTTATGTCTTAATTTATATCCTTGAGATGTGCTTTCAAATTTGCCCTAAAGGGGCACACTATTTGAACCAATCACAAATATAAATCAGCCTTATTGGGGCACACCTGATTATCAGTGATCAAAATCATTCTTACTAGGGAAAAATTGCTTTATTAACTTATCAAATTTTCTCTACTAGAGCACATTATTATTTCCTCTCTTTAGAGAAATGTTCTCCTATTTCTTCTAATTCTAAGCTTTTCAGACTTTTGCCCTCATTCTATAAATATTTTATTGTGCAACTTATCTTGAGATTGATCATTATGTAAGTGCATAACTTTCACCCTAGATTTGGGTGTGTTCAAAGTGTGTTGCTTATATTTTTAGATTGTATCCTTCCCCTTCCCCGTATCCTTAAGGCCCATTATATTCTAATTATATTTTGATGATTGAGGAATCAATGCATGAAAGCCTTATCCCTCTTATATTTAATTTTTCCCATAGGTTAATCTCACTTTCTCTCTCATTTTGAGATTCATCCTACTCTTTCATCCCCATGTGTCCTCTCATGGGGGCATCATGGGCCATTTAATTTGAATTTATTCTTGACAAATATTTTATTTGAAAAGATGTTGATTCACCTAAATGTCTCTCTATACCTTTTCAAATAAGGGTAAAATGTATACATCCAATTCATAACACCATTATTTTGAAATTATCAATTTTACTCAAAATTTGTGAAAATGCACAATTTAGGCCAAAATCATGTAAATGTGCTAAATGGTTCAAACTTGTCATATAAAAGTGTTGATTTAGTTTAATGTATCTCTAAATATGGTAATTAATTTTATGTGATTATTAAATTTTATCAAATCATTTTGAGTCAAAATTATGAAATATATTTTAGTGCTTTGGATCACTCTTTTCTTCTAATTTAGAAGCACATGACATGTGCATGTGTTATTTCATTTCAACAACATCCTAGATGAGTTTTTGGTTTGTATACAACTAACATCACCTTATAATTCTTCTCTAATTAAATTATGACCTAGTAATATGACATTCTAGCCAGTTTGATTAATAATGTGTAACCAATTTCTAAAATAATTGCATAAAAATTGGTTAATCTCACTTAAGCTAATTAATTGAAAATAAGAGCTTAAGTGGAAAATCCATGGAAGTTATTTAATATCTTATAGTTGGAAATTTATTCTTATTATATTCATCATCAAATGACATAATTTGTGAGGTGGCATCCATAAGCCATAAGTACAACAAATATGAGGTTTATGGCCTTCCATCCCTCTTTAATACCCCTTTCAAATATTTATGAGGGTATTTATGGATTAATTATAAAAAATTGGATTAATTCATGGCCACACATCTTGATCTAAAGATAGATGGTCATGGTTGATCCTGATCAAATTCATAAATATATAAATAGGGGGGCTAAGACCACCATTTTAAGCTTTATTTGTGTAAACTTATTATGCAAATTTATCTCCACAAGCCATTTTTGTGTGGTGTTTATTATGCTTAATTTACAATAGGATAACTTCAAGATATGCACAACATTGATTTTCATATCATGAGCCTAGTTTAATTGGTGAGCAAGAGATGATGGAGGAGCTTTACATTGCATCATTGATGAAGACTTGAGCACCAAATTAAGGGTAAAATCATGTTTTCATCCACATTTGGGTGATGGGATGCTCTTAGGAAGGTATTGTGTATGTTTTATTTAATTTTATCTTAATTTTCATTTTCCAAACCCCATTAAAAGAGTTAGCTTATCTTTTTATGTCCTTATGCATTTTTATTGAATTGTCTTGGAGTTTTATTGACTAATGATTGATCTAACCATATTTTTAATCCATCTCTACATAAGGATGTCAAAACTATGGAAGAAACAATAAATTTGCATCACCAAAAAATAAATTACAACTTTGTGGTGCTATGATGATAGATTGTGAATGAGGTCACCATGCTTGAAGAGGTATAAAAAGATGATTCCACATCCCTAAAATAATTGGTCAATAAGGTAAGTGAGTGTTCTTATCAACTTGAGGAGACTAAAAAGCTAAAAGTGATAATCAAAGAAATAAAATAAAATATGCTTGACACTTTATCATATTGTGAAGGTGTTAGAAAGTAGATTGAATAGGTTGGCCCAAAATATTTGGTTGAGGCTAGAACCAGTGCTTAGTTTGAGATAGAATAAGAGTATAGTGTGGGGTAATGTTTGACCCCTAATTTTGGCTAAGTATTTTGGCTTATATCATGGAATAAGCATGGTGTAGAATGAACATGACATAAAATAAGCATGGCATATAACAAGTATGGTGTAGGAAGACCATGACATAGAAGACAATTTCATGGAATACCATGATGTGAGAAGACTTAGTCAGGGGAGAAGCATAAAAAATAGAGAACCCAATAATAGAGGACTCGATATATCAGTGAAATAATTGGGGAGCATGAAGGAAGAGGGAAATAGTTGAAGAGAAATGTTCAAAGATAATAAACTTCAATCATACATGAGTTTCACATTGACATGAATGAAGGAGTGCACTTGGAAAAAAGGATCCAACACCAAAGGATAATATAGGATTACAAAGTCTCAAGTCCATATGAAAAATAAGTAAGTGACTACCATGACTCTTAGTTCACACTAAAAGTGTCATAATTAATGTAACAACTTGGTTGGGGAGAGCCAAGTATAACTACCCCTATTTAGAGATTTCTAATTATATTAAACATTGGTATTATGTAATAATTGATTGTGGTAAAATATAAAAATCACATAATTTATTATAGTTATGATGTTATACTACATTTGATAGTTAAGTTGCATCATTGAGTTATCAATACATTTATTATGTAACTTGTGGTTTGTATTTGACTATAACAAATAGATTCTAACATACAGGCCAAGCTTGATAGGGCTCTCATCTCCCCAAACTGGATAAAAGACTATAATTGCAAGTTGGAAGCACGCCACAGAATAGGCTCAGATCATTTCCCTCTAATATTCTTAGTGGATAAACTAAACCAAAAAAAGAATCATCCATTCAGATTTGAAAAGATGTGGCTGCAGCATCCACAGTTTGAAGACAAAATAAAAGAGTGGTGGAATATCTGTATAGAGGGATCAGCTCTCTTTCGAGTTGTTTCCAAACTCAAAAATGTTAAAAAGAAAGTAAAGAAATGGAATAAGGACTATTTTGGAAATATCTTTGTGGAAAAGAAGATCATCAAGGAGAATATTAGAAGAATATAGGATAAAATCTAGCAATATGGATATACTTCTGAATCCCAAAGAGAAGAAAGCGAACAATTGGTACAGTACCAAGACATAATAACTAAGGAGGAGATTTATTGGAGACAAAGATCAAGGGTGCAATGGTTGAAAGAAGGAGATAAAAATACTAAGTTTTTCCACCTTTCCACTCTGAAACACAGAGTGAAAACACATATCCATCATTTGAAAAAAGGAGCTCAGAAGATAACAGAGGAAAAGGAAATTAAGGAGGAAATGATTTCATTTTTCTCCTCCCTGATGAAGGCAGATAGTAACATTGACTTGAAAAGTCAGGCTGATATTCTACGAGTAATTCCCCCATTGATCACGAAGGAGTAGAATAATATGTTATGTTCTATACCTAAGGAGGAGGAAATCTTTAAAGCCGTAAGATCTCTTGGAGGAGAAAAAGCTCCTGGACCAGATGGTTTCCCCATGTTCTTTTTTCAAAAGCTCTAGAAATTTATAGGAAAAGATGTCAGTAACGCAGTGAAGGAGTTTTTTGGAGCTAAACAGATGCTGAAGGAAATTAATGCCACTTTTCTATGCCTTATTCTGAAGAAAGCAGGTGTGGATAGCCCTGATCAGTTCAGGCCGATAAGTTTGTGCAACTCTCTCTATAAGATAATCTCCAAAGTACTTACGACCAGACTTATCCTTGTGATCCCCTCGATAATTGCTGATCAACAAAATGGATTCATTCCTGGCAGACAAATCCTCAACTCAGTTATAACGGCGCATGAGAATATTCATTCACTTCTCAAATCCAACACTGAGGGGTTCTTAATGAAAGTGGATATAGCTAAAGCATATGACAGGGTGGATTGGCATTTCCTTTCTAAAAGACTTATTGCCTTTGGATTTGAACAAAGAGTGGTTGATATTATCAAACAGTTGATATCTACTACTTCTATAGCTATGTTGGTAAATGGGACCTCGTCTCATTTTTTCAATCCGTCTAGGGGATTAAGACAAGGGGATCCTATATCCCCTATTCTGTTTATTATCATGGCAGATAGTATGGGATGATACCTTGGGGACTTAGTTCATAGAAGCCAGTATAAAGGTTTGAGACCCTCTTCACATCCTTTAATTTGCTCCCATGGTCAATTTGTGGATGATACTATTTTCATGGGACAGTCTGAAGTTACTGAAGCAAGAATTCTTAAGGAAGCAATTAATATGTACACCTCTGCCTCTGGACAACTGATAAATTGGAATAAAAGTGCAGTTTTCTTCACTAATACCCCTGTTTATAGACAAAACAAAATTGCTAGAATTCTTGATTGCTCTATAGGCTCTTTTCCTTCCATTTACCTTGGTCTCCCTTTTGGATTGAAAGCCCCTGAAGCTTTTTGGGAAGGTCTTATTAATAAATTTAGTAAGAAGTTAGCGGGATGGAAAGGCTGTCTCCTAAGCCAAGGAGGAAAGTTAACTCTCCTCAAAGCTAGTCTTCAAAGTATACCTACGTATGCTTTGAGTCTTTTCAAAATCCCTTCTAAATTTGCTGAGGCACTTGAAAAAATCCAAAGAAACTTTCTTTAGTCAGGTTCTGAGGAGAAAAGGAGAATGCCTCTTATTGCATGGGATAACATTTGCAAACCGGTTAAGGATGGTGGACTTGGTATAAGGAAAATAAGAAGTATGAATACTGCCCTTTTAGCTAAACAGGGATGGAGGGTCTATCAAGAAAATAAAGAATGGAGTAAAATATGGAAGCATAAGTATTTATTTAAGGCACAGTCACTTCATGACTTCTTTACTACTCCAGATATTTCTCATCCGTCTGCTATTTGAGGGGTAGTCCAGGGAACAAAACATGTTCTTGAAGAAGGAAGTTCATGGAAAGTAGGTAATGGTAAAAAGGTGAAATTATGGGAAGATATTTGGGTAAGAGGTAAACCCTTACAGGAAGAAATCCAAGATAAAGATGTTATAGAAAGATGTAAACAAAGAGTGGGCATAATGGTTAATCAATACTGGCAGAATAACACTTGGGTAAACCTCACTGACTATGATCAAGATCTCAAGGATATTCAATTATCCCTAAATGTTATATCCCTATATCCTAATCAAGAAGATAAAATTGTTTGGAATCAGGAGCCAAGTGGACAGTTTAAAGTCTCTTCCATCTTCATCTCCAAGGGAAATGGTAGAAAACCGTTATGGACAAGAGCCTGGATTAAGGGGCTCATTCCTAAAATCAAGTTCTTTTTTTGGACCCTTCTCCAAAATAAAATTTTGACTCTGGATAATTTACAGAAATGCAGAATCAATATTGTAAACAGGTGTATTTTGTGTAAGAGAGACCTTGAAGATAGAGATCATCTGTTTGTGAATTATTCCTTCACTCAGCTTGTTTGGAAGGAGGTTCTCAATCTGTGGGGCATTACATAGATTCACCAAAAAAATGTTGAACTTTCTCTCAAAAGTTGGTATTGCCCTTCAAAGAATCCTGAAGTTCTCTTCTTATGGAAAATTACTCTTCCCCATATCTGGTGGGGAATATGGAAGGAAAGAAATAACTGAATATTCAGAAACAAAGAGCTCCCTGGATGGGTGGTTGGCCAGAACATCATTAGAGCTCTAAAGGAAAAAATTTCTTCTCAAAAAAATCTAAGCTCTAATCTCAATATGGATAATCCCCTGAGGAAGGATTTTAATCATGGTAAACCTGATAACCCCAGATCAGGTGTTACTTGGAATAGTCCACCTCAAGATTGGATTAAAGGTAACTTTAATGGTGCAGCAAAAGGGAACCCGGGGAATGCTAGTTGTGGTGGTGTTCTGAGAAACCATGTAGGAATGGTTATTGATGCAATCGCAATTCCCATTGGTATATCTAACTGCCACATTGTCGAAGCTACAACTGCCCTCCAGACCCTTAAATTAGCTATGGACTCAGGATATTCCAAATTGTGGCTTGAAGGGGACTCTTTGAATGTTATAAATATCCTTAATAATAAGAATATTTCATCTTCGACCATAGAGGATAAGGTAAAAGAGATGAAAACTCTTTTGAATAAATTTGAAGAAATAAAAATCACCCATACCTATCGTGAAGCCAATGTTGTTGCAGATTGGCTTGCTAATTGTGCTGTCTGGGAGGGGCAAAAAGTGAGGTGGGATGAAACCTTAGTAAGGAACATGGATTTAAGGGCGATCATTCTTCTCGATGCCACACATGCAAAAGAAGGTAGGATTGGAGTGTAATAAAATCTTAATGAGTAGGAGGAGAGGCAGCACGGGGAAAGGAACCCAATTATTAAAGAGTAAGGCCTTTAAGTGGGAGAAGTGGATCCTGAAAAACCATAAACAAAGTCGATGTCCCAATCAACTTGACAGCAGGAGGATCCAGGGTAATATCCATAGTAATTGGGATTTAAAGAAAATGAGTATGGTGCGTGAAAGGAAGGGAGAACCCCGTAAACAGGAGCCTAAGAGTTGTGCAAAATGGAGAGAGAAACATCAAGTATGGAGAATTTTGCAGAAAGGAAATGTTACGAGCTACATGGAAAGACTCCACGGCTCTAAACTGCATATCATGACAACCTTCTTCAAAAATTGGTCGGACGACAAGGTCACCTTGCATGGTATAACTGTAAATTTAACTGAGGATTTTCTTGCTGAGGTTACAGGGTTGCCAATGGAAGGACTCAAATTTTCAAAGCAGACCAGCATTTCGAACGAGGCATTTTGTAAGTTCCCCAAAATGGATGAGGAGGAGCAGAATTTGGTCAAAAATGGGGATTTTTATGAGCTGGACCAGATTAAAGGGATTTGGAGGGACGTCCTAAGCTGTATAAGGGAGTACTTCATCTTGGACAGAAGAAGCAAACGAGTGCATAAGTTCCATTTTGTCTTCCTAAACCACTTCAGGCATAAGGTTAGCTTGTCTTTTCCTTTCTATCTTCGCTACTCCCTGATTCAAAGCCTTTATGCTCATAGGAAAAAGGATTTACGCCCTATTCTGCATGAAGGCCTTATTCTGCTTATTGAAGGCTATTGCAAGAATAGGGCACTGGTTAAGTATCCTAAATAGGGGAAAAATAAGTTGCTAGGGAATAAAAAGAATGAAAATGTAAGCAGAAGAGGAAAAATTAAGACCCCTAGCCCTAATAAATAGAATGTAGAAGAAGAAAGGGGTCGGGAGAGAATTGAAGAACTTGAGGAGGAAATTCCAGAGGAAGAAGATGGAACTGAGAGTTGGGACACCAACTCTAGTAATGATAAAGAAGGATCTGAGGAAATTGAAAAAGATAAAGTCAATACAGACGAGGATTCTACTACCAGAACAGAAGAGACGGAGGAAAACCAAAAAGAGGCAGAGGATGACATTGTCCAAGAAGATCATGGTGAGGACCCAACTTCTAAGAATGAAAAGGAAATCTCTGTCCAGGAAGATATTCAAAACATGGAGAAGGAAATTCAAGATGGAATCAATGAACGGGAACAAAAGAGTCAAGAAGAATTCTTTGAAGAAGCCAGGAATAGCCCCAATAAAAAGTCTGAGGATTGGAGAGGGAAGAATCAGAATGATGAAATAAACACTCCTATGACTTGGGTTAACTGTAAAGCTGAGTCTTCTTCCCAATTAGATTCTTGATTGTGTAGGGAGATCATTGATCTCAAGAGAAAAGCGGAAACATTGGAAGATTCTCTGAAAGCTGCTTGGAACAAAGTAAATAAGGAAAATCAGTTAAGTGAGATCCCTGTCAAGCTCAAAGCTTACAAAAACAACCTCTGAGAACTAATAAAGGACAATAGAAAGAAAATGGAGGAAGTAACGTCCAACATTTGTGTAGCTGCTATCAATATAGGTAAACGAGCCAATGAGGAGACTAAAGCACTTGAGGGTCCCAACAAAAGGACAAGGCAAAGTTCCAGAAAGAAAGATATACAAAAAGGAGCTTTGCTGGAGGTTACCACCTAGGAAACTGATTTGAAAGGAAAAGAAGGCATGAACTTGATACTGGAACTGGATGAATAATTTGGTCCTTCTTGTTGGTTAAGAAACTGGTACTGATCTCTGTTCTCCTTTTGTTAGCTTTTATTTGTTGTACTACTAGACTTCTATTTCTGGGTTTTGATCGGATATGTCTCTTATGGTTTTAGGACCATTTAAAACCTATTTTTTGCTACCTCACTGTAGTGTTTACTAGGCATTGCCTGTGGGCTTAGATGTTCTTATCTTGTTCTCTGTTACAGGGTTTCGGGGCCCCTTCAAAACCTGCTTTTACCTCAATCTAAAACAAATAGATTCTAACTTATCTAAACATGTGTAATGCATACTTTAAATTTCATGGTAGTTATCAATCATGTTTGTTTACGTAATGGAAATGAGCTCCACAATAGTTTTTTTTTTGTTTAGTCAGTGATTAAGATATATGAACAAGCATCATTATATGATAAGTGTATTATTGCAACATAACCCATAAAAATTGGTTTCTTATTGCATGCTTTAGTTGAATGTGAAAGAGCTCAGTCTTGTGTGAAATTCCAATGTGTTATCTTGTTGGGAACTAGACACTTTAGCACCCTAGGGAAAAGTTGAAATAAAAACCCAACATCTCCCATCATTTCTCATGACTAACTCATAACCTCTATCAAAAAACTACCATGTCTAAAAGTCATCATCATACTAATATTATAATCCATCATCATCATCTTCTATTCTATTTTATCATATATCATCTAGTCTAAACTACGTTGGCCTAAGGTATATTTAGACTATGTAGACAGTGCTCATTCACATGGTATGCCTGAGATCAACTTAGCCACTATCTCCTCTTTTCTAATCATTCATCATCACATCTGCCTTATCTCATCATCCTCAAATATTTCATCAATAAAATATTTGATCTATGATATCAATTAATATATTTATCAATCACCATATATACAATCATCTTCCTAATCTTTTCATCAATTACCAGTACCTATCAATTAGGCTCGACAAGTCATAATTTCTATCTTTTATTGCAAAAGTCATCCATTATCACTAGATTGGTCACATCATCATTTAAATTTTATGGTTTCATTCCTTGATTGGGGCATGACTAGGATTTTAACTTTATTATCATCTCTTAATCCCTTGCATGTGTCTTTATTAGGGGAATCATCACTATTAATCACATTATAGCTCATTGATTTGATGCATTACAGTCCAAATCTACTAATTTATCCTTTGGTAATCTGATCATATCATTTATTATCTCATATACTTCATCATATCACTTGAATTTAGCTTTAAACTATGCCTATCAATTAATCTTATCAAATCATTATCTTATCCTGGCCTACAGTTCTCCCTTACATGTGTCCTTTACCAGGTTACATCAAAAATTTGTGACCTTTTATCCTATCATCATCATGTTATGGTTGATTCCACCTTGGGATGTGTCAACAACCATGACATATTTATTTCCACTCCCTATGCATATGTCTTTGCCAGGGGCATCATCAATTTATATCTCACTATTTAGGCCAAGTTCATTCTCTTCATCATATATCTCATAATATCATCTATCTCACATCTTGAATCCCATCCCATTATCTATTCATTGCACCCTACCCCTGATTTCTCTTTCAAGTGGCCATCCATCCCATTCTTCCTTACATTTTCCATCAAGGGGGCATCATATTTCCACTAACATAATCTAAAACATTGATCTATCTCATGTTTTTATTATTTGAAATACCATTACTCCTTCCACTTCATCCATTCGTAATTCCCTTTTAAATATGGGAAAAATGTATACACCTAAATTTATTCACTTCATTTATCATCACTAATATTAATATTAGTTGACATTAATTTCACTTATTTCATCTAATCTTATTTTATATCACCCCTTGTAGTCATTTGTCTAACATCCCCTTCATTATTCTTCATCCACTAACCTTATATTATCCCCATCAATGTATTAATTCTTCTAATCATGTCTTATCCATTAATTAACCCCACTTGCTTATTATATTATAATTTTTAATTCTAATCTCACCTACCCTAGCTTACTCTTAAGCTCTCCTACATTCATAGTCCCTAATCACCTATCTAATCACTTATCCTAATAACCTACTAATCTTATTTATTAATTAACGTATTATAGAATTTTCCAATACTAATATCATATCTATCTTATCCCCTTTCTCTCTATAAGCCTCTATTATAGAGGCTTTCAAGGAATTTTTAATTCCTTAGATGATAATCCTCCACCATGGATGCTCCTAACCTAACTTTGAATATTGGCCATTGATATTCCCTCCATAGCTTATTTAAACCAACCCATAATCCATGGCCAAGATTTTTTTTAGAATCATATGTAAACTCTTAAATAGTCATAATTCAATTTATCCTAAATCCATATCATCTTAGTCTCTTGATTAAGAATATGAGTCTATCCTTAGCAATATAACAACAAAGTCAAGAATCATTGAAACTAGTTTGAGTATCTTGGAGATAAGCCATTAGGATCAAGGTAATGGTAAGATTCAATTTCTAATTATTTATTATTCCTATATTTATCTCTTTTGATGTTTTGTAAATTTTGGGTAATATTTCATTTTTAGTAGTTTGAATTTATAAGCTCAAAATTACAAGCATTCACCATGGTGGTTATTTCCTTTTTAAGATAAGGAGGTTTTACCTTATAACTTGGTTTGATAGTAAATTTGGTATTATATGCAGATGAAATTGGTGTTTTTTTTACATAATAACTTATTTAATGAAGTAAGCTTAATTCACGGTCATGTACAACATGGCATAAGTCATTGAAATATTTTAACATATTAAAAAAATGAACTCATATAAATGAGAAAGCAAACAATTCTTGAATATGTCTTGAAATTCCTTATCTATCATAAGATTGGTTATTTTAGCTAGAATTATCTTACATCTCAAGACATATTCATTGATAGGTTCATTGGTTCCTTGTTTGATTTTGGAAATTTGAGCATAGGAAACCTTTCTAGAAATATTAATGGAAAAGTGTGCTAAAAATTGGTTATCAAGAAGTTTGAATGCTTTCAAAAATTGGATAGGTAAAGAATAAAACCACCTCAAAGCATAGTCCTTGAGGATTTTTGGAAATAACTTGATCAAATCTTTATCATTTAAGACATAGTCAAGGGATTCCACATCAAAGGATTAAATATGCTATTCAAGATCACCTTTTCCATCATAAAATGGAAACTTTAGTGCAACAAAAAAAGTTGGCAAAGGGTGAAGATATATCTCAAGTGTAAGAGGGTTATGAAATACATCTTATGAATCAATAGCATGAGTATTTTTTAAAGTGTTTTGTTCAATGTTTATAGCCTTGTCTTCCAAGGTCTTTATAAATTGAAGGAGTGTTTGAATTGTAGACCTTGTTGGATTTAGATTAGTAAGTTGAGTATCCACCAAGGGGGATATAAACATGGTTTTATTAATAATATGCATTGAAACTGGTATTTATGTTGAAATAATTGGTAATTCCATGGTAGATGTAGTAATAGTAGTTTAATTAAACAAAGTTATAAACACATAACCTATGACCCCACTAGATGTATTATGTTGTAATGTGTTGAAGGGAAGGGATGTTTCAACTATAGTTTTTAAACTTTTTATTTCTAAGATAGTTTTTAGGATCTCATCAAGATATTTAGGGTTTTTTCAAATATGCTCATAAAACAATGCATTTGTTTTCACTTTATCATATTATTTTAGCTCATTTTAATTTGTTTTATGGTTTTCATTATCAAAATATTCTTATATGATAAGCCTATTAGTAAATTTTGTCATTTCCAACCTGGGTATCATCATGATCCAAATTATGAGATCCATCATTGGTTTGAGACATGTTAGATGGTGGGAGGGAAATCTCAATCTGTTTAATAGGCACACCTCCTATTCTAGGGATACACCTAGGTTGAATGTAAAATAGTAGAAGTATGAAATGAAAAAGTATAAAATTTTGAAACCTTAGCTAGCTTAAAACCCTAGGAATTAGAAAAATTACATTCATATGAATCGAGTTCACCAAATGTTTGACCATAAAATGGATGAGGATATTGACTTACTTAGATAGGGTTAATAATATGTAAATGATAATACATAATGGTAATAATGAGATCTACAATAGGCCAATTGGGTGTTAATCTTAGATATAAACATACACTACATTTATTATGCTAAGAATAGGCTAAATATAGAAAGTATAACTAAGTTATGCATGGAAATGACAAAGAAGTAATATAATTATATGGTTATAATGCTAACATAGTGTTGGATCTAGAAAAAGAAGAAATAAATCTAGAAGATGATTATAGAATAGTCAACAAATTCTAGATCTAATGCTTATGGAGCTTTAGACACTAATATGAGCCTTGAATGGTTACATTAACACTACTATTTGGGTTCTATATAAATTTCCTTTAAAAAATACCTATTGGGAAAATATGAGAGCACCTAAATGCTTTTAGGTTTTGAATTTGCCTTCACTTTGGTACATTCAGATATGGATCATGAACTATTTCTATTTATGAATTTGTAAAACCCTATTTCTTCATCTTCATAGTGACCTTGGATTAAAATGGGTTAGTGGGAACATGGTGTCAATATGCCCCAATGACCTCTCTTGTACTGAGTACTACCTACATAACCAATATTCTAAAGAAGGCCTTTGGTTGATGTAGTTCTTTCCTATGTGTTGGATTATGTGTGAATCAAGAAATATGTGGAAATTAATTATAATAATGAACTAGTTTATAACTTGGAAAATCAGGCTCTTAGGATGATTATTTAGTAATTCATACCTATATATGTTTAATCCCTATGATTGATATGGGAATAGGAATAAATAGGGAAGCTTTGCTCAATTGAATACTATTTGAATGTTCTTTGGCATGAATGTTAGATTCTTATACTTAAGGAATGATTGAAGGTTGATATTGTATTTATAGCAATACCTTTAGATAATTAACTCACATTAAATCACTTAGGTCAACCATTTGTACATTTTTCATTTAAAAAATATATGACTTTAGGGAAATGGACACTTACATTAGGTTAAGACACTAGTTCAATGCTAGTGTTTATCTAGAATGTCACTATTTAGGGATCAAGAAAGTATGTATAGGTTCAAAACTTATAGAGATTGAAGATAATTACATTTTAAGAATTTTAGATAAGATATAGGGCCTGAGTCATCAATGTAAGTCTAGTAAGACTAAGAGATATGCCAAGGGGAACAAAGATGTGAGACTTATAATAGTGGGAAAAGGTCTAAAACTAAGAGGAAAAACCAAGGTATGAGTTTTCCAAGTGTACAATACTAAGGTGATGTATAATCCATAATTATCATATGCATTCCTTCCCCCATAATCTAGTAATGAAATAGTGAGTTTGGATGATATAATCAATTCCAACATGAAAATTAGTAGCTTTCCCCAATCTAAAAAAAATTATAAAGGGAGAGGATACAATGATAGACATGTTTGAGACATCATCATAAGCGAGGATAAGATATGGATAAAAAACATATAGATAGACTATAATAGTTTTTACTTAAGAGAATATAACTAAATCTAAGTGAAAAAACACCACTCAACCATGGACTTATCTTTATAAGAATACATATAGCTATGTTTGGGGCTTGAAGGAAAATAAAATAAGTAATAATATACAATGGGCACTTTTTATGAAGGTCTAGTCATATTCCGCAAGGTATTACCATGTAACTCATAAGATGAAAATATAAGAGGTGACAAAATATAAGTGTATTGGGAAATCCCAAAGGTGATATAGCTAAAATGTTAAAAAAGGTAGGAATCCCAAAGGTGATGATAATTATATACAGAAAAATAAGAAATAAAGTAAGGAACTTTGAGATGATATCATAAAAGATGAACATTTGTGAGGATGGACTAGTTTTGTTCCCCAAGGTCTTACCATGAAACTCACAAAATTAAAAAATCCAAGAGGTGTAAAGATAAGGAATCCCAAAGGTATAAAAATGATAAGATGTGAAAAATAAGGGTGAAGGATAAGGATGAGGGAGCCTAGAGGTAATGTGAAGGTAATTGATAAGAAACAGATAGGTATAGATAAATGAAATTAATCTAAAATACAAAAGAGTTAGAGAAAAAATCTAAGAAATTTTAGAATAAAAAATAAAATAAATAGATAAATGAATCTAATATAAATTTTATAGAAAATGGGAACATGGGAGCACAAAAGGGAGAATGGGAATGGAGGACCCTTAACATTTTGAATTTTAATTTGAGCAAGAAAACCAAAACACTAATATAAACATAGATGGGAGTGGAAGGAACAAAAGGATTGGAAGGAGGATTTTTCAAATAGGTTATGTGAAGGAGATAAAGTGGATTTAGGAGAATAATATGACCTAGATCCAGGTAGATTGTTGTTTATCTAGGTCATTAGAGGCATGCCATGAAAGTTTGAGTGGCCCACTAGATGGGAGAGCTTCAGAATGGAAGCCTAGTGGGTGCTAAATAATGGAAT
The DNA here is from genome assembly GCA_037957365.1 of Torreya grandis. NCBI lineage: Eukaryota > Viridiplantae > Streptophyta > Pinopsida > Cupressales > Taxaceae > Torreya > Torreya grandis. Next base: position 594,168 of record JARHVA010005643.1, read on the forward strand.
AAAATATTATAGATGGAATGGGGGATAAAGGAACCCATTCCCTTGTTTCCTTGATTGGAATGGATGTTAGAGGAGTCCATGACTTATCCCCTAATGTTGATATGGATAATGGATAAGTCCATGTGTTTTAACCAAGCACTAAAAGTACCTTGTTTTATCTTGATGTGCTAATTTTTTAGGGAAGCTATATTTTGGGCTCAAGAGGGATTTATTTTGCTAAATTCATGATTTTTGGTATTATAGTGGATGTAAGAGGATTCCACCCTTGTATTTTACAAGTTATGGGATACCTAGTATTCCTCAAGATTTTATTGAATCAAATCTAACATTAATGAGGCCTCCTTGGAGGCTCTATTTCTATTTATAAATGTTTTCACTCCTGATGTATGCAAAAAATGTAGAGGATGTGTGAAACTATGATAAAGATCAAATATGTGAAGGACCATACTTAGTTTCAGTTGGCTTTGATTGGGGTGGATATAGGAAACACAACTAAAACATGTTCTATTAGAGCAGATGATATAGGAATACACCTTGATGGTTTCAATAGGAGTAAAATCCCACTTTTTGTGTCTTAGTTTAATGGAGGTTGTATGGAATTCCCAGGTGGTAGAAAACCTTTTATTCCTAGTGGACTCTTTTTCTATAGTGTAAGTCACATGGAAGTCCTACTGAAGGATGTCAACACTTTGAGTTCCATTTTTTTTGTAACATATTTTATTATGATAGGGTTTTGGTAACCTTAAACCCCTCATGTTATGGTTGTGTGATCCTTAAAACCCTCTTTTTGTTTATTTTTCCAAGGTTGTGGGAGCCTTCAAACCCTCTTGTTGTAATTTTTATGGTTGTGTGAGCCTTAAAACCCTCTAGTTTTATTTTTTAAAGGTTGTGAGAGCCTTAAAAACCTCTTGTTATTTGTTTCACCAAATCTATTGGATCCTAAAAACCCTCTTTATATTCTTGTTATGGTTTTGATAGCCTTTAAACCCTTTAGATATGATTTGTAAAGGTTGGGAGAGCCTTCAAACCCTCATGGATTTATGGGTGTGGGACCCTTGAAACCCACTTATTATTTTATCTACCTAGGTTGTGGGAGCCTCCAAAACCTCTTATTATACTTGGTATGGTTGTGGAATCCTTAAAACCCTCCTGTTATTCCTTGTAAGAATTGATTGTGGGACCATCATGGAAAACCCTCTACCTAGTTTTGGGTCCAGTTATCAAAACCCTCACTTGTTTAGTTTATAGATCTAATTTCAAAATCATTTATCTCATCAAATATATAAATAAAATATATGTATAAATAAAGTAAAGAAATATTAATATAAATTTAATAGGTACATTTGTAAAAATAGTATATTTGTCTTGGGATATTTATTGAAGTTGAAATTTTTGTCTTTAATATATGCAAGATTATTAAGCATATTTCATTGTGAGGGTGAGTTGTTAAGAATGGGAAGTGTCATAAGGTGTATTAAAGTCTATGTAATCATGAGGTTGGGATCTTAATATGCCCATAAAGTGTGAATTAAGGTAAGGATGGGTAATAAAAAATGATTCCCCAAAGTTTGAACTAAAAGAAAGGTGTGAAAAATAATATGCCCCAACATGTGAAGTGACAAAAGGATGAGCATTATAAGATGAACCAACATGTGAGGTATAATAATATTTTATTTACCATTTTATTTGATATAAACCTCAATGTCATAGTATTTATTACCTTTACTATCATACTTTGAGTAAAATTGTTTCATAGTAGTGGATTTGACATATAGGGCAATTTTTTGACATGTAGGATGTATGTTTTAGATTTTGGTTCATGGTATTAGCCATGATAAGGTATTTATGATTTTATGTACTATTTTTGATAGTATTTTCCATGGGTAAATTAGTGTAAACCATATTCGCAACCCTGTACATTACTCAAACTAAGTCAAACACTAGGTATCCCTTAGGGTTTCAAATTTTAGCCTTAGGGTTTTATTTTTAAACCTAACTTCTAATCATTCCCTAATATTAATTATTACCTTAGATATAATGAATGAAAAATAATTTTATTTATCACTTCAAGTCATGAAGGTAATATTTTCATATTGTTCCACTTGGCTATGTTACCTTTTGATCAATCATATAAAAAATGGATCTAATATAAGAACACTAATGAGGCTAAAATTAATATTGTTAAAATATATAATAAGGATAATCTAATCCTTCCTCAACTCATACTTTTGAAACATCTGATTTGAACTACCTCTTGTTACCACTAGATGTAAAAGGGCATGTATGTCTGCTTTCATTCTTCCTCCCCCTAGACCTCAAGGTTGTACTAGCTACCATATCACTTCCATTATTTCCCCGTGGTTTATTTTATTTTCCACAGTTCATGTTGTCAACACTAGATGGGGTAAGGTGTCCCATTATGTGTGGCATAATTAGGGTATTCAACATATTCTCCCTCAATCCCCTCTAACTCCAACACATCCTATTGAGGGTTCTTATATGCATATTAAATTAAATTTTTCTAGGTTTCACATTAGGAAAATTTTTGTTAGTGCTTACATTTGGCAGTAAACATGTTTTTGATTTTACAAGTGGGTAAAAATTATTATTATAGAGAATAATGGTTGTCCATATGTACCTATAGTAATTTTTATTATTATTGCATTGTTATAACCATCCACCATTATAAAATAATTAAAGAGATCAGGGGGATTGTGATAAAACCCATCTCCTAGTCTATAGGGAATTGAAAACCTATGATTATATAAGTCCTATAATTTATTAATTAATTAATAACTACGTGTTGTTATTTTATAAAGAATTTACTAAGGCTTTCATTTAGTATAAGAATCAATTAAATTAGTGAAGGATAATGGTGTTAAATTCCATTCAAAAGCTAATTACAGTAGATCTAAAGCATAATTTTGTTTGTTGAGACACCTAATATGAATCATGTAGCCAACATAAAGGCCACATGATGAACATATCTTACTTGATATGAACCTTCAATAATGATGGTTCTTAATTGTTATTTATTTAATGTGGTAATGGTGTCTTTCATGCCTATCACATATGTCACATGATGTGTTTAGAGATGAACCTTCCACAAGATAAACCTAAACTTACTTCATGATGGGTTCTATTATGATAATACTTATATGTGATGTATTTAATTATAATATGTGATATAATAAATTTTTTATAGTCTTGCTACATGATATATTTAATTTTGATAGTCTTCCCAAATGAGCATGCTACTCATAGGTCTATGCATAATATTTTTTCCATAAATCATGCCATCTTGTACACATTCATGCTCTGTTATATTATGCTACATAATTTTCTTCTAGTCAATGTTTTAAATTCTAGTCCACTATTTATACATAAATAGGTTCCATTGTGATTTAAGTGATTCTTTTTCCACATTCATTCACAATTCTACCATTCTTATGTGTATATGATCCCAAATTACTTTTCAACACTGACATCCATTAATCCATGTAATTTTCATTTCATTTTGACACTTTTTACAACATCCATTCAACTCTATGATGTTTGGTCACATTCTATCGATATTATTATGCATCTATCTTTAACTACATCCTTGACATCTATTCCCAACATCTTCTTACTTTATTATTATAGTTTTTCTCACCTTCAATGATGATACTCAACTGATCAAAGTGAAAGCATGTGATTTGGTGGACTCTCAATTGAGATTCATGAGTTGGTTTATTTTTAAATAATATATATGTTGAATTAAAAAAATATTCAATATTCTAGTATAAGTTGATAAATAATAAGCTATTATTATTAAAATTATATTCTCAATATATACATATAGGTCATTTGACACAATTATGTGACAGGTTCAAGTTTTTCAAAGCTAATTAAAGGTTAATTTGTCATCATTAGTATTGGGGTGTTTTCTAAATTGATAAGACTATGTTTTTAAATCCAATATTTAATTAGATTTTTATATTAAGTCTATCATCATTTTTTTAATTTTAGTATTTTGTATTGGTAATTTTCTAGTATCAAGGCTTGTGTCAATAGTGTCATTGTGTGAACTCAAATTCCAAAGTCAATTAAAGAATAATATTATAGTATGTGGTTCATATTATTATTCATTTTGTGTTAATGGTCTCTAAGAGTAAGCCTATAGTTGGATTTAGTATATTTCATTCAATGGTTTATAGTCTAATTTTTGTCATAAAAAAAGTCAAAAATGTTTTTTTTTTTAAAATTCCTCAATTGTACATGGATAAATTATATGGTAATCAATTTTGATTTATAATATGTCAAGTGTGTGGGGGAGATTTATCTTCATTTATCTATATATATGAGCTAAACCCAATAGAAGATGGAAGAAATGGAAATTGGAGGCTATATAGTGCCTCTTGTCAACCACTAGTGATGGTTCCACACTTTGATCTAGTGACATTTATGTTTCCATTTTTTTGTGTGGTGTGCTAAAATAAATCTTCAATTTTAGTGGTATGTTTGAAAAATTCATCTTGTAAAATAAGCTCACTTTTTGATGCAGAAATATATTTTGAGGTAAACTCAATATGGATTATTGTCCAAGTAGTTTGGGAGTTGAATCTTAGAAATTTAAAATTTGGGAATCTAGGAAAGGGGTCTAGGAACTGACCTAAGAATTAGACTCATGAGAGTTACAAGATATATTGATGTATTTTTAACTAGTCTACTAAAAGTGTTCATAGAGAATATTCTACAAAATATGATTCTCTTATTCAATGTTCACACTAACAAGGGATTGTTAGGAAAATGTTAGTTAGTGATTACATTTGTGAGTAAACATGTTTGTGAGTTTACAAGTGAGTTAAAAAAAAATTATGTGAGATAATAATGGTGTTTCATATACACCTATAATAGTTTACAATATTAGTGTGTTATTATAACCATACACTAATATAGGATAATTAGAGAGATTGGGGGGATTGTGATAAAACCTATCACCTAGTCTATAGGGAATTGAAAACTTATTAGTATGTAAGTCTTGTCATTGATTAATTAATGAATTAATAATTACATGTTTTTGTTTGCTAAAGTCTATACCAAAGTTTTTAGTTTATGCATATGAAACCTATATACACATAATATTTTCAACTTTTATCAAATGTTGATGCTTGACATTTTTTAGAAACCCATTAAGACTCAATCTCTTTGAGTATACGCCTTAAAGGGTGCATCGAGAAAGGGGTGGGTAGACCATTGGTATTTTGCAATATTGTTGTCTCTTATTTACATATTATTACTAATCCAACTAGCTCCTAAAACCATTCCCTAAGCTATTACTCATCCTTTGCACATTCTTCCCATCTTTTCCCACTTTTCATTCTTCTTTTCCTCACCTTAATCCCATTTTTATAGTTGGCTATACTAGGTTGACTGGGTCAACCTTGTATAGTTTTGGCTGATTTTCACTTAGGAACTAGTTTGGCTCTTGCTCCACCTAGCTCATGATCTAGTGAATAATTGTCCAAAATTATGCTAGGTTGACTGGCTCGACCCTATCAATCAAGATGTCTAGAAGGGTTTAGGGTCAAATATGCCTATATATACAAGATCATTTTGTCATTATTTCATATACAATCAATGTTTATTATTTGCTTGTGCTTCTTTACAATTTGCTCTTCAACCATTCTACTTGAGGATTCTTAGCTTAAGGTTTCTACTTGGAGAATCTAGTTTTTTGGATAAGCCTTAGATGTGTTAGCCTTTCTCAGTTATGTTTACAAAAAACAACAACCTCTTACAAATCCCCTTTGGCCAAGGGAGAGATTAAGTCTCAATGGTTTCATCATTCAAGTAATTATTTATCTAACTTTTCTCCTCTCTTTAGTAGATAGAAGTAGTATAAGTATTGGCTTCAAATAATATTACTCTCTTTATTCCATGTATTAGTGTCTTATTCATACATAACTTAATTGAGGTTATCCTATACATGTTTTGATTATTTACTAACCCTTAATATTATGCCACAAGCTTTGGTGAGCACTAGATTATATTTTCTTTACGTATTATTAGTTTAATGAGATATCAAAACATAGTACCCCCTTAGGGTTATTATGTGATTGTCCTTGACTGGAGGATTTAGTTTCCTCCCCAGCACTATATATTATGATAAAAGATCCCCTAATTGGGTCTAGTGGATCTTCGTATTGGTCATGTTCTAACTTAAAAAACGTGTCCCATATCATAAGTGTATGGTATGGTCTATATTCTCTAAGTTAAGATTGATTTATAGACATGATACATTTAAAATTACATACATTCTAGGGAACTCGACATGAATCTAATCTTTGCAGGTTTTCCTTTCACTTATTTCATTATTTTATCATTTTTATTATCATATATTTATGATATTAGGTCAAATATATCAATATATTTATAACTTATGCTGGTAGGTTTAACATACAATCACATCAATACGACCCTATTCTATCTATGTAGGATTTTTATGAGGTTCAAGTTACTAGGTCGACCTAGTCAACCCTATATATTTTGAAACTTTCAATTCAACATACCATGTTGACCCTATCGATGTAGTACATTTTTCAAGTTTTTAGCATATAAGATGTGCAAAGCTAAGTTGATGTGATTGACATAGTTAGCAAAATTTACAAGTACAAATCAAGGTTATTCAACAATAATCTCATCTTTATTTGCATTATCCAACCCACCAAGGTTCCTTTCTATCCTTATTTTTCATTTCTAGCATTTGTTATAGTTATATTTTTCATAGTTTGAAGTCTTTAAAACTGCCCTTGTATAGTTAACTAGGTCAACCTTATCAATGTCTATATTCTATGCTTTGTCTAGAAAGCTAGGTCGACTCTATCAACGCAGTTCATTTTCAAACCCTTGATTTTATAGTATAGAGGTGACACTATCAACCCTATTTTATATTCTCAGTATACACTATCGATTGAATTGACATTATACTATATTTCAAAGTTTGAATTAACACTTAAATTCTAGTAATTATCTCACACTTTCATTTCTTATTGATTGTATGTTTAGAATAGATTACATAGTATAATTAGGTGGTTTTCAATATACCATTTATTTTCACTATTTTTTATTTTATACACACACTATCAAATCAAAAAATCTCAAAAATAATTTTAATAATTGCCTACCCAAGGCCAACCTACTTGGATTTCATCACTAAGGGGGAAGATGACTTGGTTTTTTGGTCATATATAAACATGTGGTTAATGGTATATTTTGGCTAAGCACTCGACACCCTTATAACTACAATGTGTGAAGTGAGGGGGTAGGCCCCAACACAAATCTAGTACCATTACTAATATAGATATCATTCAGCCCAAACATCTTTAAACCATCCTTAGATTGATTTCTAATTCCTTGCTTACAACCAACTTCTTATCACATCTAAAATCATATTTTAATAATCTAACAATCATGTTGACCACTTAGTTAGATTTCAATTTCTAATTTGATTGATTTATCTTTGCTCAATTGTATGGTGTACTGAAAAAACTTTCATTAGCCAATGTTGGTGCAAGTTTTTATGATGTGTGCCTCAATTAGATCAACCTCATTGACCTAATTGATTGTGTGTTTCCTTTCATTTCTTACTGTCAAAGTACTTGCAATTTTTTTTGCATTTCAATACATAGTCACTCCTATTGACATAGTCTCTTACAAATAATTTATTTTCCCCTTACCTACTATACTAGGTCAACCTTGTCGACTCTGTATAGTTTCTAAACCCTACCTACTATACTAGGTTGACCCTGTCAAATTTATACAGTTTCTAAACCCTATCTTTTGTACCAGATCAACATAAACATTAAAAATATAATTTTCATCATCCTTATCTATGTTAACAAAGTGATATTAAAATCATAAGTGAATCTAAAGTGAATAAAATCTATCAAAGAGAATTTTGCACCAAAACGTTGCCCATTTTTACCTTTCATTGGAAGAGTGAGTAACCACATTTTAAAGAGCTAATCGAATCTACATTTCAATGGAAGAAAATTTTGCAACCAAGGTATAAGTTTATGTATATTTATTTTGTTTTTATCTCTAAATTAGTTTGAGATAGTTTAAATTATTATTTCTTAGTTTTATTTTACATTTATATATTTTTTTCAATATATTTTAGCATGCCCAGTGGGACTCAAGGTTTCCTTGAGTCTTTTCAATCTTACACTCATCACAATTTCATTTAGAAATTACTTATTAGTTAAATTTTTCTATTTATATCTTCATATGTGTTTAATCTTGGTTTTGTGAGTGTTGGCTAAAGCCATAGGTCACTTTAGATGTTTTTTACTTGGATGTAAAGGATCACTGCATAACTATGAGATTGGAAACATTAATTATGAAATTGTATCCTATAACAACAAAATCACTTTTTAATCATATCTTTAGTGTATTTTTTCTAACTTTATTTGTACCATCATTTTTTTGTTCACTTTCTAATTCTATCTATGTTTTAATTCTTTTTATAACTCTCTGTTAAAAAATAGTGATTATATCAAATGTTTTAGCAAAATCATTGTTTAAAACTATAAAATCATCATCCTTAGTAACTAAATTGTATTAAAAATATGAAAATTTCCCCTATTTTTGTATATTTTATGTTTCTATTCTTTTCAATTTTACCAATGAAATTATATTGCAGTAATGAAATCATCATTCTCAAAAATGAAATTGTCATAGTTAGCAGTGAAATCATCATTTTTGTCAATGAAATTGTTTCTATAGACTACAAAATTACCATTCTAGAGTGTGAAATAGTTAACTATAATTATAAAATCATAATTCTACCAGCAAAATTGTTCTATAACTATAGATTTATTTACTTTGTGTTTTTTGCATTCTATTTATTTCTTGTGGATAACCTTTTATAATTTCACTTTTTTGCTTTACTATGTAACTATGAATCTATCATATAGAGTAGTCTTTTGTTATTTTTGTGGTTTTTCTATGATTCATTATAGGTTTGCTTGATTCCAAGCCCAAATAAACACTAAATAATTATTTACAGAATGATTGTCAAAGGAAATTCATAAATGGCTTAAAAAAATCAATTTATTTTATTTTGCTACTAATGCTTTTAATTTGATTTTTCAAGTTTCTAGTAATTACATCACATTGAGTTTGGAGTTAATTATTTCATTTCAGCATTCTTTTTTGTAATTATGAAATTGTGTATTCTCTTCCTTTGGCATCACATTGGTAAAAATACTCAAGAATAAAAAATAATTTTATAATTTTATGTGCTACCCAAGTTATGTTTGTGTGTGCTCTTTCTTTGGCATCACATTGGTGATGATACTCAAAAATAAGAAACAAACACTAAATTTTTATTTCTTTTTTTAGGGGCTCTATTGATCATGAATTTCACTACCATGTAGTAGGCCAAACCTCGTGTCCTAATGGGGTATATAAATCAAGATCCAACTATTTCAATTACCTAATTGGTTGTGTGTTTTAAAAACACCATGATGTGAGGATATTTCATGCTCCAATACCTAGGATTTCAAAATTTACCTTGAAATATGATATTTCTAATTGTTAACACACTAAAACCCCTATATATGTGTTGGGAACTTTGGGATAAGACCCAATATCATGCATCGTCTCTATCTATTTCTTCCTTGAAATTAGGCTTAAATGCACCAAAGGTATCTTAGAGAAATCCCATAAGAAAATTTTGTTTAAAATTGTTGGAGAGCTATCATGATGATGTCATGGTGTTGTCATGGAGGTGTCATATTGAGTGGATGAAGTGATTTGATAGCCTAAGTGACAATGACAAAGTGTGCAATGTGCTTTTTCTAGTGTGATTTATGTATGGTTGGTTGATCTTCAGTATTGACATGGCTAGAGATGTTTAAGGATGTGTATGGTTATTTGAGCATGTGCAAAGGGTCCTATAAAAAGTCAATAAATATTTGAGAGCTTATGTGCATAAGTGGAATTCATCTAGTTCATCATTGTTCTCATCTAAACACTTTGGGTCTAGTGGTAAAAATTTTGAGTAGGGAATTTGATGACATCACCATTTCCACATGGCAATGAGTCAAGGGGAGTTGGTCATATAGTTGTGATCAAATTAGTCCCTAGTTGTTATGAACTAGATCTCAAGTCATGAATTGAAGTGTGATTAAATATATGAAGGTGTAAAGTTTTCTTCTCAAATAGAATTCATTAATTTTCCATATTTATCCAGATTTGCAATGTAGATAGAAAACACTGAGTAAGCATGTTGATGAGGTTAGCATTCACACATGTGGAGGTGTTAAGACAAAATGACCATATGGGTTTATTTATTTTTATGCTTAATTTATTTGTTCTTAAATTTAGATAATGTAATTTATCACATCAAAAGATATACATATGCAAAGTTGAGCTCCTAGACATTTTGACTATATTTTACCATACTTAGCCAATTTTGCAATATGGAAAGAAGATCCAAGTGAGAATTTTGATGGTGTTGTACCTTGCATGTGTGAAGATGTCAAAAGAAACTAATTATATGGGTTTGTTCATTTTTTAGAATAGATTATTTGCGTTAATTTTGAGATCATGCATTTAAGTGAGGCAAAAGTGATGCAAGAGAAAAGTTGGCCTCCTAAGTAGGTTTTGACATAGTTGGCTCTGTGACATAAATTTTTGAGAAGGCATTTTAATGGCATTATTTATCACAAATGTGAGAGCTCTAGGATTTATTTATTATATTTTTAGATTATTCTATGTGAGGAGAACATCTAGTCCAAATGTGAGATCATGCATCAAAGTGCCAAAAAAAGTTATTAATGTCCGAAAATGGCTACTCTAGCATATTAAAAGGGTCCCCATACTTAGTCATTTCTACATATATTAAAGTTCAAGTAAGATTGATGGTGCATGTTACTCCAATAAGTCAAGAAGAAGAGAGATGAGGATAGGTGCACAATGTTTAACAATTGAGAAAAGGTATACATGATAAAGATCAAACGGTAATCAGGTGATCACATAGATTGATTGAATGATGATCATTGATCATTAAAGACTTGGTTGATCTACATAGATTGATAGAGCATGTGGAGTCAAAATTTAAAGATTACATAAGATGAGGTCAAAGTGATAGAAGTTTAGTATTTATGCATTGGTGCCTATGTGTTAAAGATCGATCAAGATCAATGGAGCTTATTTGATATAAATCTAAGAGGACACAAGATGTTTACAAAGAGTTTGAGGTTTAACTATGACCATTACCATTTAAATATTTGAATTTTATAAGGGAAAAACTAGTGTTTGATCTTTGGGCCATATATTTCTATAGAAGATGAATTTTCTCATGCAATTAAAATAAAAGTGGTAGAAGACTACAAGGCATATCTAGTAATATGGATTTACAGATCTGAAAGTGTGTACATTCATAGATATTGAGCTCCAAAGTTACCTATGTTTTTGTATATGTTCTACAAGTGACTCAAGAAAGATATTTGAGCTTATGTGGATGTTTTTTTTATGTTTCATGGTTAATTATCTATTTTAGAGTGTTGTAGACTCCATGAGGATGCTCTACAAATATTTTAGAGGTATGATCAATCTATATTAAGTATGAATAATGCTCAATAATTTGATTATATCTTCAGTAATGGTGTTCCTATGTATAAGGTCTCTATTTGAATTGATTGAGCATACATAGAGGTGAGAAAATGTGACTATGATAATTTGTGGATGTCCAAAGGGACATAAGGAGTGGACTTGTGTATTTTTAACTAGTCATGTGTTTTTATTATGGTCAAAGAAGTGTCAAAGATTTGAATGGGTCTCTATAGGACCTAAAAGTGAATTACGCCTATTTGAAAGAAGATTGTGCTTAAGTGTACCCGTGTGAGATGCCTAAAGGGTGAAGACAATGTTTTTCAGATAATAAGAAAATATTGTGATCTTGTTAATTCATGATTTTTCTATATATAGTGACATAGAATGTGTTGGTTTCTAGACTTGTGAGACTAGAATGAGGGAGTGCGAGTGTGGATCCAAGTGAAGGATAACCTTTGAAAGAGAAGGTATAGGTAAGTGAGGACTAGTAGAGAGTAATGAGGATCAAACATGCTAGTTTGAGAAAGGTGCTAAAGATGATCACATAGGTCATTAGACTTAATAATCCTAAAAGAGGTAGAATGGTTGAATATGATCAAGAGGTTACTTGAGAGAGAATTGTGTGTGTGAATTATGGAGTGAATGAGGTGTAGAGTGTCCTATGGATGAGTTGATGAGCATATTAGTTTAAGGACTATCTGTATGACATGTTAGTCATAATTATATTGATATAATAGTGCTCTTGTTGTTTGAATGTGAACAAAGGCAAGGTGAAGTCTGTGTGAACTTGGTGATTGACATGAGAGGAAAATCAGTATATAGACTATGTGTATGGCCATCTATTTATATTGTTAAAGCTGTGTTAGATTTGTTAATGTGAAGGATGAATTGAGTATGTAGAGTTGAAGATTAGGGTTAGTTAGGATATGTAATGTGTCCTAATTGATATTTTTATGTTAGTTCAATTATGTAATATGTTTTGGCCAACATAGTGTGTTTCGTGATAGATTTATTGTTGAAAGATGAGAAGAGTGATATCTATCATCAAGTGTTGAAGACATCAGTCCTAAGGTGGAAGTGTTCTTATAAATAAAGGGTCTAAAGGAGTTGGTCTTCTTTAAGGGTAGTTTCTCCTTGTAAAATAGGTGTTTTGCTAAAAGAAGGTGGTTTAAAGGAGTTGATCATATTAAGGATGGGTGCTCCTTATGGAATAGGTGTTTCGCTAAATACCTTTGGTCAAGAGGACATGATCAAGATTTATTGGTCTAAAGGAGTTTATCAGTCTCTTGTTATTAATTTATTATAATATAGTACTCAATTTGAGTTACAGGATTTAGAGTGGGTTTTATTCCCCATGAGGGTTTCCCATATGAACTATGTGTTATGTGTTTGATCTTTTATATGTATTGAATGAATGAGTTTTCTTGTTAATGTTTCTTGATCAATTTGATATATGTTGATTGTTTAAATAGTTTGAAAAAGAATATAATTAAAATTTTAATATCTAAGCTCACTAATTCACCCCCCTTAGTGGATTTTACCTTTAACAATTGGTATCAAAGAGGGTCATTTGGAGGAAGCTTAACATCTTAAAGGATATCCTAAGTGGTACAAAGTGGCTAAGCAATTGAAGAAATAAAATTAAAAGTGGAAAGTTGTGATCAAGGCACTTGAATAATAGATATGTACTTTGAAGAAAGATGCCAAAGAGGATGAAAATATTATAAATAATCTTAATATTAAGCTAGTAGATGTCAAAACAATTTACTTTTCAAAATAATAGGACATCATGTGTGATGAAGAAGTTTTCCATGATAGTGTAGAAGAAGTTGATCTAGAAGCTGAGCTCATGGGTGTACTTGGTGAACTAAAAGAACAAAAGAAGAGGAATCATAAAATGAGGAATATGATCAAAGGTCTTGAAGCACAAGTCAGTTCTCTTGAGGGAAGTTTATTTGGTTTATCCAAAAAATAAGAAAATAAGTATCAATAATATATTAGGTCTATTGAAGTACAAGCATATAGATTGAAAGACATGTCTAATAAGGCCAAAAAGGATAAAGAGAAGATCAGTATTCTTGAGGATCAGTTAAATATTGGAAATAAAAATTTGAAAGAAAGAGAAGATGAGTGTACTCAGATGAAGATTGAAATGGAGTCATTGAAGAGTGAGCATGAGAACCCTAATCAAGTGAAGGTGAATGAAAACTTGAAAAATAATGTTAGAAGGCCAATTAGGCAACCTAATGCAATAAGGTATGCAATTTCTTTTCAAGGTCTTTGTTATACATGTAATAAGTATGGTCATAGAGCTTAAGAATGAAGAAATAATTTAATAAATTATACTTACTCATGGATCCATGATAGAAGGATTATTTGGCCAAAGATTGATCACAATTCAAATCTATAAAAAGGTATGAAAGACATTGATTGGTTTAGTTTTCATAAGGTTGGACACTGCTAAATTCTATCCAAGTGGAGTTAATAGGTCCTCAAGGTATCTCAAAGGACATGAAGCTTTCATTATGCATAAAAAAGGTCATTAGTGGTTATGGAGACAAAATATTATAAATTATAATTACACTAGTCCAAAGGTTGATAAGAAATTTACTTTAGAAGAATGTGTTGCAGATCAATCTAAACTCAAAGGTCAAGTTGGTAATTTGGTTGTAGAAGATGGGAAGATTTAAACTATCGTATGGAGACTTGAGGTAGTAAATACTAAAGAGATTAACTTTTTTAAGTTCAAGAGTCTTGATCGATTGTTTTCCAAGGTGGAAAAAGGATAAAAAATGAAGGAGAGTCAAGAGTTTCTATTGACAGCTTTTATTGACAAATATGAAGAAAAGAATGAAGTCAAGGATTTAGTTAAAGTCAAGCAGGACTACAAGTCAGATAAAGCTATGGAGATATGGGAGTCTCCTAAGTTTTGTGACTTTTAATGTCTCTATATTAAAGGGGTGTCTCTATCTAGGCTTTAAGGAGATACTTGTCAATCAGAGGAAGCTTGGTGATTTTCAGTTATTATTTGGTGAGAAGGTATGGAAATAAGGTATGTTTGTGCATTATATATTGGAGAAAATAATTTTGTGAAGAATCTTAGTGGTCCTATATTGAAAATGAGTTCGCTTGTTGATCATGGTTTGGATGCTCTAGCATAAAGTATTTGAAGACTTATTTAAGATGTCATGTTCTTGATGAACCATGAAGCTAGGGGGAGCTTTGTAATTGGTCTAGTCCTAGGATCAAAGGAATGAGTAGTTGAATCTGAGTAAGAAGGTATGGAGAAGCAATTTTGTGTTCTAAAGATGATAATTCTAATCAGAGAAGGTATTTGGTTAAGAGGGATCAATAAATTCATGAGTTTATTCTAGTGGTTTGTGAAGGAGTTGTAGTACATGATCAGAATGGGTGATTCTAGGTGGTTTAATGAGATTGATGGAATGTCAAAGAGAGTTTGGTGATTAGATAGGTCTATATATGTATTTTTGATGTGCTCTAGGTGATTTTGTGGTCTAAAGGTATGTTGAAGGAAAATTGAAGTTTTTTGAGTGTTCTCAAGTTTTTCTTAGTTTTTTATTAATGGAAATCAAGCCTAAAATGGGTTATAGGAAGTATATGTTCCTGAAGGTGTGAAGGTTCAAATCTTGGTCTAGAAGTGTGTAATGGTTGTATCTAGGTATATAAGATGTTTCAAAGGTGGATGTTGATTGGAAGGCATTATGTTGACTTTAGTTGTTTTATAAGTTGAGGTATGAGGCTTATTAATATGTTGAATGGAACAAATGGGTTGTCAAATCAAGGTTCATATAGAATTGAAGGTTTGTGGTTCTCAAGTTATTCAAGTTTATGTCAATATAAAGGGTTAATTAGCTAGTAGGTTTATGAATGAAATATGTTGTAGGTGATAATCCTAGTGATGTAAATTGGTGTCCTTAAGGGGACATATGAGAGTGCTCCAAATATTAATTTTTATGTCTTTAAGATGTGTCTACTAAAATTTGTGGAATCTGCAAGTTCCAAGTAGGGCTATAAGAAATCTAGATAGGCCTAGTGTGAAGATTTGATGTTTTGATCAATTTATATAAAAGAGAAAGGCATGAGTATTTAAAGGTGAGTTCTTAAGTTATTTTAGAGTATGTTTATTATTTGGTGAATGACATGAAGTTCTATTGGTGGTCTTTGTGGTTGATTGAGATAGAAGGCTAGTTATCATGTGTGATGGTTCTTCATGGTGTGTTGAGATCTGAAGATGCTTGGAAGACTCAATTGCTTAGAGTTATTAGGAGGAGTTCCTATCAAATGTTTCTTGGTGAGTTCCATCAAATTTTAGTTATTTTGTGTGTTCTTTTTTCATTATTTGCAATGCTTGGTTGAAGAGAATGTTGGCAAGGAGCAAGAGGAAGTTTGTCAAGGTAAGAAGAGGTAGGGTCAAGGTAAAGGGGAGTTTGTATCATGTTTATAAGATGGTCCTTTCATATTTGATAGTATTTTTATGTCCTCAAGATCAATTTTTTATGTGAATATTTTATTACCAACACAATGGTAACAAAATGGTTATTTCAGCCACAATGTGATGAGCTGAAGTCTCTCCTCAAGACAAGAGGAGGTTCCCTTACTATTGTTACCTAAAACAAGAAGTTATTATTTACACTTATTTAAACTAATTTTATCATAGTGGGTGTTGACATATCATCCAATTCTCTTTTTTTAGAATTGGGGTTTTCTTATAAACTTTCTTCTTTTTTTACAATATATTAAGAAAATGTAAAATCACTTGATAGAGCAATAGTAACTGATATTCATATTAGTTAGCTAAAAGAATAACTAGAATAGTACTAGAGAAGTAAAGTGAAAGGATGGAATAAAGTGTGGCCCAAAGTCTTCACCTTATTTCTAACAAAGACTAAAAATCACCAAAGAAAAATTAATTGCATCTCAAATTCTCCACAATAAGTTGCCTTCAATGATGAACACAAACCCATTAACTAAAAAATAGCTCAAAGACTCTAAAATCAGCTTCCTTGCACCTTTCATTTTATATAAATTTCACATCACAATCTACTCAAAGCACAAGAAAGTGTAATGGAAAAGACATAACTCTCCAACACACCACAAGTTTATCTCAACATAAAGATTGAAAGATCACTTGATTTTCTTATATTGAATGAAATTCAAAATTTACAATATGAACACAAAGTTTCAAAAGTGCTTATCAATTTAGCAACATTTTGCCTCTATATCTCTCAGTCCTCTTTTTACAAAGAACATCCTCTTGTTTATAGAGAAGTGATATGAAAAAAATAGGAAAAACATTAATACATTGACTTATTCATTGACATAGTCCTAGTTAACTTAGGACTATGTAATTTTCCTATGTGTAATTTACACTAAACAAAATTACATAAAAACATATAAAAATAAATTGTCTTTGGACACAATAATTTCTTCCTTTTTATTTTACTCTAGATATTTTGTGTATCTCTGCATGGTGTCTTGAACTTCCTTCTTTTCCAGCCCTAAAGTGCTTTTGGAAACAATGAGAATCATCATGGCAGAATCTATTAGATTAACTAAAAAGTCTTTACTTCTATCCATGATTCTTTGCACTTTATTTTTTATCACTTGAAATTTAATCAATCTATTAATGGAATCTAGTGAAAATGTCCCTATTTTAGCCTATGTGTAAACCAAACAAGTGAGCTATTTAACAGTTGTTTCAGTAGGAATAATTTCCTTAGAATCATTGATCATCTGACAAGGAAGTTCTCCAATCTTCTCTATAAGGTCTAGTCCTTTGTTAGTGCATATGTCTTGGGCTTCTTAAATATTCTTGATTATATTGAGAAAAAAAATTCTATTCACTGTTTCCTCTTTGTATTCTACATACATTTTCCTATTTGAAATGATTTTTTTTTCAATCAAAAAGCTCCATCTTGAATTGACATAGTTGAGTTCATGTTTGAATATCTTTATCCATCAATTATGAATCTTGAAAAAGAGTCTCCAAAGTTTTTTGTATTACTATTTTCACTTCATCTAAAATTTTGAGAGACTTAATGACTGATATTATCCATTAAGTATCTTATGCTATTAGTCTTTCCATCTAGGCATGGACTGCCTGACCTTGTGACCTAATTTTGTCAGCTTGATAAATAGCTTTCTAGATAATCTCACCCCCAATAGGTTCCAAAGATTTAAAAGTTTGCATGATCTTTAGTAGAACTAAAGTTAATTGTTTTACTTGTACTTTGAGCTGATATTTAATCACTTTATCCATATCATATCTCTCAAGTAATGATGCCATTACTGCCTACAAATCTTCTTTCACACCTTCATTACGTAATCAGATAATTGGATATCTTCAATGATCTTATCTTCTAGAGGAATTACAACCATAACATATTTGTAACCAGATTCAATAATCACTCTTGACATTGTTTTAGCCCTTTTAGACATTTTTGGTTTCACTAGTTAAAGTTGACTAAAATCAAAGTCTTTTGGTGCCATAGCTCACTTCTTCTTCTTAGGTGTTTGTGATGTTAACTAAGGGGGAAGAGAAGATGGATCTCCTTGTGCAGAGGATGTCAAAGCTTGAGATGTTGGGAGAAGATCAATGGTTTATGAGGTAAGTGGAATGGAAAGTGGGATGGAGGTATCAAGTAATGGGATGGATATTTATGGAATGGTAGTTATAATAGGTGAATTTGGAGTGAGAATGGTAGAAATTTTAGTCACTTTTGGCAAGTTAGAAATAGGGGTGGAGGAGGCCTTAGTTGTCAATTTTGAGGATGAATTAGATATGAACTTATTCATATCTTGTTGAGTGATATATAAATTGGTGTCTGAATCTATTAAATTAGAAGGGATAGGTAAATTAGAAAAAAAGTCAAAAACTTGATCCAATATACTATTTGAGGAACTTGAAAAAGAGTAGCACTTGGGGGTGAAGGGGGAGATGAGAGAACAACTTGGAGAGGTATTATGGAAGCATTTATAATAGTAGGAATGGAAGGAGGAAGAGTAGAAGATGCTACCTATGAAGTTTTTATTCATGATACTTTAACTTGATAAATTAACCTTTGAGAGGTCTCTAATTGGGAGGTGTTTGGTGGTGAAATTTCAACTTGAACTAGTGCTTCAATTGTGATTGGATTTTCCTATTGACCCAATTGGTCATTATTTTCTATATCCACTTCTTCACCTTTTCCCTTACCTCAAATTTTGAACACAAACCTAACTTTATATTTTGAGGTAGGGGTATATTCTATGTTCTTTGTTCTTAGATCCTCACATTTCTTTGTCATCTCATCATCATATTCTTCTTTTGAACTAGTCTTGAATGACTTCAATTTGATCTTTTGTCCTTCAAACCAAGCATTAGTTCTTGAATGAATGGGTTCAAATCTATCTCTAATAGAAGTGGATTCTTTAATTGACAATTAGATGGGAGGAAGAAGAGTTGAAGGTAGTTGATTTTTCTCATATGATGGATCTAATATATTCCCATCATCTATCAAATCTTCAAGAATATCTACCAATTTTAAATTGACAATTTGATCAATAGTGAGGTGATTGTAATCAAGTCTCCTTATGTCTTCATCAATTATACATTCTTCCTAAATGTCTTCAATTCTATGTATGTAAGTGATATTAAATTTGAGATTCTCCTTCATCAGCCTATAATTAAAGTTTTCTCTACTCTTGAATTTCTTAAGTGTAATCCATTGCAATTTGGTTTTCATGGTTTTGGCCTTTGGAGTAGTGGAAATCATGTAACAACCAACACTGATTAGAAACTTGAAGCCTTTTTTGTGGGCATATGATTTTTTTCTATGCACATTAATTACTTTTCTACACATTTCCATTAATATTAACTTGTCACTTGGGTACCTAGGTAGCATGTAAGGTTGCTCATCGAACCCTCCTACCTCGATATAGGTAAAAGTTGGGAAATATAAGAAAATTCAAACAACCCTATTGACCTATGCCCATGCATAATCTAAAACTCTCTTCTTTTTGAGATCCTTCTCAAAAGTAAAAATGAATTTGTAGAAGAAAACATCATTAATTCTCCTATAATGTTTGATGCTTTCCTTCAGATTTAGCTATGGATAGTGCTCATATATAGGAACATTTATTCTCTCATGAACAATATTTAAACCCAAGAAATACTTCATATTGGCTTGATCATACATGAGATATGAAGTCATATAAAACTTAAGTGAATAATCCACCTTAGAGAGTTGATGATAGATAATATCACTAACTTGTTTACCCCAAAATATCCTTTGTTTATTCCTTTTGATAACCTAAATGTATTGATACATCCATTCTTGGAAATTTTTTGAGGTTGGCAGTCCTTTCACTTTGCTTAAGAGGTTGATCAACTCCCCTATCTCCTTTATAAAATCACTATGGTACAGATACTTAGGCCATCTAACAATGGTGGGTTGAGGAGTCTTGAGCCATTTGGATTTGATTTGATTCTTGCACTTCTCAAGATCTTTGTCATAGTATTCTTGAGCTGATACCATAGTTAAATATGAATACTCTTCAATCTTAGAGAGGTATAAGACTTTATCAAAATATTCCTTATCAAAGTGAATGACCACTTTACCCTTTAAATCCTTGATTGATCTACTTTTTTGATCAAAATGTGTAGGCATTATCAAGATGAATTCATAATCCTATGCTAACATAGGAAATGCAACAACTAAGTGGATCTCACTTTTAAGTATCGATTACATATGAGATGCAATGGGATCTCTTCCCAATCCCTGTAAAAACAAAACCATGTCTACATGACCAATATTTATGTCCCTAATTTGATCTACATTTTAATCAACTATGGATAATGGAAGCACACCATAAAACTTATACTTCTTTGTCTTCTTATTTGGAGAATAATTTGACATTGATCAGATAGCTACAAGTAGGAAAATTTGGTTAATCAAAGTTATCATTTTTCATACTTTTTGTAAAAATGTAATAGCAACAAAAAATAGTGATCTTACACAAAATATAGTGAAGGTTATGTATTTATGATTTTTTTTGGACTGCATGGGAGTTGGAAGGTTTTGAGATGTAAGTCAGAGAAAATTATCCAACTTGCATAACTTGGCTTAAACTTGTTAAGTGCAAGTTAGAGAAAATTCTCTAACTTTCACTTGATGGGTAAAATGGTTTTCTAGGATGTAAGTCAAAGAAATTTTTTTGACTTGCATTTTTGGGCCTAGAGTTGTTGATTTGATGTATATCAGAGAATTTTATCCAAAGTGCATCAAATGAGAATGTGCACTTTGAATAAAATTCTTCGATGTGCATGGGGAAAAAATGAAAAGGGATAAGTGCAACTTCGAGAAACTTCTTTGAGATACATGAGAGTAAGAAAGACAAAGATACATCTTGGAGAATTTTCTCTAAGGTACACTTGTAGAAAATAAAATAATAAAGAAATATGCCAATGGAAAAGTAGTAGACATATGGGTCTAAAATTAAAAAAATTAGAACAAACCTAAATCCTAGGTGGTAATACTAACTAAAAATGAACAAAATGGAAGAAGAAAAACAAAAATGAAAACCCTACCTGTAACTCATGCCCAAAAATCCATGTGCAAACAAGGGGAACTACAAAAATGATGACATAAGGCATGTTAAAGAGATCAAAAATAGAGTTAGAAGGAGTGTAAGTGAGGTTAAAAATGGTGAGGAGGAAGATTAAAATGGTAAAAAAATAACCAAGTGTGTGTGTGTGTGTGTGTGTGTGTGTGTGTGTGTGTGTGTGTGTGTGTGTATATATATATATATATATATATATAACATGGTAATTGATACCCATTAATTATCATCGGTGGTGGGTCCCATGTGTAAGCTCAGAGAAAAACTTTGAAATTACATGTGTAAAGTTAGGAAAATTCTTTGATATTGTATATGAAAAGTTAGAAAAATTCTCTGCTACAACATATGCAAAGTTAAAAACATTATCCAAAACAATGTCAAAAGAAACAAAGTGTAGTTTAGAGAAAATTCTTTGAAGTGCATGGGATGCAAAATTCCCTCAAAAGATTAGCCCTTTTGGGAAAAACAAATGCAAGGAGGTAGATATCAGTCTTATTTTGCATGCTTAGAGACCATGGAGTATGAAATGGACAAATTTCATAGGGGTTATCCCATGAATTGATCATGTTAAATTCAAGTATAACAGTTGGCTCTGACTAGGGAATTTCATTTTGACATTATATGAAATTATTGAAGGAAAGAGAATCCCAGAATGCTAAGTGTCTTTTTCCATTGGGCCACAAAGTCAAGTAATTGACTAGACTAAAAAAACAAAGACTATATAGATATTTACAATATGTACAAACTTATCTGGAACCTCGCTGAGTGAAAATATTTAGATGGTTCCCATTATAGGGTAGTGGTAATGGTGCTCTATCTAGGTATTCCAAGAAGAAACTATGTCAACTATAAATTTGATATATGAGGAACATACCTCTCCACAAAGAATAAAATTTCCCATGCATTCCTTTTGGTTCTCTTCTCTTGTCCCACAAAAGAACTAGATCTCCAACTCAAAAATCTCATGACTTGGCTTTTTTGTCAAAAATTTCCTTGATGTGACTTTGATATTTATTAATACGGTCCACTACCTTTGTATCTTGCTCCTCTATCTCAACAAGATACATAATACGCTTGTCTAGAGATATTTCAAATGTTACATTTCCATTTGCCTTTATCAGTTTGAGTGTAGTAAATTTCAATGTGATAGGTATTTATGCATTCAACCAATACAAAATTTGAAAATGAATCATACCAATCACTTGCATGGGAGTGATATGATTAGCCCACAATGTATCATATAATGCCTTGTGCCAGGTTCTCTCATTGTCATCTACCAACTTTATGATGATAGTACCAAATTATTGTTACTTGACTCAGCCTGACCATTTCCTTGAGGGAAGTAGTCTAAGTTGTGAGATAAAATAATTCTATATTCAAAAAAAAATTGAGTCATCTCTTGGGATGTGAAATATGTAGCATTATTGGTTACAATTTTGTTTGGCACACCAAATCTTGTGATGATATTTTATTTGAGGAAGTTGAAAATAACCTTTGAAGTGGCATGTTTGGTTGGAATTGCTTCCACCCACTTCGTGAACTAATCTGTAGTCGTAAGAACATAACTATGACCTAGACATGACAATGGAATCACCATGCCAATGAAATCAACAACCCATTGTTGAAAAGGTTCTTCAATGACTACTAGCTTGAGAGGTAAGGTTTCTAACTTAGGTTTTGCCACAAACTACTAGAACTTCTTACATTTACATACCTAATCATATGCATCTTGAAAAAGTGTTGGCCAATAGTACCTTGCCTAAAAAATCTTGTGAGCTATGACCAAGGCTAAAAAATGTCCTCCACAAGACAAATCATGAAAATATTCCAACAACTTACCTTACAATGTTTTATCTATGCATCATAGAAAAATTTCATCAATGTTTCACTTATAAAAGCTATTATCCCAAAGGATGATGTTTTTAGCCTTGAGCTTAATTTTCCTCTTACCTTTGTGAGATAAATGTTCTAGACATTATCTATGTGTGAGGAAATGAGCAATGTCAGAATACTATTTATTCATTGTGCTCATAAGAAATACCATGGGAAGTTATTTTGTATCTCTTTCATTGATGGGTACCTCTTCTAATTTAGTCTCTACAATGAGTTGACATAAACCTTTTCTACACATAAATTTTGTAGGCTTGATCTCCATATCATACTCTTGTATTTTAGCTATCTAATTGCCTCTTTTTCCTTCAAATTCCTATTGAGTCAAAATGGACTTGACTATAGAATTTGGTACTAATGCAATGGTGTGAGAATTAAGGATGTAATACCTAAAATGCTTAACTAATTTCACCATAGCATAAGCATGTTTTTCCATGGATGAATACTTAAGCTCATGAGCCTTCATAGGATAGCTCATGAAAGCTATGGGAGATTCAATCCCCTCTTCATTTGGTTATACCACAATTATAGATAATTTATTATCTGAAGCATAACTATACATGATGAAATTTTTGGTATAGTCAGGGCAAACTAGGATAGGATCAAGTACAATTGCTTCCTTAATCTCATGAAAGGCCACTCTCCCCTCTACATTCCAATGGAATATTGATTTTCCTTTCATCATGTCAACAATATGACATGTCTTTTCAGTAAAACTTGGAATAAATATCTACAATAAATTAGCTTTTCCAAAGAAGAAATGGACTCCTTTCTTACTTGATGGCAGAGTAAAATTTTTGAAATGACTTGACCCATTTAGGATCAATCTTGATTCCTTCCTTAGACACAATGTGTCCAAGGTGCTTACCTTTAGTAAATCTAAAAATGGATTTCATGGGATTAAGAGATATCCCATGTTCATGACATCTTTCAAACACTTGTTGCAAATGGTCACAATGATCTTGACACTTTTTGAGAAAAAGGTTAAATCCTCTAGGTAGACTACAATAAAATTATTGATTATATCTCAAAAGTCCAAGTCCATATCTCTTTAAAAGGTAACACTAGCATTGATCAATCTAAAAGGCATTATGCGATATGCAAAAGTGCCTCATGGAGTAGTGAAGGTTATCTTATGTTGATCTTCATTATAAACCTCCACTTGATTGTATCCTAAGAATCCATCTAGCATGGATAACATTTTTGAACCTATCACTATTTGTATTACTTGATTCATTACTAACAATGGGTAATTATCCTTAAGTGATAATTGGTTCAAATTACAAAAATTAATACAAATGTGGATTTATCCATTATTTTTCCTCGCATGAAAAATATTAGCTATCCATGTGGAATGATGTATAGGAAAGATAATCTGAGCATTCAACATCTTTTAAATTTTAGTAAGGATGGTACCTAAATTTTTGGAATTATACTGTCACCATTTTTGATTATGAGGCTGAGACCTTGGCTTGAGAGGAATATCATGTTTCACCTCTTTTGGTTAGAAATATTTAAGATCAATATATGAATATGCTAATACATCAATGTACTAGCACAAAAGTCTCACCAACTTTTTTCTTTCCTCCAACAAGTAACATTTCCTAATATTTATCATTTTGGGATGATCTTCGATCCCTATATTGACTTGCTCAATTTTTACAAATGAATTTGATTTTGATTATTGACATTTAATGAATTGATCATGCTTATCAAAAAGTCTCTCCAAAGATACCAATCCTTTGGGAATCCTATTCCATTTCATTTGCAAGATTTTTTTACTAGTTTCCTCATTAACTTCATAGATGGACTCTTAAGGGGTAGAGTCCCTTCAAAATATAACTCACTAGTATTTTCCACCTTCTCTAAAAATGAGATGACTTGATAATCATTATTGAAAACCCACCAATGATTAACATTATCAAGAATATTGGGCCAAAAAATAAACTCGATCGTATACTTGTTTCCTTGGAAATCTTTGTGAGGAATCAAGAGAGTGGATGAAATAGCCAAGGAATCAGCTCTATCATTATATTCTCTTGAAACTGTTGATATATTAAAAGCATCAAAACTTTACATGCAATCCAAAACTCAATTATGATAATGCCTTAGTCTTTCATTATTTGTTTGATATAGATTCATGACTTGACAAATGACTAACTCAACATCACCTAGAGCATGGAGATTTTTAATTCCTTTTCTTTGTACAACATCCATCCCTAACAACAAAGCTTCATATTTAGTATTATTGTTAGTGTTATCAAACTAAAACTTGAAAGATAAAGGGAATATTTTTTCCTTTTGGGGATATGAGAACTATCCTAACTCTAGATCCAATTGTAACTGTCATCAAATTCCAAAGTCCAAACATTAGTTGAACTTTCAACTCAGATAGTTTCAAAATCCAAAACTTCTTCATCTGAAGTGGATGGTTCATCTATTTCCTGATCTTTTTATAAAATGTCATTTGAAGATATTGAATCTTAATCTATGGTCAAGAAATACATACCCATTCTAAAAGTTTCAAAAAGGATTTGGGCTTTTGGATCCCCAATCTTTGTCATAGTATACTTCACTTTCTTTTCTGGGTGAAGTTTTTACATAACACCCTTAATAGGTATCCTAACCTCAGACCAATCCATGTTGATCTCACCACCAACATCTTTACAAAACTTACATCCTAATAGAATTCCATATGAGGCTGGAACATTAACCACTAGAACTATCATCTTGATCTTTTTCTCTAGAAACATTGCAAATGCAAATTATGCATCCTTGATTTGGCCTATGAGAGGTACTTGTTTAGTTTTTATTGAGAAGTAATGGCCAAAATTCTTTGTCAAAGTTAAGCCCAAGGTAGTAGCCATCTTGGTAGGCATCACATTATTGGAAGCACCCAAATCAATACCACAATTATTGAACTTATAACCATCAATAAATAAGGAAATATAGAAAGGTTCTATTTTTCCAAAGTTAGATGTAGAAGTTACAACCAAGTTATTTTGCTTCGGTATTGGCTTTGGGTTAATTGTTACACTCTTAGATGAGGTTTGATTAGGATTAATCCCTTTACCCTTTACAAATTTTGCCAATCTTTCAAATTGGTCAGGATTAGATTAGAGTTACTCTGCCTTTGACATTTGGATTTTTGTCTTCTTGGCATGGTCTATGATATCAAAATCTGGATATGGACCAGTTGAGGAGGATAAAGTATTTTAATTTTTAGGTTTTGGGTTTTGGGAAATACATATAAACATAGAAGGAGAAGAAGTAGAATGAGGAAGAGTACTTATTTATCCATTGCTTTGTCCTTTAGTTGGATAGAAAAGGAGTTCCTCTTTTAAAAAGAGTAACCTCCTTGTGTGGTTCATCCTTGGTTTTAGCTTTATTGACCTTCTATTGTTGATTTGTTTGACTTTGTAAATGGGTAAAGATGACATAAGAATCACCTTGTATGTCTTCTTATTATTCAATTTATTCTTCTTCAAGGTTTAGAAACTTGATATTAGAGTCACCAACTTTTCCTTCCTCATCTCCTATGAAGGGAGTTACATCTTCTTCTTGAACATATTCCAATTCTAGAACATCATCATTATTAGGTTCTAACTAGTTGATTGTTGCATTAGCTAGAGGTGCCTCCAATGTAAGCCTTGCTTGTGGTGGAAAAACCTTATTCTAATTTTGATTCCTTATAGCATTGCTAGAATAATTAGAAGCATTTGGGTATGTCCTCTTAGGAACATCCTTGTATGGATAAAATGACATAACTTGAGACATTTGTTTCTTGAGTGGTAGAAATTCATTTGTTAGCTTTTGAATTATGGGATCTATGGTGCTAGTAGAAGGTGAATTCATGGAGGGTTACCCTCTAGGCTTGATAGAATTATTTCTCACTTTTATTATTAAGATAAAATCATATTCTACTTTAGTGGCCAAGATTTGAGAATCATCAAGATTAGATGGGGCTACTCTTTCCAAAATAAAACTCGCTTTGGGAAATTAATAATTTATGAAGAATCACTTCAAGTTCTTAGGTGTAGGTTGAGAAACCACCAGAATCATATTCCTCAACTTGTCAAACTTTGCCACAAACTCACACATGGGCTCATGTGTTTCTTTCTTCATTTGTGTAAGTTGAGACAATAAGGTGTGAGCATCTTTTGTAGACTTGAACCTTGCCTCAAACTTAGCCTTAAATGTTGCCCAGCTTGTGATGGTTCCAGTTGCAAGATGGTAAAACCAATTAGTAGTAACACCTTAGAGTGTTTTTATGAATAATATTATAGAAACATCTTCATGTTCCATTATAATAAATTTGCATGCAATATATAATGCAACAATGTGTTCATCTGTAAGTTGCTTTCCATCACCATAAAACTTTGGGAAAATTTTCCATGAACCACGAATAAGTTCATGAGATGGAGTTGTCAATTTTAACAGACCAAAAGTAGTCCCCCATGGAACTTGAGTAGCCATTCTATGTGGATTGTAGGGAGGAATAACAAACCTTTGCAAAGGTAAAATAGGAAAGAGCCTATGAACATAAGATATCTTGTATTGGTAGGTGGAAAAATTCTTATACATTGAAGAGGTGACCTTGTACATGCAAGCCAAAGATTGAAGTTATGATCTTATAACAACTCAAATGTAGGATCAATGTGTCCAAATTCCCTCCTACCATGAGTGTAGATTTATTTTTTTAAATCATGAAATTAATTATAAAATAAGAGAGATTAACTATAGCAAAATAATAGAAAATAGTAAGGTGTTAGTCCTATGTCAACTAAATTAGTGTAGAACTTGGCTGTGTGTTCATTTCTCAAGTGGAGTCACAAAAAATTATTAGGTTAATATTTTGTTACCAACACAATGGTAAAAATATGGTTATTTCAGATATAGTGTGATGAGATGAAATCTCTCCTCAAGAAAATGGGAGACTCCCTTCCTATTATTAACTAAAACAACAAGTTATTATTTACACTTATTTATGCTAATTTTATCATAGTGGGTCTTGTTATAGCATCCAATTCTCTTTTTTCAAAATTGATATTTTATTACAAAATTTATTCCTTTTTCTAAAATATATTTATAAAATGTAAAATCACTTTATAGAGCAATAGTAACTGATATTCAGATTAGTTAGCCAAAAGAATAACTAGAATAATACCAGAGAAGTAAAGTGAATAGATGGAATAAAGTGTGGCCCAAAGTCTTCACCTTATTTCCAAAAAATATTAAAAATCAAAAAATAATAATTAACTTCAGCCCAAAGTCTCCATATTAAGTCACTTTATGATGAACATAAACCCAGTAACTAAAAAATAGCTAAAAGACTCTAAAATCAGCTTCTAGGAACCTTTCATTTTATAAAAATTTCACACCACAATCTGGTGAAAGAAAAATAAAGTGTAATGGAAAAGAAATAAGAAAATATATAACACACCAAAAGTTTATCTCAACACAAATATTGAAATATCACTTTATTTTCTTATATTGAATGAAATTCAAGATTTTCAATATGAACACAAAGTTTCAAAATTGCTTATCAATTCAGCAATGTTTTGCCTCTATATCTCTTGGTCCTCTTTTTAAAAATATCATCCTCTTATTTATAGTTATGACCGATGAAAAAATATATAAAAACCATAAACAAATTTATGTATTCATTGACAGAGTCATATTTGACTTAGGATTGTGTATTTTTCCTATGTGTAATTTACATTGAACAAAATTACATAAAAACATATAAAAATAAATTGTCTTTGGACATAGGAATTTATTCCTTTTTTTTTCTATAGATATTATGCATATATATAAATGGTGGCTTGAACTTCTTTCTTATTTGAGCCTAAATTACTTTTGGAAACAATGATAATCCTCATGACAGAATCTATTAGATTAATTGACAATTCTTTACTTCTATCCATGATTCTCTACACTTTATCTATTATCACTTGAAATTTAATCAATCAATTAATGGAATCTAATAAAAATTTCCCTATTTTAGCCTTTATCTGAACCAAAGAAGTGAACTCTTAAAAAATTATTTTAGTAAGAAGAATTTCTTTAGAATCATTGATCACTTGACAAGGAAGTTATCCAATCTTCTCTGTGAGGTTTAGTCCTTTGTTAGTGCATACATCTTGGGATTATTCAAGATTCTTGATTAGACTAAGGAGAAATTTTTTATTCACCATTGCATCTTTGTATTTTAATTAAATTTTCTTGTTTGAAATGATATTTTTTTTCAATAAAAATTCTTGATCTTGAATTGACGTAGTTGAGTCCATGTTTGAATATCTTTATCTGTCAATTGTGAATATTAAGAAAGAGTCTCTAGAGTTTTTTGTATGTTTGTTTTAACTTCATCCAAGTTTTTGATAAAATTAATGATAAATATTATCCATTGAGTACCTTTTACTATCAATCTTTTCATTTATGCATCGACTGCCTAACCTTATGACCCAATTTTATCAGCTTACTGAATAGCTTTCTCAGTAATATCACCCCTAATAGGTTCCAAAGATTTAGAAGTTTGTGTGATCTTTATTATAACTAAATTTAATTGTTATACTTATACTTTGAGATGATCTTTAATCACTTTATCCTTGTCATATCTCTCAAGCAATGATGCCATTACTTCCTATAAATTTTCTTTCACACCTTCATGCATTTTTTTACCTAGGTTTATCCATCTAAGTTCATAATTAGATAATTAGATATCTTCAATGCTCTTATCTTATAGAGGAATTTCAACCTCAACATATTTTTAACTATATTCAACAATCATTCTTGACATTGTTTTAGAATTTTTAGCCATTTTTGGTTTCACTAGTTGAAGTTGAACAAAATCAAAGTCTTCTAGTGCCACAACTCACTTTGTCTTCTTCTTAGGTTTTTGTGATGTCAACGAAGGGAGAAGAGAATATAGATCTCCTTGTGTAGAGGATGTCAAATCTTGGGATGTTGGGAAAAGACCAATGGTTTATGAGGTAAGTGGGATGGAGGTAGTAGGTAACATGATGGATATTGATGGAATGGTAGTTATAATAGGTGAATTTAGAGTGAGAATGGTGGAAATTTTAGTCATTGTTGGAAAGTTAGAAATGGAGGTAGAAGAGGCCTTAGTTGTTAATTTGGAGGATGAATTAGACATGAACTTGTCCATATCTTGCTGAGTGATATATAAATTGGTGTTTGACTCTATTGACTTATAAGAACTACATAAATTAGACAAAGAGTCAAAAATTTGATCTAATGTACTATACTAAGGAACTTGAAAAAGAGTAGCACTTAGGGATGAAGGGGGATATAAGAGAATAGTTTGGAGAGGTATTGTGGAAGCATTTAGAATAATAGGAATGGAAGGAGGAATAGTATAAGATGCTACTTGTGAACTTTTTATTTATGATACTTCAACTTGAGAAATTTCCCCTTGAGAGGTTTCTACTTGAGAGGTCATTAGTGGTGAAATTTAAACTTGAAATGGTGCTTCAATTATGATTGGATTTTCCTCTTGAACTAATTGGTCATTATTTTCTATATCTACTTCTTTACCTTTTCCCTTAGTTTGACTTTTGAACACAATCCTAACTTTTTATGTTGAGGTAGAGGCATCTTCTTTGTTCTTTGTTCTCAACTCTTCACATTTCTTTGTCATCTCCTCGTCATATTCTTATTTTGAACTAGTCTTAAATGACTTTAATTTGATATTATTTCCTTCCAACCAAGCATTATTTATTGCAATAATGGGTTGGAATCTTTATCTAATAGAAGTGGATTCTTTAACTGACTAGTGGATGGGAGGATGAGGAGTTGAAGCCACTTGATTTTCTCGTATGATGGATCTAATATATTCCCATCATCTATCAAATCTTCAAGAATATCTACCAATTTTAAATTGACAATCTGATCAATAATGAGACAACTATAATCAAGTCTCATTATGTCTTCATTATTTCTACATTCTACCCAAATGTCTTTAACTCTATGTATGTGAGTGATATTACATCTAAGCTTTTCCTTCATCATCCTATAATCAAAATTTTCTCTACTCTTTAATTTCTTAAGTTTAATCCATTAGAACTTAGTTTCCATAGTTTTGGCCTTTAGAGTAGTGGTAATCATGTATTGACCAATACTAACTAGAAACTTAAAGTCTTTTGTGTGGGCATCTAATTGGTTTCTATGCACATTCATTACTTGTCTACACATTTCCATTAATATTAACATATCACTTGGGTACCTAGGTAGCGTGTAAGGTTTCTCATCAAACCCTCCTACCATAATATAGGTAAAAGTTGGGAACTGTAAGAAAATGAAACCATCCCCATTGACGTATGCCCATGCTTGATCTAAAACTATCATCTTTTCAAGATCTTTCTCAAAATTACAAATGAATTTATAGAAGAAATCATCATTAACTCTCTTATAATGTTTGATGCTTTCCTTTAGAGTCAGCTATGGATAGTACCCATATACAAGAACATTTCTTCTCTCACCAATAGTATTTAAACCCAAGAAAGACTTCATACTGGCATGAGCATACATAAGATATGAAGTCATGTAAAACTTGAGTGAAGAAGCCACCTTCGAGAGGTGATAACATATAGCATCAATGACTTGTTTACCCTAAAAGATCCTTTTCTTATTCCTTTTGATAACCCAAATGTATTGATACATCCATTCCTAGAAAATGTCTGAAGTTAGTAGCCCTTTTACTCTACTTAGGAGGGTGATAAAATCCCCTACCTCCTCTATAATATCACTATGGTACACATACTTGGTCCATATAGCAATGGTGACCTAAGAAGTCTTGAGCCATTTGGAGTTGATTTTCTTCTTTCACTTCTCAAGATCTCTGTCATAGTATTCTTGCACTGATTCAAAAGTTAAATCTAAATACTCTTCAATCTCAAAGAGGTGGAAGACTTTATCAAAATATTCCTTGTTGAGGTGAATGACCACTTTACCTCTAAATCCTTGATTGATCTACTTTCCTTATCAAAATGTGTAGCCATGGTCAAGACAAATTCAAAATATTATGTTGAAATGGGAAATGTAGTATCCAAGTGGTTCTCATTGTTAAGTATTGGTTGCATATGAGATGTAATGGGATCTCTTCCCAATCTTTATAAGAACTAAACCATGTCCACATGACCAATCTCTATGTCCCTAATATGATCTACATTTTATTCGATTGTAGAAAATCGAAGCACACCCTAAAACATGTACTTTATTATCTTCTTATTTGGAGAATTATCTGACATTGATCAGATAACTACTAGTAGTAAAATTTGGAAAAATGTAAGAGCATAAAAGATAATTCTCTCACACAATATATGGTGAATGTTTTTTATTTTTGATAATTTTCTCTAAACTACATGGGATTTTAAAGATTTTGAGATGTAAGTCAGAGAAAATTATCTGACTTGCATAATTTGGCTTAAACTTGTTGAGTGTAGGTCAGAGAAAATTCTTTGACTTACACTTGATGGGTTAAAATGATTTTTTGGGATGTAAGTCAAAGAAAATTATCTAACTTGCATCCCTAGTCTTGGGGTTGTCGATCTGATGCACATAAGAGAATTTTCTTCAAAGTGCATCAAATGAGAACATGCACTTTGGAGAAAATTATCTAATGTGCATGGGGAGAAAATGAAAAGGGATGAGTGAAACTCAAATAAATTTTTTTGATATGCATGGGTGTAGGAAAGATAGAGATACATTTTAGATAATTTCCTTTGAGGTGCACTCATAGAAAATAAAATAATGATTAAATATTCCAAGGGAAAAGTGGCAACCATATAGGTTTAAAACATAAAAAATGAGAACAGACCTAAATCCTAGGTGGTAATACTAACTAAAAATGAACAAAAAGAAAGAATGAAAAGAAAAATGAAAACCTTATTTGTAACTCATGCCTATAAATCCACATGCAAATGAGGGGAACTATGAAAATGATGACAAGAGGCATGTTAACAATCTTGAAAATGGTGCTAGAAAGAGTTCAAGCGAGCTTGAATACAACAAGGAGGAAGATTAAAATGGTTAAAAATTTACCAAGCATAATATATATATATATATATATATATAACATAGTAATTAATTCCATTAATTACTGTGGGTGGTGGATCCCATGTGTAAGATCAGAGAAAAACTCTGACATTACATGTGTAATGTCGAGAAAATTCTTCGATATTGCATATGTAAATTCAAAAAAATTCTCCAATACAACATATGTAAAGTCAAAAAAATTATCTGACACCATAAAAAGAAACATAGTGTAGTTCAGAGAAAATTCTTTGAACTTCATGGGATGCAAAATTACCTCAAAATATCAACTTTCTTGGGAAAAACCAAATTAAGGAGGTAGAGATCAGTCTCATTTTGCATGCTTAGAGACCATGAACTATGAAATGGAAAACTTTTATAGGGGTTATCCCATGAATTGAGCCTATTGAATTCAAGGATAACAAGTTGGTTCCCACTTTGTTATTGTTTCAAAGAGGGAGAAAAATCTTGTTGTGGAAAGTTCCTATTGTGGGAGTGATTGAAGAGAGAGAAGGTGAGTTGTATATGATAGTTATTTACATCAATGACAAGGGGGGATATTTTTAGAGAGTTGTCATGATGATTTCATGTTGTTTCCATGGAGATGTTGAGTTAAGTGTATGAAGTGCTTTGATATAATAAGTGACAAGGACAAAGTGTGTAATGTTCTTATTCTAGTGTGCTTTATGTATGGTTGGTTGATCTTCAGTATTTACATGGATAGAGATGTTCAGGTATGTGTATGGTGATTTGAGCATGTTCAAGGGGTCATATTAGAAGTAAAGAAATATTTGAGAGCTTATGTGCATAAGTGGAATTAATTTAGTTCATTATTGTAGTAAAATGGGGTTTTCTGGTCATAGGCCTAGTCACGCACCTACCTAGTTAGCTAGGATGGATCTAGGCTTGTTCTAAGGGAGGCATGGGCCTTGACTTCTTATGGCACTCAAAATTTAGCACTAAACTATGTTTGCATCACTATACATAAGTTGCAAGCCTTATGTTCTCACTTGAAGTACAATAGAGAAGGGACTGGGGTCTATTGGGCTAGTTATGCCATGGCACAACTCTACTCTTCATGGGTTTTAGTTGGCATAATTATGGTCATGTGATAATAGGCACAAGCCTTAGGTTTTATGGGTTTAGAGGCATTTAGGTGCTTGAGGGGAAAAGTGTGATCTTGTTGAGGGATTTGGTCATTTCTTGCACTTAGGCATAGTTATTGGTGTGGGGTTTAGGGCTTTGACCATACTTAACATAGTTTATATCAAGGTTGCAAGGCTCATTATCATATTTAGATCCACCATTAATAGGCTAGGTTATACGCTCTCGAGAACCCATTATCCTATTTCTATATAACATACATACACTCAAAAAACATTCAAAAGCTTAATCATTTAGTTTATTCACTAGTTACATAAGGAATCTTCATTAAATTAGTTAAAAAATACATGCATGTTTAATTTAACTGAGTAATAAATCAACATAAACTACTAAGGCCTAAGCTCACAGATGAGCTTAGGCATTACAAAGGGGAGCATCACTATTCATCCCAAGATAAGTTCTAAGCCTAAGACAAAATTTTAACATCAATTATCTAGAGATTTGATAATCCCATTTTCCACCTTTATTTAGTTGAACTCAACTTCTTTTTATAAGCTTCAGAGTGTCCAAGGTTCATAGGGAATGGATCACATTGATTGTTGATTTGGTGTTGGAGGTACACATTCCATCACCTCCACTGTGTTTCAATTTTAATGTGCATTAATTGTCCCATGTGAACACCTCCTGATGCTACATGATTTTAAAAAGAGTTGCTTGTCTTAAATGTTTAGTCACTGTCTCATGTGCCTAGTTTTTTATGTTGTTTGGAGTTGTTAGCTACTAGCCAGCTAGCATCACTAGGATGAAAAAAGAGAAACCCTCCATGTAGTTTCTTTTTTATTTTTTGTGTGTTGAGTTGACATGGAATCTATTACTTATAAAAAAATGAGGACCAACATTACCCCATACAAAAATGTTAGTCTGCACTCAGACTATCCTTCTAGTGCCTTAGCTACACAAAATTTGGCATGCTCTACTATAGTTCTGCCTTGAAGTCATCAAAGCCTTAGATCATGATATTTATTTATTTGATGGATATATCTATATTTATAGAGGTATCCTCAAGCATGATCACTTATTATTTTTAAAATTCCTTCCTAAAGGCTTCTTGCCTTTATTTAGCTTTTTGGACCCTGCCATCCAAGATGGCTCCCTACTCACTCACTTTTGTCTAGAATGTGCAAAAAAGTTCCTCTAGATCATGAACTTAGGTATTTAATTAGGTGATTAATGTATTCACATATGACATTATCTATGTGTTCTCAACCCTATTAATAGTGAATGCATGATTCATTAATTCATCCTTTTCTCCCTTCTCTTTTTGGAGGTGTGCATACAAT
The DNA here is from genome assembly GCA_037957365.1 of Torreya grandis. NCBI lineage: Eukaryota > Viridiplantae > Streptophyta > Pinopsida > Cupressales > Taxaceae > Torreya > Torreya grandis. Next base: position 629,780 of record JARHVA010005643.1, read on the forward strand.
TAGAATCTAAAAATGACCAAGATAACACAATGTATCTCTCATCAAGAATTATACACACTTAACAAGGTCACCAATTATGAAAAAAATAAAAATATTATTATGTCTACTATGGTTCAACATAGGGGTATTACATTTCCCCCTCTTATAAAAGCATCAACCTCAATGTGGGACTCTAGTTGATGGGTGCAATAACAAACTGTGTTTTGAATTAATCAAACTTTCACTATTCAAATTATATAATTATGTACAATTTTTAGTATTATGAATATTTTACTCATTGTCCTTTATGATTAGATTTTTAATTAAATCAATAATTAAGATTATATTTTTTCAAATAGTTCCCATAGATTCAATCAGCCATACTATCATCCATTTTATCCTTGAATCAATTGAAACCAAAAGAATATTCTACCAATCAGTATTATGTAAAATAATGTTTCTTTGTTATCATAACTCATAGTGAAAAATATTGACACCATACTATGACACAAGTACAATGTGATAACATAAGAATAATCCCTAGTAAGGTACATAGAGTATATTTCACCAAACTAAACCATGCTAAGCTACTATATCCACTAAATTGTCCTGATATAAGTAAACAAATGGATATGTGACCAATCAATAGCTATATATCAAACATATACTTAGACCTCCTATCATCAACATTCCACCTTAGACCTCTGATCTATCTTAATCATCACTACTTAGATGTCCCAACTTTTATATATATAAAAGATGGGACATCTAAGTAGTGATGATTAAGATAGATCAAAGGTCTAAGGTGGAATGTTTATGATAGGAGGTCTAAGTATATGTTTGATATATAGCTATTGATTGGTCACACACACACACACACACACACACACACACACACACACACACACACACACACACACACACACACACACACACACACACACACACACACACACACACACACACACACACACACACACACACACACACACACACACACACACACACACACACACACACACATATGCACACACACACACGTGCACGTACGCGCGCGCGCACACACACATACACACATAGACACACATAGACACACACATATGCACACACGCACACGTGCGTGTGCGCACACACGCACACACGCACGCACACACACACACACACACACACACACACACACACACACACACACACACACACACACACACACACACACACACACACACACACACACACACACACACACACACACACACACACACACACACACACACACACACACACACACACACACACACACACACACACACACACACACACACACACGTGCGTGCACACACACACACACACATAACCACCACATTTAGTGAGGTAGAAAGGATGGTGTCTCAACCAATACAATAGATTCCCCACCTTAATCCTATTATCTATATTCTAAGATACTTATTCTCCCCTATACCATGCCATTGGCATAAAAATTATGAGCATACATAACACATGTGAAACCAACACAAAAATCATTGAAATAAATTTAAAAATCAACCAATCATGTAAGAGGAAAACTAAATAAAAATGAGATGATGTGGTCTCAAATGAAAAAAATAAATCCATAAATCAAATATGTTAGTTTCAACAACAATTTTCATGTTCGCCCAATTGATTAAATATTTGAAAATAATAAAAAATAAAATGTTGGTTTCAAACTAACTCATGAATAAATAAATTAAACAACTTAAATAAATTTGGTAAAACATAAGAAAAAATAGATCACAACATGATCACTATGTGACTTTTACAAAGCACACAAATTTATCCAAGGGGAGAAGAAAAACATTTCTATCTCACCTCTCAGAGGTTTGAGGTATCCTAATACCTCCTTGAGGTATGAGGCATATTGATTACCTCATATATTTTCAAGTCATTCTAGTTCCTCCTCAAGGTAGAAAACATCTAAAACATCCCCCCATAAGGGTGTTGAGGGATAGGGTCAAAGCATAACCAACATAACACTATTATACTTCAACTTAATAAATAGTAATAACATCCTACATATACCTCCCAAACACATATAAATAAATCCCATTGGTCTAACTAATGTCATAATGTCATCTTTGATGACATTACTAATATATGTAGATCACAACAACTATAACTCAAATTAAGGATATCTAGAAATGATTATGTTTGGCATCACAATGCCCCATGGTAATAGGTAGTAATATCTATCTCAAACCATAAATGATGAAACTAAATATAATTGAATTCATTTGAATTAAACTGAACAAGGGAAAGTGTCCAAAAATTCTTTAACATATCTGACCAATCAAAGGACATAACCCATTTACCATAATTTCCTATTCTAATATCACTTCCTAAAAGTACCCATGTTGAATATAGGATTTATGTGGCTAAATAATCAATGTAATCTACCATAATCCTTGCTCCCATGTGAAATAATCATTGACAAAAATAAGGTTACAAGTTCTTACTTGATTCAATATTTATAGTTTTTTTAAATCTTTATAGAAGTTTATTAATTCAAATTTCCTTATGTCTAAAGGAAGAAGTGTCACCAATGGTTTCCTTTGTGACACAAATTGATTCCAAGATTGATAAATGAGACTAATGATAGGTTTTTAAAAGGTTCTATAAAATTAAAACCATCTTTACTTAGTCTTTAACTATATTATTAAATCTTAGGAACTGTTATTATGTTGTGATATATAACTAGTCAACATAAACAACATAGGTTTAGTCAAGACATTTCCTAGGACTAGGATGACTCTACAAGTCACAAACTCCATAAGTAACAACATCCATACAAATCAAAAATATCATATAGAGTTTTGAAACATAGATACATAAAAACAAAATGAAAAGTTACTAACTATACAATATGAATAGGTACATATCATCTTATTAAAATATTACTTTATTCACACTACTAAGAGATAGATTTTAAATATTCACTTGGTAACATTCCTTCAATTAGATAAACACACAAAAGACCTAATATTAATGTTTTTATCTTAATAATATAAGGTTATTTATAGGTTCAAAATTATTTAGTTGCATGAGATCAAACTTGGATCAATAATCAATTCAAGAGATGTATTATTGCCTCATAACTCATCTAAGATATAAACATATAGTAAAAACCTTGTAAATATCACTAATTTACATTAAAAAAATAATAACCAATAGATACCATAAATACATTTATCACTACTTCTTCCTAATAATTTAACACTTGTTTTAAGCAACATTCGTAGTGTTATTTTAAATTATGCATCCTTTCGTAACACATCTTTGCATCTGTAGGTTTCTCAATGCATTTTTACATGTAAATATCTATGTCTCATGAGCAATATAATAGTAAATAAGAGAAAAAAACACTCTATAGAATTGTAATCATACCATAATGAAATATTAAGGAAATAATTCCTATATTCCCCCTCTAAAATAGGGTTAGTTAATTATTTCAGAATACTAAGAAAGTGCATAATGCTAAAATACCTTGTAAGTGAATATATGGGAAAAACACATTCATAAAATCATTACCACACAATCTTATATAATTAAATATATTAGACAATATATATTATACAAAAAAAAACTTGAAATATAGATATGTCAACAAAGTGATCAATCCAAACTCAGGGAAACTTTACCCAAGCACCAACAACTTGGACAAATAGTTCATATTACTATATCGATTCAATGTGAGTGAAAATGGGTATAAATAGCATGATGATAAGTTTCAAAACTTCACTATAGAATAATAAGCATAATTCCCTATAACTCCAAGTGTTGAACCCAAGCTTTGATACCAAAATATAATTCCCAAAAAAATCACCTCAATAAACCCATAAAAGCACTACTAATTTTTTTTCTTCTATACAAAACTAACTCTTCTCAAGTAAAAATTCTATTTATTTACTTAATGAAACTAATGCATGAAAATATTACATGCATTTTAAAATTCATGTCCACAAGGATAGGTAACCTAAAAATTACACAAACTCGCTCAAGGTATGTTGTATACAACATAAATGCTTGCCTTTTATCTTGGAGTTTATGATGCATAAAAGAGTTTGATGAGCTAGATACAAATAAGTTGTGTTGACTACACAAAAAGTGGTGTAAAAGAATACACTCAATCTTGTTACTCAATAGGATATTGATCATAACTATACTAATAAAACCAAAATAGAATCTTGTTCCTAAAGGTATGAAATGTGATCCATCAATAATTTGTTAACACAGTAATTTTGTAAACTTATTTTTAGGCATGTTAATGACATGAAAGGATAAAGCTACCAAATTTACCAACCTATAATCCAATAAAATTTTTACTCATGAGTACATTATTCAATTCAAACTATTCGTGTCAAGGTAGAATTACCCAAACATAGTGCATCCAAGCTTGGCTAGCTCATGTCACAACCATTTCAAAATTTATTTATAACATCTATTAAATGGTGATGAATTAAATATCATAAATAGAATATTTTTAATTATGAAACTTCTCCAAAATTATATTAGTTATAGGCTACTACTAGGAACCCATGTATCTAATCCCAAGTAGGTAAAATGATAAAATAACTCTAAACATTTCAAATGGGTTTTGGCACATGAAAATAGTTGTATCAAGTAATTTTTTGAATGAACTAGGTTTAGAATTAAGCCACTAAAAATATTAAAAACATATATGATTGATAAAATAAATTTTCTATATAATTTTAAAGGTAATACCAATCACTATTATCTTTTGGTTTTACTTAATGACTTCTTTACCTATTTTTGGCAATTCAATTTTGTAGCAACTCTACAAGTTGGAAAAAGAACATTAAGTGCAGAAAATCAGTAATTACCTTCAAAAAAGGACCCACAAAATGACATCATAACAAATTAAAATGATGATAATTAAATATTCTAGTTATAATAAGATAAGGCTAGAGATCACAAGTTTTTATTTTATAAAATCTTAAGTGTAGATATTAATTTGAACTTGTTTTTGAACTGATTTGGTTTGATTTTTAATAAAAATACTCATAAATTCAAATTACACTAAAAATTATGATAATAAATGAAATCTTAAACTAAAAAATCAACTAATCCTAGAGGATGACATAACTACCTATGTACTTCTTGAGATGGATAAGAAGCCTAACATCATTTTCACCCCACTAGAAACTGTACACATGATTTTAAATAGTCCATCATGGTCATCCTATGAAAATGGCTTCCACAACACTCAAGTTATGATAATCAAATTTTTTATGCAAAGACAGTGATGAAATTGGTTAGGAAGTATACACTTCATGTGGCATAATTAAAATTGATTGATTCACCATAATGTCTACAACACATTAAAAAAATATCTTCTTGAATTTCCCAATCTCGAAAATTGTCATCAATGTTTAAAATGTGAATTTACATTACCTCTAAGGAAAAATTTTAATAAAAATAAGGATATAATCATATATTTTATTTTGAATGATTAAATTAATATTCATTACACTCAAAATAAAAGTTAATAATAATAATCAATGGTGATAACCTCCAAACCAACATTAGACATATCATATTGTATTACAGTGTTCACATGTTATTACCATTATCCATAATTGAATTGATTAAATAAAAAATATTGTAATAAAAGCTCTATACCCAATCAAAAACCCATTTAACTTCCCAAGTTTACTAAACAAAATTTAAATCTCTCCTTTTAAAGAGCTTATTCTACTTGTTTAATATTGGAGTCATTATCACCTACGAATCTAAATAATTTAAAAAACATTTACGACACAAGTAATTATTTAAATAGTGAGACAAATGGATAGACTATTAACCATTATGAAAACTTGTTTTAATAATTTAATAGTTTAAATAAAATAGAATCATCATCATCATCATCATCATCATCATCATCATCATCATCATCATCATCATCATCATCATCATTATTAACATTCCTCTATTTACCAGTAAATATTTACCTATCTATTCTTTCATTCATTAAACAAGATAAATACCTTCTATTGTTGCTATAGATTAATTTAACAAAATAGACTTATAGACTTAAAATGTTCAAGGAAAATATAAATAGATAAATTTACAATAATATAATATTTATTAATTATTATTAAAAACAATATAAAGGTTATGCATTTACTTCATTTGCAGTATAGACAACAAAACTATAAAAACAAAGACAAGGTTCTATATTTTCATAGTTTCACAAAGTTACTCACACCTGTAACCTACACTAAGAGTGAATGAACAAGTGTCATCATGAAGCTGAGCAAGTGATCATGCCATCACAAAATTTTATTTCTTTTTTTTAGAGTAATAAAAAAGGTAACCATTGAATATCAACATTCATCCTAATGTTGACATTATTATTTTATTTTAAAACTAAATTAATAATAAGGAAAAAGTAGGTAACTTCACCCAATAATAATTTGAGATGAACTTTCTTACAACTCAATAAACTTAACTAACACCCATTAAGTCCAATTTCACTACAATATTAATAATGGCATATAATACCAAGCATTCATTTAACCTAATATAGAGAATTGAATTTCATTATATTATTGTCTAGTCATCATATAAAAATTTTAGCATTTATGGAAAGCATGAAAACTCAAAATATCAATCACAAAGCTTGTGTTCATTACCATATATACATGGTCTTTGAATAAACCCTAATGCAAATTTATTTTCTCTCAAGTAAACTCAAAAGACCAAAGAATAATAAAAAGAGTGAATGGTTTTATTATGATTCACAAATGCTCATATTTTTGCCCTAACTAATAGAGTTTCATCTCATAATTTATTGAAAAAAGAAGTAATGTGTATGCACATATGAATATCTCAATATATATATATATATATAATAATAATAATTATATGTATATATATATATATATATATATATATATATATTATAATCACCTAAAAGTGGTATTTAGATGCTAAGAGTGTGATAGCCTATTCCTAGCTTAGCCCTAGACCTATTTTAGAGCTTTTATCACACTTTTCCAGCCATTTTGAAGACTAGAGGCATATTTTGTTATCTCAAATATAGTCCTAGAACTACATTCCCAAATTCTAACCCATTGTGCCCAAAAGTTTGCTAGCTAGACACTAGCCCCACATTAAGGACACTAGAGCCACATTACACTAGTGTCCCCAACTTGGTGCTAGTGTCCCTTGCCCAAAATCTCTTGAACATTTACATTTTCAAATGTGTGCCCATATTAAGGTTGGTCTAAGTAAATTTTATTAACTGAACAAGCTACAAACCACTATAAATACAAGAGTTTTAGACCTCTATCCACTAAATGAAAAATAGATGAAAAAGGCCTCCTAAAAGTGGTATTTAGATGCTAAGAGTGTGATAGCCTATTCCTAGCTTAGCCCTAGACCTATTTTAGAGCTTTTATCACACTTTTCCAGCCATTTTGAAGACTAGAGGCATATTTTGTTATCTCAAATATAGTCCTAGAACTACATTCCCAAATTCTAACCCATTGTGCCCAAAAGTTTGCTAGCTAGACACTAGCCCCACATTAAGGACACTAGAGCCACATTACACTAGTGTCCCCAACTTGGTGCTAGTGTCCCTTGCCCAAAATCTCTTGAACATTTACATTTTCAAATGTGTGCCCATATTAAGGTTGGTCTAAGTAAATTTTATTAACTGAACAAGCTACAAACCACTATAAATACAAGAGTTTTAGACCTCTATCCACTAAATGAAAAATAGATGAAAAAGGCCTCCTAAAAGTGGTATTTAGATGCTAAGAGTGTGATAGCCTATTCCTAGCTTAGCCCTAGACCTATTTTAGAGCTTTTATCACACTTTTCCAGCCATTTTGAAGACTAGAGGCATATTTTGTTATCTCAAATATAGTCCTAGAACTACATTCCCAAATTCTAACCCATTGTGCCCAAAAGTTTGCTAGCTAGACACTAGCCCCACATTAAGGACACTAGAGCCACATTACACTAGTGTCCCCAACTTGGTGCTAGTGTCCCTTGCCCAAAATCTCTTGAACATTTACATTTTCAAATGTGTGCCCATATTAAGGTTGGTCTAAGTAAATTTTATTAACTGAACAAGCTACAAACCACTATAAATACAAGAGTTTTAGACCTCTATCCACTAAATGAAAAATAGATGAAAAAGGCCTATTCAAATAAGAAACAAGTTAATCAAAATTAAGGTAATTTATCCCTATCTACCCTAATTTTTAATTATACCATCTACAACTTCCCTAATCCTATATTTTAAAGATTTCCAATCTCAAGAAAACTCAAGGCATTCAAGATCACTCTCATTCTATCATTCACTTGAAATTGCACCAAATATTAGGTGGGAGAATTACATTGGGATTGATCCCTCCTTTTGAGGATGTCCAACCTATAATACTAATTAACACACATTTTTAACTCATGACATAAAATTTATATAAGGAGGATTAGAGTTTGCATACTAAATCAAATATTCTAGGCACAATACAAAGTTTCAAATTTTGTGCGTATAATAATAAAACCTAAAAACATAGATTCATGTGCTCCTAAAAAATAGGAACAATCATACAAAGAGGACATTATCACTATTTTAAGGACACTCGAGAAGCATGGTGGTATTATCCAGGTGGAACACTACTATTTAGTGAATAATCAGACATAGGGACCCTATTTATGACACTTAGATCTATCCATAACCTAATTTTTCAAACCCATATCTTATATAATAGTCATATTCTAGATAAGTCTCTATTTACACATATTTATTACTATTTTTAGAAAGATAAAGCAAGTTAAAATCTATAACAAATAAATGGTTATTTATTTCATATTATTTCACTAATTTAGACAACTCATTCCTTTAATCTAACTTAGGATTTACATAGGTAAAACCTTAAAATGTTAAAACATTCAATGAACCTGACTTACTTCAAATATTGCTTAAAACCCTAGTTTGCATTTACAAAATTTTGTGCAATAAATTAGGGTTACATACTTCTTTTTATTTTTATTTTTTGGCATAACCTAGCTCATTAAATCAATTTAATATTAGGGTTTCAATTTGTTTAAATATAACATAATTTTTTAAAAAGAAACCCTAGATTCAATAAAACCCTAACCCTAGACACACTTAGGGTTTGTATCCTTTTTCCATGTATACTTAGATTTTACTTCTAAAATATTAGATTTGCTTCCATATTTAAGTTTTGTAACTTTCTTAGATTAACATTCTTAAAAGGCTTAAAATATAAAAAACTTGTTTTCCTACCTTCCAAACTACAATGAAAAAATTTAACAATAGATTTGATGAAATCAATAAGCAATAATTACAAGACTTTGTTTCCAAACATATAAATATACAAGATGAAATCATCAATATTCTTCAATAAGAACTCCAAAAAACAAATAATGGTCAGTCTTTAATTCTCCTAGTTAATAATGTTTTTACACCTCCAGTGGGGCCAACTCAACCAACTCAACTATCACAAGCTAAGATTATAATTCAAAAACCATCATTGACAACTACACTACTTATGGCTAGTTCTTCTACTCTAGATATATAATCCCTTATGAACTATATTTGTACTCTATAGTCTAAGGTGTTACATCTTGAGAAGGGAGCCATTAGGTCATCACATGACTTGGATTCTAATAGTATCTTACATACACATTTGGAATATGACATATAACAAATCCCTTTCCATCTAGTTTTGTGGCACCCAAACTTACATTATATTATGGCAAGGGTGACCTAGAGCATAATCTCAAAGATTTTCACTCAACATGTTTAGACTATGTGTTTAATGATTGTATTCTTACAAAATAATTTCCACATAGTATCAATGATTATGCCCTAAAATGATTTTATGATTTACCAAATCAATCTATCATGACATTCAATACTTTATCCAACATTTTTATATTACACTTCTTTATCAACATTAGTGATAAGATATCATATGTAGAAGTGGCATAATTAAAGAAAAATTTGAATAAATCTATCACAAACTGTCTTACAATATAAGACAATATTATCCAAATTGAATAGCCCCATGGAAGATAGAGAGCTTCAATACAAATTTAAATAAAGTCACTTACCAACATTATAGGAAGTTATCTTATTCAAGAAGTTTCCTAGATTTACTCATTTATGCCACACAGTCAAGGAAAGAGAGATTAAGCTATTATCAATGGGAAAACACAAGTATACAAATGGATAATAATATACTATTATGATTTAAAACAAACCTCCATACAAGGAAAGGGACAAAAATAAAAAATTGATCAAAAGGCCATTGTCAAAATAGCTTTTGATCCATCTCCTAGATTGGTTTTATCCACTCATGAGTGCAGAGTCTTCACTAACCTTCTATAGTCACCAACATGGGTTTTAAAACATCTCTTAGAATGCAATGCCATATCTCTCTCTCTAATTAAATATTTTGATACAACACTACCTATTCCAAAGAAATATCATTCAAATGCATTCTATGAGTATCACATGACACCAATCCACATAATAAATAGATATATAAGATTAAAGCACAATATACAAGGTATCATTGAGGTTAATATTATTGATGTGGTCACACCCATAAATGCACCAAAAGCAAAAACAATAGAGGCTAATGTACTAAATATATTTTATATCTTTTCCCAGAACACATAATGAATGAGGTAGGGGCACACCAGGTGTTCATTATACATATCAAGCACATCCAACACCAACTTCATATCACATAGTTATAGAGGAGGCACATCTATTGTATAACATTATTGGCACTTATCATACTATAGTTCCACCTAGACCACTTATCACATTCTCAAATCATGAGATTATGGATGATGAAATATATCTACATGCACTCTTCATATGAGCATACATAGACTTCCATCTTATCTAAAATGTTATGGTTGATAATGGGTCAAGCATAATCATCCGCATTATGACACTCTTATATTATTTAGGCTACATAAAGAAAGATATATTACCCATGGATACAATCATTTTTGGTTTTAGTGGCCATGTTCAAATATCCATTATGGATATTATGCTTCTGTTATAGGTTGGACCAGCACACATAGCCACTCAATTTCTAATAATACCTAGTGCAAGTGTATTTGATATATTATTGGGTAGGCCATGATTAAAATAGATCCAAGACATTCCATCTATAGTAAAATGATTCATAAAGTACATACATGCAAATTAGGTGGTCAAAGTTGAGGGTATCCCATATGGATATCCTCTACCCATCCCATAGGTAGTTCAAACATAATTTAAAGTTACATTTCTAGCACAAACACCAGTTACAATTCTAGCACCTTTACAAGATATTGCATGGCTATCAGTTATAAATGATAGTATAGATCTTATGCATACATCATAAATTTAAATAGATCTGCTAGTTTAGGTGATGTCTACTCTTATGGTTTGACAGGTATGCATACTCTCCCACAAAGACTATTATTATAGAAACCATTACATCAAAGATATGTCATAGATTCTATAAAACCTTACTCTACTCATTTTATGCTAAGATTATACTATTGGTTTCTATAGGTTGTCATCATAGGTCACCTACATCACCTAAAAATTCTTCTACCATATGGGTTCTCAAGACCCCTACAGTTCATAGGGCATCATAACTAGTACCACATATTCATAACATCACTACAAAAGTAGATTCAGACACAAATTACTCTGCATAGTATATTATGGGATCATAATTTCACTTTCACATAAGATGCATGATCATAGTTCCTTTATTTAACATAGGTCATGGTGATAGTGAGTCTCCCATGAGACTCATTAGTTAGTCTAGTTCTTAATCTTATACATACTTTCTTCTCTCTCTCGCTCCATGTATATAATTTATTTTCATTTTATTGTACATAAATTATACTTAAAAAATAAAAAACATGATAACATGTCAAAACATAAAAACATTCACATATTACTCATAAAATACAAAATTTATAGATTATATGCATTATTATGTTTATATTTCTACCACTTTCTAGACATTACCTATGCTAGTTATCTTAATATAGTCAATTTTTATCATACATATATATTTCACTTATTCTTTTAGATTAGATACATGACTCTAATCCAATACACTAATCCATACTTGCTATCATCTACCCACTAGGGACATATACACCAATCTAGTTTTAGTCATTTGATACATCGACCCACTCGGGGGCATCTCATACATAGTTTTTACTACCAGGTTCTATACTTACATATTATACATTCTAGTTTATGGATTGATATATCTTGATATTGATCATTACTACTCATTGCTCAGAGGTTTTACCAGCTATCACTAGTTAGACTTAGTATATATACATATTATAATTTAAAAATATTTGTACTACATAGTTATACGTGCTTTCATTTATAGATTTCATTTCTAGATTTCCTAGTTTAGACTTGATTATGTTCCCTATTCTTATTCTATTTGATGGAATTCGAATATGCCATTGCTCTTTGGCTTTACATCACTTTTATGTGTGTATGCCTTGTAAATATGCCCATATACCTTGTTTGTACTTTCTTGATTATAAATGTGGACATTTGAACATGTCCTTCTATATAGATCTAAGCCAAATTACTTGTTACTTGAGTATGTAGACATTTGAACATGCCATTGTATGTATTTTATTCTCATATTTAGTGACATGTGACCATGTCCCTTGTAATGTGGCCCCTTGGACTAATTTTACATGCATCATGTGTTTTTTATGTATGCTTTATTGTATGTGTCTTTACCATAACACTTATATTTTCTTGTTACACACATTATTTTTTGATGCCATGAGGGACAACATGCATCCACACATCCTGCTTGGGTGTCATGATGGACATCATGCCCCATCTCCCTAGGTAGATACTTAGATTTACTATTATACACATTGATTACATCAATATTAACCCTTTTTAAATGTTATATTATAATATGCATCTTAAATTATATATTTATGCTCAAATTATTTGACATTTTAATGTTATGTTTGCACATTGTATTGGAATATCACACAGTTACCATATATGCTCTGGATAACACATTTTGTAGAGTTATTTTATTTTGAGGATAGTTATTACATAGGTTCCACAACTACCCTTAAAATAGGGGGCATTCATAGGGGTTTGTCACAAAGATTAGGGTCCTACATTATTGTTCATAGATCATTTTTAGCATGCTAGCTCAATTTCAAAAATTAGACACAAGAAATAATAGGGACTCATAAAACAATTTAGTCACCTAGATTTTAGACTAGATAGACATTAATGCCTAGATTTAGACATTATTACCACAAGGCACTACTATACACTACATAAAACTATTTTCCAAGAGCCCCAACTTCATGTTAGTCTAGAATAGTCAAAATAGTACACTAGGTATAATATAGATTTCATAGATATAGTCATAGGTTTGATAATTATGTTGAGATTTTGCTTAGAGACACTAATTTTAGCTTAGATTCATTCTAATTTATCCTATTATGGGCATCATACATTTCATGATCACTCCCATATTTAGTTTAGATACACAAATATAATTATTAGATACTCATTCTAGAATTAGTATACTCAGATAATAGATTAGGGGCATGTGTATGACACATAGTTTCTATATGCTCAATTACACATAGGTTGACCACATAGAATGGAAAATTACATATCATTATCTATTCTATATACACTTGATATCATTATTCTAGTTTATCACTAATTTCATGCCTTACTCCATCTATAATGGTTGGTATTCTTGAATGGCATAGAGCCACCTAATATACCCGAGTAACCATAGAAATGACATACATAATTAGATAATTATATCACTTTAAAAAATTTAGTTTTAGATACATCTAATACACATGGGTGTGCATTGATGGATTCATATCCAACTTGAGTTCTTGAGCCATCCACATGAGAGGGTTAGACACACTTACAATTTATTCCAATATATTCATAGGTAATGATCTACCAAGTAGGGGTGGCTAATGATGGAGTCAAAATTATATTGATTTATTGAGCCACCCACATATGAGGATTAAATAAGTTATTATATTAGTCTAAGTTATTCAATGATTTGATCACTATGTAAACTCACACACACAAGTTATCACCATATTCATGAATCAATTTACATACCTGATGAGGTGTATTCATTCCTTTATTCATTCCTATCTCTTTACTCAACTTTACTTAGTTAATTATTTCACCAAATTCTTTTGATTTTGATAATCTCATAAGGAATGATTTTTTCATGTTTTATTATAGGTCATTTCTTCAAATCTTGTTTCGCATACGTAGACCCAGTTTCACATACTCAAATAGGTACATGGGATTCACTTCCTAGGGAAGTCGAAGTCCACTTATTTTTCCTTTATACTATTCATTTTACTTTGATTAATTTATAGCATAAATGGGGAGAAAATGTAATCACCTAAAAGTGGTATTTGAATGCTAAGAGTGTTTATTAAGATAACCTATTTCTATCTTAGCCTTAGACCTATCTTAAATCCTTTATCACACTTTTTCAGCCATTTTATTGACTAGAGACATCTTATATCAAATCAAATGCAATATAGAATTGCATTCCAAGATGTTAAGCCATTGTGCCTAGTATTTTTCTAGCTGGACACTAGATTCACATTAAGGACACTAGAGCCACATGGTGCTAGTGTCCCCAACTTGATGCTATTATCCCTTGCACTAAATCTCTTGAATGCATATATTTTAAAACATGTGACCCTCCTAAAGTTGGCCTAAGCACATTTTATTATCCACACAAGCTATAAATCATGATAAATATAAGACTATTAGACCTCTATCCACCAAATGGAAAATAGATGAAAAATTCCTATTCAAATAAGAAATAAGTTGAGCAAAATCAAGGTAATTTATCCTTATTCTTCCCTACTTATGCGTACTATGATATATAATTACCCTAAGCCCAAATTTCAAAGATTTCTAATCTCAAACACACACAAGGCATTCAAGACCACTCTCAGTATAACATTCACTTACACTTACACTAAGCATTAGGTGGGAGAAATACATTTAAGACCACTCTCATTATAAAATTCACTTGCACTTTCACTAAGAATTAGGTGGGAGAAAAACATTGGGCTTGATCCCTCCTTAGAGTATTGGTATTAAGGCAACTCTCTTCACATCAAGGTGTTGAGGATGTCTAGCCTATCCTAATAATGAGCACACATTTTTATCTCATGTTATACTTTCAAGGAGGATTAGGGTTTTCACACTAAATCAAGTTTTCTAGGCACGACATAGAGTTTCAAATTTCATGCATGTAAGAACAAGACCCATAAACATAGGCATAGGTGCTCCCATAAAATATGAATAACCCTATAAAGAAGACACTATCACCACTTTGAAGACACTACAGTAGTATGGTACTACTATCCAGGTGGGGTGTTACTATCCAATGAGAAAATAGATCTCATGACCTTATTTAAAACACTTAAAACTATCTAGAACCCAGTTTTTAGAACCTAAATCATCCACAATCGTAACTTTCTAGATAATCATATATTTAATCATATTTATTATTATTTTTAGAAAGTTAAATAAGGTCAAAATCCATTAAAAAAATAGTTCTTAATTATTGCATATTATTTGACTAATTTAGACATTTCAACCCTTTAATCTAAACATAGGATTTACATAAATAAACCCTAAAAGGTTAAAACACATATTTATTTTTAAAATTGAATACCTGAACAAAATTAAATATGTATGTATCATTTTGTTTTTTTTGTTTTAAAAGAAATTAAAATATATAATTATATATATATGGTTAGTTGTTTGTGTGTGTGTGTGTGTGTGTGTGTGTGTGTGTGTGTGTGTGTGTGTGTGTGTGTGTGTGTGTGTGTGTGTGTGTGTGTGTATTAAAACCTAAACAACCAACCCTGGTCAGCGATCGATAGTTGGGTTGTGAGGCCTGGCCACAACCATGTCTACTAGGTCATATGGAAATGGGGAGGGTTGGATTACCTAACCTTTCCTCCCTCCCTTCCATGGTATGGGGTGGGGGTCAGCTCAGTTACCCCCTTCCCTATATACATTTTTTTATTAACTTGAAATACAACATTTGATATATATAATCAATCAAAATAAAATAATGAATATATATGTAATGTGTATATATATAAATTTTATTTTTTAAGTACAACTACTAGGTATAAGAAATCATAGAATTCCAGAAAGAAGATTGCCCAAAATAAAAGTGAGAAAACTTGCCCAATAAATACCATCCAGAGAGGGTTTTTAATAACTTTTTAAAAAAAGACAAATCAACCAATAGGGTCTCAAAATCCTTAGGTAAACCCTCAAAAATTTTGATGAAAAACTATACAAAAAAATCATAAAAATAACCCAAATTTAAATATAATAAAGCTATTCTTCATTGCTTAACTTTTCTATTGATCTATAAAAAGAGAACACAATTCATGATGGAGAAACCATTTGCTTGGTTAAACTTAGATCTGCTTCTTCCAACTAATTTCCATTCACCCACCTTCTTCTCCACTCCCTAATTATCTCTCCTAGTAGTAGCAACATCAATGGAGAGCAGCCATGGAAAGGAATGAATCTTCCAACAAATACAACAATGGAGGCAAAAACTTGACAAGATAAACTAAACTACAAAACCCTAAGTTGGTTTTGGCCAAGTGTACATAAAGCTTTATTTACAATAATTTTATTTTTATTATTATTTATTTTTTATTTTTAACCCCAATGTTCCCCCACTCTCTCTCTCTACTAATATTGTCTTGGTTTCCACTAGGTTAGTCCAATTATGACCATCAACAATATACTCCACTTGAATTTAATAATAAGAAATATATATTTTTTATTTTAATTTTTTATTAATGAAGCATAATATTTGTTAAATATTTAATTAATATTTTAATAAATATTAAAATCCATTCAAACACATTAATAATTATTATATTTTTCATTCCTTTATTTATTTATTATTAAACAGAGTAAACCATTAAATATTTGCCATAACTAGGTAAATATTTATAACTGGTTAATTGGCCTCAGTTAAAAATCTCCTCTATTCATTCAAACACACACATGGATAGAATAATTCACTTGTGATCAATATTATGTTGATAATAATTATATAATAATAAAAATGTATTATAAAAACCATATTTAACAATAAGCTTATATTTGGGGTCCAAAATTATTGCACTAAATCATTCAACATATAACATCACATACAACTGATGTGTGGAGAACATCCATAAAATAATTAGTAACTAGAATATGTGAAATTAAATATATATAGTCATGTATATAAGTATATCACAAACCAAATCATAATCCAAGATTAGTCCAATAAAATCACTTATCAACCCCAAAATAATCAAGTCCATAGTGTATAAAAATTGCATCCAATCAGAATCTAAAAATAGCCAAGTTAACACAAAGTATCTCTCATCAAGATTTTTAAAAACCTAAAAAGGTCACGACTTATGACAAAAGTAACAAATATGATTTTGCCTACAGTGGTTCAACATATGGGTTTTATAGGAAAAATCACTATTGATCTACATGTAATCAAATGAGAAATAATTATAGATTAATATGGA
The DNA here is from genome assembly GCA_037957365.1 of Torreya grandis. Lineage (NCBI taxonomy): Eukaryota > Viridiplantae > Streptophyta > Pinopsida > Cupressales > Taxaceae > Torreya > Torreya grandis. The sequence goes on from JARHVA010005643.1 coordinate 647,447, forward strand.
ATTAGTAGAGTAATCACCATGGATATGCATGGTATATAAAGAGGAATAACTATGGACATGAATGGAATTATAGTAGCTCCATGGAATAAGGAACATGAAATCAATAAATAAATCACTAATTATGCATTGAATCCAAGGAGGAATAAATACAATTATTAATATAATCAAAGATTAGAAACAAACTCTAGAAATTCTTTCAGAGATTTGTTACCTACCAAGATCACATATAGGTGGTTGGATGATTAATCATGGTAAGTTTGTATTGATTTGAGGAACATTCATTGATTGGTTTATTTTCATGTTTTATGGATAAATTAACTCATTCAAGATGGATGGCATGTTATGTACTATAAATATGGCATTATGATGTATATGGATTCATAAAGATGTTGATGGATGGAACACATCCTCTTAATTATATTGGGTCAAATGGATACATTTTATAATTAGTTATATTTAGCAATGAGTCAGTGAATTATGGTATTAGTGATTTACCCCTCCATTATTATTAAGGAGAGTTGTATATAAATTAAATGAATATCATTGTGAGGGATTTCATGTAAGTAAAAAGTATTCTATTTTTTAGAAACATATTGGAGGTTGTCCCCTAGATGTATCCATTCTCATATTGCAGATATTATGAATCTATTCTTTCCTTAATAAGTATTTTATCCTATTTCCTTACCTTAATGGTAATTAGTTTATTCCTAAGTATAAAGAATCTTAGGTAATCTTGTCCCATAAAAATCTTTTGTTATGTGATATCTATTATATTTTGTATATTTTCATTATCATCCAATGTATTTATATTATTATAAGTATGAATCTTACCATTTTTTATGATGGATTATCCTATCAAAAGAGTTATAAGGCTATGTAGTATCATATTTTTATAATATGAGCAATCATCCCCAATGCTCTAAACTGATATTTTAATATCAACATGTTCTTCATGTAAACTAAAGGTATCAGTGTCCATGGAGATAATGTTAGCAAAACTTAGGTATGTTAGGATTTATTTCATCATATTATATATATTATAGTCTAATAATTAACTTATTGAGTGGTTACTATAACACCCATGTGTATATCTATGGTTAAAGGATACCTACAAAGTGATAAGGGTTTGTATCCTTAAAAATATGATCATAAAAAACTATGATTTTTATAAATATCTCTCGATGAATGAATAAATATGATATAATTTTTTATTATGTATAACATTTCATATAAGAAAAAATCCAAACTTGTGAAACCCTATGAGAGCAAGCCAAGATCTTGTGAGATTTTTTGAGAGTTGTAGATAGATCATTCTAAATGTTAAGTACATGTAGAATAAGGACATGAAAATAATAAGGGGATATGATTTTTTCCATGTATTTCAAAGGAATCCATGAATGAAGAGAATAATAATTATTTGTTTGTAAATTTGTAGTAATAAATTTAGTTATTATTTTTTTTGGAAGTACCTAAATAGAGGTGTTGATAGCAATAAATAACTATTAAATTTCATGAATTTGTTGGTCATAAAGGAGAAGAGGTATTTGATTAAATTAGAATGTTAAAGTAAAAATGACACATAAATAATGATGTGTGTTGTTCATGATTTAGGCATATATATAAAAAAATGTGCTCAAGTTTCTAAGGAGGCATGCAAATTTTCTATTGAGAGGCACATGTATGCTTAAATGGCATGATTAATTTGTGTGTTAGCATGGGAAAATGAAAAACCATAAAAATTCATAATAAATAAATATTTTATGGTATGTATTAAAGTGTGTTGATTGTGAAAAGAGTGAAAAAATGTTGAAAAATAAAATATTATAGAGGTCATAGGTGAGTAAATTTTAAAATAAATAAAATATTTTAGAAGTTATTAACTTTATAATCTTATTACATGTTTTATTTAAAATGGGTTGAGATCAAATTAATTGCATGAATTTTGATATGGATGGTGTTTTAAGGTGGAATTTTTCCAACATGGACAAAACACCATTGTAAAATATCTACTAGTTGAGTTTTGCTTCAACTCATGAAAATGTAGAAATTAATATTTTTTCCCATAATATTCATTAAAAAGTCATCATTTTTAACCTAAAATACAAGTTATATAAATAGTCCATTATTAATGGTACCCAATTCCATTACAAATAATTTTTTATTAGGGGAGAGAGATATTTCCCATGGAGAAGATAACAAATTATGAGGAAACTGATGATAACAATTTCCAAATCTATAAATTCACCAACATGGAAAAGGTCATAAAGCAAAATTTGTTTAGACAAAATATGAAAATCACCTTCACCAATGAAGGTGATGATGAATATTAATATATTTTTACACATAATGAAGACCCTCCCCACAAAGATAATGAGGATAAATATGTTTACTAAATCAAATAATGATTTTTTATTTATGGATATAATTCACAAGGTGTTGTTTGATGAGGCCCTTCTCCCACTAAATATGAAACTAAAGGTGTTGTTTTTAAATTATGTCTAATCCCCACTTAAAATTGAGATTTTTTTGTTGTTTAATGAGTCCCAATTCCTAATAACAAAGTGTAGTAAGATATATTCCCACTATTGTGTTTGGTGAGTAGTTCAGCATGTACCTATTTACATAATAATGTTTAGTGAGGTCATTCCATATTGAAAAAGCATAGTGAGGAACAACCCCACTATATTTTTTGGTGAATATTTGAGTGTGACCAAGCTATTCACATATAGTGCTTTGTTATGGACAATTGAATATGTATTTTTTCATATAAGTGTGAGGCTTAGTTTATTCATGCTATGAGGGCCCAAGACCAAGCACATGGGGTAAAATTATGTGTTAGTGTTAACTAAAATTTATAATAAGGTATGCATGTATAATAATTCAAATGGAATCAATCAATCACACATTAAAATGAATCAGAAGTATTGTATTTCAAAAATGCAAATTCTATTAAACATGAAAGAATAGGGAAGTGTGTGTATGATAGAGTAGATAAATAGAACATGTTATTTATCATTATAATTATGCATGGAATAGACCCTTCGCCAAATGCATATATTACATATTTATAAAATAAATACAATTAGTTACAACTATTTTTAGTTATAAAAAAGATAGTTAGGAGTCATTTCATCTTCCTTATTGGGTGACAGTTGAGGTTCCATATATGTGGTGACTAACTATACATTTGGATAACTAACATATTATTTATAGGGAAGTGCCAGTTTGAAAGCCACATGGTCAAAGTAAGATAATACATGAATGTGTTTTAACTAAGACAAGTTTAGGTGTGTGAGTCTCTGAGTAAGTGATATTGAAGTGCACATGACTGAAAGTGAACTTGGTACAAAGTAATGCATTAAATTGTGCATCAAATTTTAGTGTGTCACAATACATATAAATATAATTAAACACATACATTTTATATAGTTTAAATCTAAGGTGAGAGGTTCACACATTGCACAAGTTAATAGAGGATAATTATATGTAGTGTGGTAGTTATGCATAGATAATTAACACTTTATTGAAGATTAATGGTCTCCATTGCATAATTGTGTAGCTATGAAAACTATACTTAAATTTTATACAAGTTATACCACTTATCTTGATCAACATATTTCCCCACTTTGACCACTCTAAAAATTTGATGTGTCATGATAGGTGCATGTGTCTATCACTTCAATGATTTGATCTTTATCTATGGGGTGAAATCATTTAAGTTAAATATCATAAGGATGTTAAATCACTTATATTTTAAGAATTGGATGAACATAAGGTTAGATAAACTCCACATTAGAGACTGGGTGCATACCCAAGTCTAGATATATATCAATAATGTTTAGGCATTGTCACTAGCTTTGGTATAATGGTGTAAGGATAAAATTTTAGAGGATTAATATTATGGAGTATAAATTTTAATCAATCCTTATAAAGGTGCAATTATACTTTTTCACTAACTTAGAATGCATGAGGGGTGTGATGCACGTCATGGATCTCCTTGTACTTTGCTTGGGTATGAGAAAGGATCTATTGAAATTGATGAATATATTATGTGTAACAAGAAATTATCAATTTTATCTACTTCCCATTCATATGCACATGATTTATTTCCATATATTACATGGTAGGACATGTCTAGAGGTGTTACAAGATGGAAACCAAAACATGTTTGGAATGGACTATGCCTCATATTGCTATGAATCACATGTTGAATGTACAAAATGTTTTCATCTCAAGTGAAATAATAATGTTTGTGGTTTTACATTTGTATAAAATGAAAAAGTTTTCGATCAATAACTTCCATTTTCCCATCTATCTATGGATGAAATATTATTGACCCATCCAACTGCATTCTCATTAACTCCCACATTGCTTGTTTGAACTGAGTCACAAAGCACATATATCAATCAAAGAATATGGATGTTAGGAGTCCAAAGTGAAACCACATGTTATTGAATAAGTATTTTCCAATATTAGTTACATCAATTTATTTCTTACAAGTGACCATGATAAATATTTGAAAACTTATCCACTATAATGAACACTGCATCATGTTAGCATCTCTTCACAGGCAACCTAGCCATGAAATCCATCTTGATAGACTCCCATGGTTTAGATGGAACTAATAGAGGTCTGTAGAGTCATATATTCTTATTCATTGACTTATTTATGAAATAAATAATTCAAGACTTGATATGCCACTCCACATATATGTGCATGTATAACTAGTAGAAATACAACTACAATGTGGCTAGAGTCTTTTTCATGCCAAAGTGTCTTGAGGTCTTAAGTAGTATGCCTACCAAATAATTCATTAGAATTGTGTAATACTAATAACATATAGATAATAAATATTATAGATAATTTTATCAAAAAAGTATAACTCTTTAACTTGTTTACCTTGTGTAAGGCTAGTGTAACTATTTATGAATTCTTAGTCAGTTGAGTAAAGAGATACCGAGTTTAAAAAGTTGTATTCATGTGTGTAAAACAATATGATGAGTGTATGGATGAATTTTTAGATAAGGAAATATACTACCTTTTTTCCTTTGATTTTTTATGTTTGATCATGATATGTAATTGCTACAAGTAAGTCATCCATTTCATGTGGTGTGCATTCTCCAACTTGTTTTGTGTTTGCAATAACTAGAGTGGCTTAAGATTGAAATGAGCAATTGTATCATTCCCTAAGATGTAGTGATGTCATTTATTAGTTTTCTTAATGATAGCATACAAATAATTTCCATTGGTGGACTAACTTTACACCATTTCACTTAACATATTTAAATGGTAGTTGATTAGATGTCCATGTTGCATGAGTATTGTGTCAAGTACATAGTCATATACATCACTATGAATTTTGAATGAATGTTCAATGTCAGGTATTATGAGTATAGGAGATACATAATAATATTTCTTGAGTATCTTAAAGCCATATTATTGTGTAAGAGTCCAACAATAATTATATTTCTTTCACGTTATCTAGGTGAGTGGCCAAGAGATGTGTGAGAAACCAAGGAAGAACCTATAGAAAAAGTATACAAGTACAATAAAGATCCTAAATTTTATGATATTTTTTTAATTTGACCAATCCTATATCACCTTGATCTTTTAAGGATCTACATGAATTCTTATGTAGCTAATTATGTAGCCTAGGTATTAGATTTATATAGCACCAAATATAGACATTGCTAAGTTAACTTGCAACTTATTTGATGAAAGTGTCTAAGACATGCATGATATGTTCCACATGTTTCTCCAAATTAATTACTAATATGATAATTTCATCCAAGTATGTGATGAAAAAGGATTTTTGGAATGGCCTAAGTAAATCATCCATTAAGTACATAAAATTGGTTGGTGCATTGGTTAGGCCAAAATTCATTACTTACCATTTGTCAAATCATTCTCATTTACTAAAGTTTATATTATAAATATCTTCAAGATATATTATAACCTTGTGGTAACCTAACTTCAATGGGTATTGTGCACCTTTAAACTTGTCCAAGAAGATATTAATGCATAATAGTGGATACCAATTCTTTATTATGTTTTTTGAGTAATCATGGTCTATTTAGATTCACCATGACCTATATTTCTTAGGCATGAGCACTATTATACTCCATCAAAAATAATATATAGTCTTGATCTTACCTTGATCAAGGATCTCTAATGTTTTGTTTCAAATTCCATCATTTTCCTAGACTAATATGTGATACAAAGGTTTTTTTGGTAGAGGGGATCTAGGGGCCAAATTAATGTGGTGATATAATACATAGTACATTAGGAGGCCTTTAGGATATTTGAATAATTCATCAAGTTACTTAAATAACTTGTCAAGTTGTTCTACTATGACATTGATCACATAGTAGATGCTACCAAAACTTACTTTGTCTTACATGTAGGTGTGTCAAAATGAATCATGATCACCATGAACTTTTATGCATGCAAAATTAGTTTAGGACATTTATTATAATATACCAAGGTGACTTTGGTCATTGGGGATAACTTAAAGAGGTTGAATAAGTTACATTGTGCATGAACAATCCAACAATGTGGCTTGGCTTAATATGTATCTTCATGGTCATAAAAATATAGTCTTCCTAGAAAGATGTCATAGATATACAAAGGTTTGATGTAAAAAAGATGGTTTTCTCCATAGGATTTAATTTATAATGAAAGGTGCATTATCTCTAGACCTGTATATCTTTCCCTTTCTGAAGCCACCCCAATGAGTACAGTTTGGGATACATAATAGTGTCAAGGCCTAGGCATTGTGTTGTGGATTTTGATATGATATTATTTTATCTACCACTATCAATGATGATCTTAAAAGGTTGATATTTTACCCAAAAATTAATGTGAAATAGGCATTCACCTTCTTTATATGTGTCTATCACAATGGTGTTAGTTCTCATACAAGTCACATCTAGATCAATTTCATCCATCAATGTGGGACCTGATGTAGATTGGATAATCAATGATTGTTGTACATGGTATAAATAATTATCATGTGTGTGTGAGTGATGTTGATGGCACCACTTATCGACAAAACTCTTCTTGCATTTACCTAAATTAGAAGGCACAAAGGCCTTTAATTTATATGTGATATTATTAGGTTTATCTCATTTGAGAGAAGTGTTTTGTTTATGTGTGAAAGGATGTGATGAGGAAGTGTGTGTGGATTAAATATTATATAGTTTATTAGATGAAGAGGTAAAATTTTACTTCATCTTTTCCTTGGATTTTATCTTAGCAACATTGTGGTAGGCTTTCCCTAGAGTGTTAAAAGTCAATAACTCCATATTAACACATAAAGAAGGTGAAATCCCACTAATTTAATTTAACACCTTATGTTTATTAGTCATGGAATGTGTTGATGTAATCTTCCATGGACTATTCCTTGCACTATCACAATTTTTTGAACTTGATGTATTCATCCTCAAATTGATAAAGAGAATAATGTTCCTCATTCAACACATTAGAAAAGGTATTCCAATATCCAATTAGAACACGTTCTTGCACACTTACATGTTGAATTAATCCCACCAATGAATAATAGGAATAGACATCTCTAACATTACAAAGGTGATCTTCTCAACATCAGTGAAATGATTGATTAATAAGTACGTGTCAAGATATAAAATCTAGGAATCCAATGTTATGTCATTTATTTTAATTAAAATAAATGGATGTCAAGATTAAATTTTACTTTAAAGGTGGTTTTATATTGAAACCATTGTTGAAAAAACTATGGAGGTGTGTTGGAATATATTAGGTTGAGTTACATCATCAATTCATGAAATTAGAAAAAATGTTTAATGGTGTTGTGCCTCTAGTGTCTCAACAATAATCCTTTTGATGTTTAGGGTTGCCTCAATGTGCTTGAAAAAATCATCCATTCTAATTTTTATATGACATTCCTTTAGGTATTTTTAAATATAACTAACAAATAATCCCTCTCTCTCTCTCACACATTGTGCTCACATGTTTATAAGTATAAAAATAAATAGATTTGATTTGATACTAATGGTCTATGCTATGTGACCTAAGACTAGGTGCACAAGGGACAATTATGTGTTAATGGCAACTCACATTTATAACAAGAATTGCATGGAGAATAATTTAAATAAAATCAATCAATCACACATTTAAATGGAGTATAAGTCTTGTATTCTATAAATGTAACTTTTATTCAATATGAAGTAATAATGAAATGGTGTAATTAGAAACAACATGTGTATGATAGAGTAGATACACATAACATATTATCTATCATTATGCCTATGCATGGAATCAACCCTTGGATATAAGCATATGTTACATATTTATAAAAGAAATATAATAAGTAGTTATAAGTGTTATTGGTTACAAATCATACAATTATGATTCATTTCATCCTCCTTGTTCGGTGTCATATGAGATTATAGGTACATGTTGACTAACTCTCAAGTTAGATAACTAACAGATTATAGGTAGGAAAGTGCTACTTGGTAAGCCACACAATCATATCATGTTAACACATGAAGGTTTTATATTTGATACAAATGTAGGAACATGGGACCGCAAGCTTAGTGTAAAGGAGTGAATTGGATTGCATACAAAATGTGGGTGTAGCATGTATAATTGTGAGAAATCATCCATGTGAGAGCATTGTGCATAACTGAGATCAAGCACATGTGTGTTGCATAATTAAACTCCAAGGTGATGTGTGCATTGTGAAATTACGTAGAGGATAAGTGTACATGGTGTAGGAGATGTGAATGGATCATTAGTTTCACCATTATTTTTGGTGAATAGTTGAGTAGGTTCTTATTCACATATAGTTTTGTGTTGTAGATAGTTGAGTGTGTCTACGTTTACACAAGTGTATGTACTGATCCCTTATGTATAGTTATGTGTCCATGTTTACACTAGTGTGTGTATAGACTATAGAGTATACATCCTTGTCCATGTGTTAATTTTTTTCTTGGTGAATCAATGAGTGTGTCTTGGTTCATCAATTAAATGTAAATGTGTTGAACTATATGTATGTCCTAGTCAACATTCAACATTTATTTCTCTCCCACTTTTAGTATTATGATGTATTATGGAGTATTAATATTTATTATAACATAGTATATTTAATATACATGATTAAATATGTAGTTTATTTGATGGCTTTTATAGCACCTACATATATAGAAATAGTTTAGAGATAATTAAAAGTGATAGGGTTTTGTATCTTAGAAAATAAGATCATAACAAACCATGTTTTTTTATAAATATTTCTTGATGAAAGAATAAAATATGATATTATTTTTAATTATTTCTTAAAATGTATATTGTTACATCAAATACTTTCCTCCTCCCAGTATATTTTCATGGATTAAACATCATTTATTTCATTATTTTTGTTATATTTATTATTTCATGTTAAGATTACCCTTTATTTGGGATAATCTTGTAGTCCTAAGTTTTAAATGTGTGTAGGATTTGTATTTATATGAATTAATCAATTCACATAAATTTAGATTTAATGAGGTGTGTCTCACATATTTTTTCCTTTTGTAAGTTTTTGGGAATCACTGCACAAATAACTCCTCCCTCCACATGTCTCACATGTCCCCTCACCTATTTAGGGAATAAGACGTTTGACACACACTAAGGAGGCCTTGTAAGGTCATGATGGGAGTCTTAGTAACTCTTAATTTTCCTCTTGTTCTATTTAAATATCCCTCTCCACATTTCTTTCTCACTTGATACTTGAATAGCTCTCTTCATTCTCAAATCTCCTTACTTCTAAAGCTTGTATCGTGAAGTTATTATGGACAATCATTCTTAATTATCACATGGTTTTTTTCCTGTTATTTTGGTTTCCCACTTCAAAACTTGAATCTTACATTTTGTGGCTTGATCCTTTTAGAGGTATTTTAGATTTATCTGTATGCTTTATTTCTTTATTTCAATGTTATTTAATGATGATTTAGGCATAAATAATTCATGCTTTCATATCTTAGTGTATTTTTTTAAACATGGATTTATGAATTGTGCAAGCTCTTATGGAGGAAATCTCAGATTTTTTTCATGGGATTCCACCCTTGGATTTTTTTTTAAAAATTCATTTATTTCTAGCATAATATTTTTATATTTTTCTACCCCCTAACTATAAGTTTTAGGTTGCTCCTAAGGAGATTTTTCAACCTTTTGATGGTTTATTAAGGGCTTTCCTTAACCAATTAAGTTTTTATTATTTTATCCTTTGGTAAAATCTTAAAAACAAAAAAAAAGTATCTAGCATATTAAATTCATTTTATTTAATTTTTTTTATTCACCTCATTTTTTTCTTTCCAAAATTCCTTATTCTAGTTTTTGGTTGAAATTTTCACTTCCTGGTTCTAGTTTTTTAGTTTTCCTTTTTCAGCTTGTAGTAATTCTTTAGAAAATTTGTCTCATTTGTGCAAATCAGTTGTTTTTTACTCTTGTTATTCTCCTTCTTATTCTATATCTTTACATTTTTTATTTATTTTAGGATTCTTTTATTCTTAACATTTTAACATAGTTATAAAGGTTGACACCTTTTAGCCACTCTTGATTCTTTTTTTATTTTTTTCTCATAGTTGTCTACATATATTCATTGACCTATGGTATTTTCAATTCACTCATAGCTATTGAATTCTCTCTATATCATTTTTCTCAACTAGTTATTTCCTTTGTTGTAATGCTTAGTTCCTTGTTAATTACGACCTATTTTAGTTGGCTTAACATCTAAGAATAGACTTTTAAGTTGTAATTCCTTATCATTTTGATGCATATTTTTATTTATTAATCTCATTTTATTATTTTGTGATACATTTTTCATGGCATGCCTTATTTTTATCTTGGTTTCTTCATAAGGGCATTTTTCCCCCACTTTACATTTTTAGAAAGTAACAATTTTATCTTCTACTTAACAATTTTTTTATGTAACTCCTTATTTAGTGTGTTTCACTTAATTCACTAAGTTTCCTTTCTTATCTCATCTTATTCCTTTATTCATTGTGCTTTATTTTTTTCATTCATATTTTGTATAGATTTTACACTTTGTTAAATAATTCTAAGTTAAGGACCTTTTTTATAAATTAGGTTGTGTAATAAATATTAAAAAGACCATTATTCTATCATTGACTAGCATTTTGTGCTTTGGTTTGGACTTAGTATTAGTAATAATAAGATTAAACACAAATATAAATCTAATATTAGAGTTACTTTTACTTGTGCTTTGTGTGCTTCTCTAGTTGAATGGATTGTTGATAGTGGTGCTACTCAACATATGACATCTAATGTTGATTTATTTAATTATTTAAAATAAAATATTTATAATAATCATTCAGTCTTTAAAATCATACTTATTAAAATGTCAGATCCCTAGGAACTATTAAAATACCTAATGGTGAATTACATGATGTGTTACTTGTTCTTGATTTAAAGTTGAATTTTATTTTCATTTCTCAATTATGAAAATAGGAATACAAATTACAATTATTGCATGACACTTGTTATGTTGAATCAACCAAACAAGATTTTAAAATTATTTCTCCTACCTTTCTAGATTGTTATAACTTGTTTAAGTTTACTTATTTCTCTTCTTCCTCTTTTACTCATGTTTTTATTACTTCAATTGATGGTAACTTATGGCATGAAATATTAAGACATATTAATAATCAAAATATTTCACTTAAAAAAAAAAATCAATATGGTTCATTTTTTACCTTCAATTCCTACTAATGATTCTATTTGTAGTGGATGTGTGGATGGTAAAATACATACATAAACTTTTCCTAAAAATAAATCTTGGCATTTAACTAAAAAAAATCATGTATTTTATAGAGATATTTTAGGTCTTATGAAAACTCCTTATATTAATAGTGAAAAATATTTCTTAACCTTTGTTGATGATTGCACTAGGCAAGTTTCGATTTATTTCTTAAAATCTAAATATTAGGTTTTGTAACTTTCATTGAATTTCATACCTTTGTTGAAAAGCAATCTGGTTGTTCTTTATGTATCTTATAAACTAATAATGGTAAAAAAATATGTCAATAATTATTTTATTAAATATTTTAAGTAAATTGGTATTAAACATGAAAATGTTATTTCTTACACACATGAAAAAAATGGTGTTGTTGAATAAACATAGGACTATCACTTAAATGGTTAGGTGTATGTTACATGCAAAAAATATGAATTATAAATTTTTGGTTAAATCTATGTATTATGTTTTTCGTCTTATTAATATGATTCCCACAATATTTGTTTTAAGCTTTACTCCTCAAGAATCTTGGAGTGGTAGAAAACCTAACTTAAAGCATTTGCATGTTTTTGGTTATGATGCATTTTTTCATATTCCGAAGGAAAAATGTAACAAGTTGGATTAAAAAACAAGAACATTTAGCTTTTTTGGTTATTATGAATCATCTAAATCTTATAGAGTATATGAGTTAGTGGGAAGAAATCCAAACCTGACATTGAAATTAGGCTTGTAAAGGTAGCTAAAGGTAAAAAGGAGGAGAGAATAGATTTAGGAGACCTCATGGATTGTAAGAACTAGAAATAATTTGAGGACAAACTGTAAAACATGGGTCATTCAATGGTCATGTTGATGGAGGAATGAAAAATAATAAATACTGGCACTGACAAGTTAATAATGGTCTTGGATAACCTTGGAATTGATAAGGGTGTAAAACTGGTTGAAGGAGTGAAATCCATGATCCCTATGAATGAAAAAGTAAGGGATATAAAATTAGATTTTTCTAATCCCCTCCTAATAATAATGCTAATATTGTGAATATTAAAATTATTGTGAATGCCAAAAAGACAATAAAAATAAAATGGACAAGGATGCCACAACCCCATTGAAGAAAGGCCAAAATGACCATGTTAAAAGCCCAAGTAAGCACACAAGGGGTAGAATCATGAAAGATAATTTGAAGGATAAAAAATGTAAAATTAGAAGAGAAATGCTCATAGAATATGATGACTCTGAGGAGTCATATGGTTAAGCTTTAGTCACTCTCTATTTTTTTATTGGTTTTGTCTAGTGTATTATCTTATTTTAGTAAAAGGTTGGGGATGATTGGCTAACGACTCTTCTTATTGGATAACTTGGAATACTTACTTTTTGTTATGTCTATGTTTAGTTACTATTGATTTTTTATTGAAATTGGTGTTTGCAAGAGCCCTATAAAACCTACATATTTACCTTATCAAATAAAAAATAATCCTCAAACTAACAAAATTACTATTAAAAGGAATATTATAATTGATTAAAATTGTGTGCTTAATTCTTCTTTCATTTAGGATTCTCTTGATATTATTTTTGCTTCTTTTCCTTTTGATTTAAATCATGGTCATAATGATGTTTTATAGTGATCTTATTGTTCCTAGAGTTAAAATTAATTATTATAATCTTGATCCACCTAAATTTATGCTTAAATTGGCCAAGATAACTCTATAAGGCTCTAAAATTTATGTATATCTAAATGATACTCATCGAACTAATAAAAAAATTTAAAACTATGCATTCATGTCTAAACTTATGCATAATAATGACCCTCAAAAACTTAAACAAGCTCAATGTCATCCTCATTGGGAAAAATAAATGCATGATGAATACAAATATTTGATCTTTAATCAAACTTGGAAATTAGTCCCTCTCCCTAAAAGCCACAATTTGGTGAGATGTAAATGGCTATTTAAAACTAAGTTTAATTATGATAATCAATTAGAAAAACACAAAGCTGGATTAGTTGCTAGAGTTTTTTCTCAAAATGAGGGATGATTATAATGAAAAAACCATTCATTATAATCATGAGGTAATTATAATTACTCACCTGTAGTTAATATTCCCATTATTATATTTGTTTTAGCTCTTATTCCTCAAATTAATTGGCATGTTTACCAAATAGATGTTAAAAGTGCTTTCCTAAATGGTGATTTGAATGAAAAATTTTACATATCTTAATCCCCTAGTTTTATTAATAAAGTATAGTCATATAAAATATGAAAATTAGTGACTTAAGTGTGGCTTATGACACCCAACCCATAGGTCCATCTTTCTCACTCTCATGACCCTCATAGGCATCTTTTCACTAATTCCCAATCATCCATAGCTTTCCAAATAGTGATTCCACCTCCTCCAAACAACATTTCTAGTGATGATTCCATCCCCTAGGTCCTATTTCTTTAGGATAATAATGACCAAATTGGAATATAGTGCTAAACCCTAGGGTGTCTATTTCTAACACTCATATCCAAGTGTATTTTTACTACCAATGGTCATTTCCTTCTAATTCATATCCTCCTTATTTTCATCCTAACATGAATACATTTGACCCATGACCAATATATCCTTATAAAATCCCATTAAAATTTCATTTAGAAGGGGTTGGAAAATATCACAAACAAGCAAGAATATAATCAAGACTACTTAGGCATATTTCCCTATTCTCTGCATACAACCATCCATTAACCAAAAGCTTATTAAAATCCTTACACCAATCCCTAATCAGCTCAATCACACCTATTTTTATAATTTTGCATCTTCAAACACAAAATTTCACAAATCACATCAAGTGGGAGAACTACATATCTCTTGATCCCTCTTTGGAGTATTGGTATGTAGGCAACCTCCCATATAAGGGGTGTGGATACACATTTAGTGTATCTTACACACACTAACACCCTCTTCTTTCTAGAATTTTGTCAAATAATAATGGATTCTAGGGTTTTAAGACTAAATCATCTCTACAAGGAGTTTTGTAGACATCAAATAGTTAAAATTTCATAGACAGGCTCACACAGACAAAGTGAATAAAACCCAAAAAGCTCAAGTCTCCTAGATAATAGTGGTAGAAGAGGACTATAGTGCCAGACCCGAAGATGTCTTATTTTAGTGCTCTTATCCTTTCATAAAATGAATGATATATTCTAATTTATGATAGTGTCCTAGTCCTACATAGTGAATTTTAGACCCTATAAGATCCATCTCAGTCAGTTTCCAGCTAAGTCTTATTTTCTTCACATTTATTATTATTTATAGAAAGGTTAAAATTAAAATTCATTTATACAAATAAATAGCTTAAATATTGAAATATTATTTATTGGTTTAATTAACTTAGACCCTTAACTAAATTAGGAATAATACACCAATATTTCTAAAAATGTTAAATCATTTGGTGAACCCAACTTACTTCATTTGCACACAAAAACCCTATAAATCCTAGGGAAAATTCTTTCTAATTTTTTTCCAATATTTTTCTAATTTTTCTTGAATATTTAAATTAAAATCCTACATTTAAATTTTTAAATTTACCTTGGTAATTTTAAAAGCTATTTATTTCAAACCCTAGTTGAAATAAACTAGGTCCTTTTCCACACAAAAACCCTAGGAATAATTTATTGATAATTTTAGAAATATTTTATATTTTTTTACTTACATATTTAAATAAAAAATTATCATCAAATTTTAAAATTCCATAGTAATTTTAAAAATTTATTTTTCTTTAAAACCCTAGTTGCATATACTAGGTCCTTTCAAATCAATAATTTTCCAATTTTTTTTTTGATTTTTTACCTGCATATTTAAATTGGAAATTCACTTCAAATTTTAAAAATACATAGTAAGTTTTACAGATATTAGTTTTCAAAACCTTAGCTACATATACTAAGTCCCCTTGATTTTGAGGTATTACCTTACATGTTTATGAGCTTCATATCCTTTTTATGCATATTCTAGTTCCTTATTTAGATTATATTTGTTTAATCTTTTTTCTCCATTATTCAAGTTGTATTCATTATGCCACCTAAGCTCCTTGCATCTCTTCCTTTGAAACAAAGTGAAAGACTTAGTGGCAACCCCCATAAATTCACCTAGATTCTTTTAACCTAACCATATACCATGGATAAACAACCAACTTAGGTTCCTATTATAGATCCTACACATCCAAATTATAAAAATTTCCATGAGGATAACTTTAATAATGAATAGTATGAGAATAAAAATGATGACACAAACACTAATGTTCATGATCCAATACATCAAAATCTTCCACCTATTATTGATAATTAAGTTATCCTCAAAAAACATTTGATCCTATAATTTTTTGAGAAAGACTCTAGTGATAGCCCTAAGATCATACTCTTATTTTACAATCTATCATGGACATCAAAAAGGCTAAACGAGTTGAGTCTTCCGTTCTTTTAGAGCATCTAGTTGTACATGACACTATAGGGGAAACTATGTCTCAACAACCCCTTATAGTAGCCCAACCTACCTCTATGCCACAACCAGTTATAGTTAGTACATCTTTGTATCCTAATGTGGTAGCCTTTGTATAAGAGATAAATTATCTTCAATACAAGGTGCTACATCTTGAGCAAGGTGCTTCTAGACCTAGATAGGCTTTGGATTCTTTTTCTCTACTTCATACACCATTGGAACATCACATTGCTTCTCTACCCTTGCCATAAAGTTTTATTCAACCAAATCTCATTCTATATGATGGAAAAGGTGATCTAGAGACACATTTGATATATTTTCATGCAACATGCTTGGACTATATGCCAAATGACTAGCTAATAACCAATATATTTACATGGACTCTAAAGGATTATGATTTAAAATGGTTCTATAGTCTACTAAATCAGTTGATCAATACATTCAATCTTTTATCCAACATGTTCCTAGTTTATTTCAACATTAACATTAGTGATAAGGTTCTATATGCCCAAGTTACACAATAGAAACAAAAGTCAAATGAGCATCTCATAGATTATGTTCTTTGATATAAGACCATCTTGGTTAAGATGACTAGCCCCATGGTTGATCAAGAGTTACAAGATCTCTTCAAATAGAGTCTTCTAGTATCCTTACACTAATCAATAATGTTCAAAAAATTATCTTCCTTCACTAAATTTTGTCATACACTAAAATAAAGGGAAGTCAAACTAATTTCAATAGGAAAACTCAAGTACACAAGTATATCAAAAACAACAAACAAAAGTGATAGGAAATTCCCATATAAAGTGAAGGTCATGATAGTAAGAGTCAAAATCAACCAATAATTAATGTGGATTTAGATCTTCCTCAACAAGTGGTTTTATTAGCACCTCCTTAGTAAACTTTTTCCAATCTACCAATATCTCTAGCTAGAGTTTTACATCAACTTTTGGAATTTAATATCATATCTCTCCCTTGTATTTGAGAATTTGACCAAAAAAAGCCTCTTTAATGAGGATATGATCACAATGAATTTTGTGATTTTCATAGGGTACAAGGCCACACAACAAATATATGCATCAATTTGAAACATAAAATAAAAGACTTGATAGATGGCAACATTATCGATCTTAGCACTTTAGTTGAGCCTCCTTAGGAAAAGGAAACACAGGATAAAGATTTGAAAATATTTTCACATCCTTTTCCAAAACAATCTAAACAAGAGACAGGGATACATGAGGTGTTCATCATGCATATCATGCACATCCACCACCAAATACATACATGGAACCTTCAGTTGAGTTACATCTTTTGAGCAACATGATTGGTGTATATAATTCTAGAGTTCTAATTAGACTTTGATCTCCTTCTTAGAGCAAGAGATAGATGAGAATGATACAGATTATCATGCACTCTTTATTAGAGATTACATTCATAATCATCATATTCATAGTGTTCACATAGACAATGGATCTAATGTGAACATGTGCACTATGACCTTATTGAAAAATTTGGAATATTTAGAGTAGGATATTACACCAATGAACATAGTTATTAATGGATTCAGTGGGCACATATAGTGTTCACTGGTTGAGATTGTACTTCCTCTATAGTTTAGTCTAACACATGTGGTCACACCATTTACTATTGTTCTTATTATAGGAGTTTTTTATATCTTACTTGGTTGACCATAGATTTAAAACCTTCAAGTAGTATCTTATATAGTTCATAGATGCATTAAATTCATTCATGATAATCAATTTATTACAATTTATGGAGTTCCATATGATTTATCACTCCCCACTTCAGATCCATCTACTATTTTGCAGTCACTAGTTTTAGTTTTGCCACTAGTTTTAGTTTCTCCACTAGTTTTAGTTCTTCCACTAGTTTAGATTTAGACATAATTAAGGCCTCCATCTCTAGAATAGAGAGTTCATATACTTCCATATATGTCTCTTTTACAACAACCAAAATTTTAAAATTCTAGAAAGCTTCTAGCTATAGTGTTCACATCCAAGGTAGTATCATTGAGATCTCATGCCTCTACACATAGATCACATGTTTAGAGAGATTTTCCTACTACCATATGGGTCCCAAATATCTCTATAGTTTAATCCACTTCTTAGAGTTACATGGGGACCCCATAGTCAATTTTTATTTTAGATATTTTAGAACATTTACATCATACATAGATTGTAGGGCAATAGTCTTGGTCCTTCCATCATGCTTCACAATCATGCACAATCCCTCTCCTTGATATAGGCAATCATGATAGGAATTTTCTCATGAGACTCATCAGTTAGTATCATTTCTCCTTATTTACTTTTACATAGATTATTTTAAAATTCATGTACATAATTTCCTCATGATTGATTGCACATAACTTTTTTCAAAAATACTAAAAACATTCAAATATATTAAAAATACCAAAAACAATATAACATTTCAAAATATAAAAACATTCAAATAACTCAAAAAAATAAAAACATTTTATTTGTATGTATTCTCCATGCTATACATTTCTACTACTATGCTAGACTTACATTGTTGTTTTATGCTATTATTTGTCAATTTATCTACATTACCATGCTTCACTTGATCTTCTTTAAGTGTGTGTAGTGACTTTCATATCCTTGATATATTCATTATACCCTTGAGGGGGCATTCTAATTCTACATTTGAGACATACATCAATATATATACCCATTTGGGGCATCTTCTACATGACTACACCATCCAAGTTATGTCATTCCTACACCACATATTCTAATTATCATGTTGATGTACATTACTTACTAACTTACATAAATTACTCTATCGACACTCACTAGTATATAACACTTATATATTTCTTAGCATATACCTAGTCTTATATTACATGTATTTCATACTCACTTCTTTCTTTGATTAGTTAGATGCAATTGTATTTTCATTATTTATGTGCTTTCCTTTCTTGCTCTGTGTAGCTAAATGTGATTGCATTTATCAGTTCCTACTTTATTTCTTGTATGTGTCTTAGGAAATTTTCCAATGTCCTTTGCTTTTATTCTTATGTGTGACTTAGGAAATTTACCAATGTCCTTTTCATGTACTCTTTTATGTGTATTTGGATTTCACACTAACCTTACTTGTTTCTAATTATATGTGTATGTGGAATTTGAACATGCCTTGTATGCTTACTTTCTAGTTTGAATGACATGTGCCCATGACCCTTATTTTATTGGCCCCTTGGACACTTTTGTATGATTATTTATTTTTACCTTATGTGTTTGTTGATTTTTTTCTTCCTAACTATTTATAATGCCATGATTCACATCATACACTATCTTGCTTTCTTGGATGCCATGATGGACATCATGCTCTATCCCTCCTTGAAAACTAACATTTCCAATTTCAATTCAATACATTGCACATGTTATATATGTCTAGTTATACCCATTTTAATATAACAATCTCCATTACAAACTATACTATATCTTGAGATATCTTGTCGATTATCATTGCTATATCATGTATTTTGTAGCATAACACACTTGCAGGGCTCTTTATTTTGAGGGAAATAATTTTAGGGTCTTCATTCATACCCTTAAAAGAGGAAGAAACAAACATGGGTTTTCATTACAAAGATCAAAGCTCTTACCAGTCAAAAAATTATCTTTTAAAACATCCAAAATAATATCTAGATTTCAAACTAGGTAGAACAAACCAAGTAGATAGTGATAATCACAAAATAGTCATCAAAATTAGCCTAGGACAATAGCACCAAGATTGGACTATATAAATAGATAGTAGGGCATTATATTTTATCATTCCTATCCAAAAAACAAAAAACTAATTTTTTTAGAAATGGGTAGAAAGGTAAGCTCAACTATAGTTTTGCACATTCAGACTAGTTTAGATTCAATCGTTTTAGTATAGTTTTTCTTACATAATCTAGATATAGGGGCATCATGTATGGCATGATGGTTCTCTCTTCTAGTTTTAGATTGGGTATTTGGTATAACTTTTAGATTAAAATCCATGTTTCAAACACCAGTGATTGGGGGTAATGTGCACAACACATTTGACTTATTTTCTTTCTGAGTTTAGTTTATTACATAGGCATTCTTAGTAGTTGTATGCCTTATTCCATCTATAGGTGGTTAGCATCATTTTGGAGTGGATTTCATAAAATCATAACCTCTATATTTTTGAGTGGCTTCCACATAAGCCTATAGCCCAGTTTCAGAGTGGCTTTCATATAAACTTGATCTCCACATTTTCTAAGTTGGCTAAGATTGGCCTAGTTTCTAATACGCATTCAACTGTCCATGCCACATTGTTAGATTATAGATCATTCATGAGCTTTAGGAACAATACCATATGATACACATTCCTACTAATATCAATTTATAGTTTCACTTCATGGGGTAATGATGGAGCGAAAGGACTAGCTAGCCTTTGTATTCTTGAGCCACCTACTCAGAGGGATTAGATACATAGTCTAAACATTAATCAACACATGTGTAACCACTTAGATTCACTTAGTGCATAATGATAGATCCAAAGGGATAGCTTTTGCATTGAGCCACTCTTAGGGAATTAAGCACTCATATTTGTTCACAATATTACTCTTGGTATAGCACACACCCAAAAATACTCAGTATCATCGAACATTACTTAGCATCATAATAGATTTACACTTCATAGTGTTTTATATCTATGCACATCCAATATTACATAGGTTTATGAGCTTCACCCTTATAGATAACTTTAGGTACACTTTCTATTGTTCCTTTATCCTAGTATTTCACTTTGCTGCATCACTAGAATAAAAGGGGGGCAAATGTAGTCATATAAAATATGAAAATTGGTAACTCAAGTGTGTCTTGTGACACCCAACCCATAGGTCCCTCTTTCTTTCTCTCATGACCCTCATAGACAACTTTTTATTGATTCCCAGTCATTTATAGCATTCTAGATAGTGATTCCACCTCCTATAAGTATCATTTCTAGTGATGATTCCATCCCCCTAGGTCATGTTCCTTCAATAAAATAGTGCCCAACTTAGACTATAGTATCATACCTTAGTGTTTCTATTTTTGATGCTCTTATCTAATTGTATTTTTACTACCAATGGTCATTTTCTTCTTATTCTTATCCTTGTTCTTGTTGGCCTAACATGAATACATTTGACCCATGACCAATAGATCCCTATAAAAGCCTATTCAGTATTTAGAGTTCATTTATAATGGGTTGGAAAATATCATAAAGCAAGCAAGAATATAAGTAAGACTACTCATGCATATTTCCCTATTTTCTACATATAACCATCTAATACAACTAAAAACTAATTCAAATCCTTACACTAATCCCTAGTCACCTCAAACACACCCAATTTTAGCATTTTTCTCTTCATACACACAATTTCACAAAGCACATCAAGTGGGAGAACTACATATGGCTTGATCCCTCTTCGAAGTATTGGTATGTAGGTAACATGCCCACATAAGGGGTGTGGATACATATTCAATGCATCTTACACACACTAACCCCCCCTCTTTCTCAAATTTTGTTAAATCACAATGGATTATAGGGTTTAAAGACTAAATAATCACTACAAGGAGTTCTATAGACATCCAACAGTCAAAATTTTATAGGAAGGCTCACGCAAATAGCAAACAAAACCCAGAAAGCTATGGTCTCTTGGACAATAATGGCAGAAGATGACTATATCACTACACCCCAGGGTGTACTATTTTGGTGCTCCTATCCTTTCATAAAATGAAGGCTAGATCCTAATTTGTGATAGTGTCCCAGTCTTGCATAGTGAATTTCAAACCCTACAATAGCTGTCTCGGTCAGTTTTTAGCTAAGTCTTATTTTCTTCACATTTATTTCTATTTATAGAAAGGTTAAATTTATAATTAATTTATACAAATTAGTAGCTTAACTATTGTAATATTATTTACTAATTTAATTAACTCAGATCCTTAATTAAATTAGTAATAATACACCAATATTCCCAAAAAAGTTAAATCATAAAGGTAATGAAAATATATTTGTTTTCAAGTTAACAAATCTATTTATGACTTGAAACATCACCTAGAGAATGGTTCTCCAAACTCTATCAATTTTTAATAACTTAATGATTTTATCATAACTCTAATGATCTTAATCTTTTTTAAAAAACACTCCAAATGGCATAGTTATCACTTTTCATATTTTGATGACTTAATCATAACTAGTAGTAATAATTCAAGTTTATTATTAAAAATTATTTAAATAATACCTTTGAAATGATAGATTTAAGTCTATTATATTACTTTGTTAGGCATTCAAACTTGGAAAAAAAGATAGCATTTCTATTTATCAATCTAAATATGCATATGAATTGTTATCTAGGTTTAAAATGTCAGATTATAAAGCCATTGCTAACCCTTGTGAACTTGGTGTAAAATTTCTTAATGACATGGAAACTTAAAATATTATTCCAACTTTATATAGGCAATTAGTTGGTAGTTTGGATTATCTCACTCATACTCATCCTGATATTGTTTTTTCTATTGGATTGATTTATTGTTTTATGTCAAAACCTCAAAATACTCATTTTAAATCTACTAAAATAATTGTTCATTATATTAAAGGCACTCTAAATTTTGGCATCAAGTATTCTTCAAATATATTCTTTTCTTTGGTAGGTTATTTTGATAATGATTGGGCTAGTGATCCTAATGATCATAGATCCCCAAGTGGCTATTGTTTCTCATTGGGTTTTGATACAATTTCATGTAATAGTAAAAATAAACATATTATATCATTTTCTTCCACATAACTTGAGTATAATTCTTGTAATCATGGTACCAAATAATCCATTTAACTTCAAATGCTTCTTTTAGACTTAGTCCACCCTCAAAATTCAATTCCAATTTTTGGTAATTATCAAAGTGGAATTGCCTTAGCAAAGAATATAGTTTTAAATACAAGATCCAAGCACATTCAAACTCAACATCACTTTTATTGAAAACTTCTTTAAGGTAATAAAAGTCTTCTCTTTGTCTATCCTACTCAAGAGTAAGTGGCTGATATTTTCACTAAGCCATTATGTAAAGATAAATTTTTAATATTTTGTAGCATATACATTAGGATTGAAGGAAGTTATCATCATGGGGGAGAGTTAGTAATTTTACCTCCCTTTTTTTTTGTTTCTATACCCCTAATGAAGTTTAATTGGGAGTGTTAACATTATCCTATATTTGGGATAATATTTTATTCATAATCTCTTAAGTGTGTGTAAGATTTGTAATTATTTGAATTATTAATTCACATAATATATATTTAATGAGGTGTATCTCACCTATTTTTTCCTTTTGTAAGTTTTTTGGAGTTACTTGCACAAGTAACTCCTCCCCCCATATGTCACACACTTTCCATCACTTAGTTTGGGAATATGGCATTTGGTACACACTAAAGAGGTCTTTTAAGGTAATGATGGGAGTCTTAGTAACTCGCTCACCTTTCCTCTTTCTCTATTTAAATATCCCTCATATCCTTTCTTACTCACTTGATATTTTAAGGTATCTCTCTTCTTTTCGAATGTTCTAATTTCTAAAACTTATATTTTGAATTTATTATGGACAGGCCTAGTTAATTATCACATGTTTCTTATGATTAGTTCAATTTTACACTTCAATACTTGCATGTCACATTTTTTTATTGATGCTTTGAGAGGTATTTTAGCTTAATTTTTATGCTTTGTTTATTTATTTTATGTTATTTAATGATGATCTTAGAATAAATCATTCATTTATGTGTCATCTATCTCTTTTTTTTCTCTCTAGATTTATTAACCCTACAATCACCCATGTTGTTTTTTAAATCTCATAGTTGATTTACTTAAAAACTAATGTATTCATTAAATCTCTGATTACTCTCTCCCCTATTTTTTTATTCTCTCTACTTGAATGATTTTTTCTATAGATTAGCATTCCATTCTTTCTATACAATTGTTACATGTGAAAGAATACAGCTCCTATTCCAACCATTGATTGATTATATAATCATTCATCAAAGGACACAAAAACCCATTCAAATAAATTTAATTATATTTTAGGATAATCCTACATATAATTTCAATATAAAATATTGCCTATATGTTTCTTATTTCAAGCATAGGAAGTTAAGGCTTCAAATGGTCCTATTTTAGTCATATATAAATCATTGAAGTTCAAAAAGGAAAAAAAATATTTATATTATTTAGTTTTAATCCAATTTTTTATAATGATAAGTATTTTATTTAAACTCAAGAAAAAAACATACAAATTTCATCCAATAACATCTACTCTATATAAAGATAGTTTTTTTAACATGTTAATATGGTCTTCTTTACTCTTCTACAAGTTGACATCATATTAATCTTTATGTATCCATATTGTTCATACAAAAATTATATAAAATTTCAAATATAAATAAAAGGAACCCAAACTATAAAAGAATCATAGTGTTTTAGGTGTTAAACACATCAATATTGCTCAAGTTTATTTCACCACATCACTCATCATTTCCTATTTTTGCACCAAATGTTGTGAACCATGCATAAATATCCTTATTTATAATTGAAAAAACCAATGTCACATAACTTTAGGAATACACCTAACTATATGTGAAGTGATGATCTTTAAAATTAGGCACATTTTCGTTAATACCCTATGGTACATAGGCCTAAGCCATCATTTGAGAGGATGAAGGTGCTAAAATGAAGAGGGAGGGTGAAGGAGGTATTTAAAGGATTTTTATCTTGTAAATCAAAATTAAAATAATTATCCCTATATAATGGAGTTGAATTTTAAAATTGAATAATGGGGATGCCTAGTTATCGATTGGGGGATGTGGGTGACAAGAGGTGACCCATCATGATTTCCACATCTCTAACTAGTACACACTAGAGATACTTGACAATGGAGGAAACCACATTTTTTTAATAAAAATGTATTTCCTTTACAAACCAACTCACTTATTTTTGACACAATCATTAACTATATTACCTTCTATTTTTACATATCTAATCTTAATTGAATTTAATTTTGTAAACAATCATTTTACCTCTTCCCCTAATCCCATCACAAATTATTGATTAATCATATTTTATTAGAATTTATTAAAAAAAGAGTCACTGCCTATAACTAAGTTCTTCCGTTCTTTTAAAATACATACTTAAACACCTTTGAGTAACATCACTACCTTAGCATGATTGCTAATATCTTTTCCAATGTCTAAGGAATATCTATGTAAGGTTTCCCTTGAGCATCTTTAAATATAATCCAACCTTTGGATTGACTTGGATTTTTTATTTTATTTTTTATTACTGTGAATTTTAGTTTTATATGTCCCATACTAGGTGGAGCCCAAAGTGTTTTATTTCTTATTTTTTCCCTATTTTAGTGAGTGCTTTATTAGGAAGGCAATAGATTTGTTTTAATTATGATAATTAGCATAATTTAGTTTTCACCACTTGGAATTCTTAAGATAATTTTATAAAGATGATTCCAACTATAATATATTTTTTAAATCAACCCAATTTGGTCAAAGCCTAAATTTTTGTGATGCAATGATTAATCTCCTAGTGGATGACTAAAGTAATTTACAAATTATATGATTTTGGAAGTTGTAGGGAATATAATTTTGTATGAATGAATTTCTTGAATGTTTTTAGTGTATGGATGGAGTGAAAATTATCTTTGAAATAATATAAAATTAAATCTCTATGTCAACCAATCAGTCCCATAATTACTAGTTGTTAAACTAGTAGTGTTGTAAGCATGATTATTGACAAAATTTGCATTGAATAACGTCAAATTAGAGTGCAAGTGATTCTTGGTTTTCATTTTTGAATACATACAATAAAATTAGAGATAAAACATAATTAAAAATTAATTCCAAATAATAACTATTTGGCCATACTTGTGTATAATCTTGTATTAATAATAAAGGATAAAATTATCCAATTACAAGTAATTTGCATGACAAGTTATGACAAGTGAATGCTAAATTAATACCTTACTTTAAAATAAGTTAAATAAAAATAGACTCCTTATAATATGCTCTAAGATAGCTAAAATTATATTTAAGATAACAAGTTTTACACACTGATAATATTTGGTCAACATGCAAGAAGTTGATTTTATTTTGTGAATACCTAAAATAAAAATCAAAGATAAACACATGAAAAAAGAGTTTCCAAGAATAACTTATATGCAAATTTTTTTTTTAAACTTCATAATTTATTGATGTTTTCTCTCTTTCAAACACCTATCAAGTTTGAATATCTCTAAGTGTACACTTTAAAGGGTGCATCAGTAAATGGGTGGGTAGACCATTGGTGCTTTGTAATATTATTGATTGACTCTATCATACCTAAATGCACTACACAACCTACTTATCCAAATCCTGAAGAAAACAAACCCTATTTATCCAAATCCATAGGTAATTTTACTTTTAAATAGCCCCTAACTAAGTAAAATCCCATTTTTTCTACTACGTCATCCATGGTCGACCCATTTGTGAAAGTTACAATGCACATTATGCTATTAGGTCACCCTAGGTCGAACGGTATTTTTTTTGAAATTGGGTCATGATGGGATGACCTTGTTGACTAAAATTATAGAATGGTTATAACTTATCCATTTATATAAATATGACATTCATTTCAATCCAATAATAATAGCATTCATTTTCATAATATTACAACTCATAATTCTGCTACATCTACATTTGAAGGAGCCATTGCATAGGGTTTGCCTTGGAATATATATAGATTAGATTGTGGCAAGTATTGGATGAAAATTATGAATATTTTAGCCTATAAATAATTTCAAATAGTGTGATCCTTATAAATAAACAAAAATATCTTGCAAATCACCATTGGCGAAGGGGAGATTGAGACTCAACATGTTCATCCATAGATAATTATCTCTAACCTTTTAATTTCATTTGATAAATAGAATTTGCAAAAAGTAATAGGTTTCAATGTATAAATCCTTACTTAGATTACCTCTACACTTTAAATTAGTGTAGCTATAGGGTTTTTAGGATTTTCATCTTTAATATTAATGGATCTAAGTCCCAACTTACTTACCATGATCCCTTGTTTGTTATGTTTATTTCAAACCATTCCCTTTTAAGTTATAAGATTTGATAACACTATAATTTATTTTATTTTATGCATTAGAAAACCTATCTAGGTTTATTACATGATATTATTAGCCTAGAGACATTGTAACTCTCTCATTTAGTTTTATGTGACAATTGCTCCCTTAGTTAGGTTTAGTGGATCCAATTTAGGTATGCTCCTAATATACAAAGTATTGTAATAGATGTTAGTTGATTACCTTATACAATCTTGGATTTACTAAGTAGGATAAGTTGTATATATATCTTAATTTATTGCATGCATTCTAATAAAACTAACATTAATCTAACCCTTTCATTTCATTTTTTAATTTAAATTTAACTAGGTCATGTTGGTCAGCTCACTTTTATTCTCTAATTGTAGATTCTATATCTATAGTCAATTAAGTTACACAAGTCAAACCATTTATATTATTTGATTTATAATTTTCCTCTAAGGGTAACTAGGTCTATGAAGGTCAACCTAATTTTAATCTATATTTACAAATTTTCATGTATAATTAACTAGGTCAATGTAAGTCAACATAGTTCATTTTATTTAAATTTCAATTTGTAGTCTCAACAAACTAAGTCGACATAGGTCAACCTAGTCTTATTTCATTATTTTTAGTTTTTAACTTTATGTAGACTAAGTAAATAATTTTTACCCTATTTTATCTTTGTGTTTTTTAGGTGTTGGTCTCTATAGGAATGAATTGACTCTAGATGACCTACTATTTACTATGTTTTTCAAGTAGGATTTGATATGCAAGATGACCTAGTTTCGGTATTCACATCTATATATTTCATACTTATCCAAATAAGCCAACTTATTAAAACTAATTATATTAATCAATTTTATTTTAATCATCTTATTATTTCATTTTTTTCAATTATCTCATTTTTTCTTTTTTATTTTTCATAAAAATTACTCACTACTTCAAGTTTCTATTATGTTCTTGTCATTTTTCAAGTTCTGTTAAAATTATATCACATAGTAAACTAATTTTACCTATCTAATTAAGTTTTTTTTCTAATCATCTTGTCAAAAAATTAAGTCAACCCTGGTTAACCTAAATTTTTAGCCTATTTTTCCAATAGACTATGTTGACTAGTGTCGGCTTTTTTGGTTCTATTTTCTCAACTAGATCAGCCCTATCCGACCTTGTTCTATGTGTTTCACTTTTTACATAAGTAAGAAAATTAACTTTTTAAATTAATAATCTCAATTTTTATTTGAAAATATTTGTTTACCTATTTATTTACTTTAAGAAATTAAAAATTTGTTTTTTACACTTGATTTTTGCCTTTATTTTAACTTTGTATTAATTTCTTTAGAAACTGCATATTGGTTGTTTTAAAACTACTTAGTTACTATTGTGAATGGATACCCAACACTCTATTTATAGTACTTTTTTTATTATTTATATATATTTTAGCATGAGGGGATTTCCATAATAATCATATCCATAGTACATAGTTAAACACAAACTTTAGTTTCCACGTACATCATGGTATTTTAGGAAATAACTAGGATTCCCCTTTTTTATTGAACCTTAAGGAATCCATCCATATATTTATTCTTTAGTGCACTGGTTAGTATTTATCACTAACAAGTTACTTCCATCTTACCCTTAAAACAAGGTTTAGTGGGCTATGAGAAAGGTATAAACATTCATAATTAGTAGTCTAAAACATTAGACCATCATTAACAAATGGACAAGAAATTATCTTTTCAAGCCTAAAACTCAATCAAATCCTTATAGAGCATCTTCTTAGTTCTATTTTTGGATATCTAGTTAAAAAATTAGTTTTACACTTCCATTTTTTCTTGTTGTTTATTTCTCTCTTTGGTATTGCAGATTGTGTTGACTAGTGTCAACATGGTTCTATGTTGTGTGATTTAACTAGATTGACTAACATCAACCTAGTTGATTTTATATGAATAGACTAAGTTGACTAGGCTTGACTTAGTCTTTTATATTATATTTATTTTCCTCTATTTTTATATGACATCATCTAATTTATAGTTAATTTTTTCCATATCCAACCAAGTCAACCAGGCTTGACCTAGTTATATTATATTTTTCTAGTGTGTCTAACTATTGTTTTCAATATTATGTCTAACTAAGTTGATTTAGGTTAACCTACTAAGTTTCCATCTCTCTATTTTAATTTCCCTTGATCAACTATGTGAACCATGGTCAACCTAATATGTTTCCAGATTATTGTTTACAAAACTAGATCAACCAAGGTTGACCATGTATCTTTTCATATTGTTTTTTATACCTTCCTATATAGCCAATTCAACCTTGGTAGATAGAGTGAATTTCTAGTTTCCTATATTTTGAACTAAATTGAGTACTCAACTAAGGTATATAGAGTGATATTATAGATTACCATGGGATCCTTATTTATATTATTTGAATTATAATCGATTTCCACTACCTCTTAAATCCTCCTTCTCAAGTAATGTTCTTTTTTAGTGATAAATTTGATTCCATCCATGTAGATGTGATGATTGATGTTAAGAGAGTACTCAACTAAGGTATATTTATGGAAATGTTTGTGTGAGGTCAACACAATATTATTTAATCCTAACCTATATTGAACATCTAGTTTCACTAATATATACTTTTGTACAGTTGAATGGGATATAATAAATTCATTTATGGCAAATAAGGTTAGTCTATTCTTTTGATTTGTTAAGAATATTGGAAATTTCATTGAGAGGGGAGAATTTAACTTTGATATTTCTCTTCCTAATGATTTTATCCAATTTATCTATTATCCCCTTGATGTATGGGAGAGAGACCTTCCTTAAAATTTCATCTTCATGTTTTTTTTTTGTATTAGATTCCCTTTGGACAATATGGATTACTCTTTTTATTTGATTTTCATCATAACAATTCATTTTAAAAATAATAGATAAATGTTCAATTTCTAGGTTAAGATGTTCTTGGTCCAAAATTATCATAGCACATGTGACAAGGGTGTTGATAATTCCATGTTTTTTAATTAGATTATATTATCAACCTCATTTTTCTTAACCTAATTAATCTTAGTTATACCTTCACCTTTCACCATGTAGTACATTTTTTATGAAGTTGAATAACAAAATAAGAATGATATGATGAATTTCACCAAAAATCATAAAGTTTCCAAACCTCACCTACCCTATATGGCAGTAAAAATCCTAATCTTAGTAATATCTATGTAACTAATAGGACAACCAATTATGGGTCACCTCTTTATAAAAATCTTGATACAATTAACTATCCCTCAAAAATGCATATTGTATAAGATGAGAGTGATATTGGATATAATTTTTAAATGATGATTTTCATCAACAAAAACCCTCAATATTAGGGTAAGGATCCCATGGTAATCTATAATATCAGTATGGCACCTCACATTGAGTATCCCCCTTCACCAACACTTAGATTTTATATAATACTCTGGGAAATTCACACTATGACTTTTTCCATGCCTTTGTCTTCTTCCATACC
Source organism: Torreya grandis (assembly GCA_037957365.1). Taxonomy (NCBI): domain Eukaryota; kingdom Viridiplantae; phylum Streptophyta; class Pinopsida; order Cupressales; family Taxaceae; genus Torreya; species Torreya grandis. The sequence goes on from JARHVA010005643.1 coordinate 678,341, forward strand.
TTCAACTTCCTCTATTACTTATTTTACCTTTTCTAGTATATCAACTACTATGGTATTTATTTCCTCTAGTGGGGCTACTTAAAGTGCCCACATAAATACTCGTGTAAATGTTACCACTAGTGAATCTCATGTTGATTCTATTATTCAAGCCACTATTAATATTAATCAAATGTTAGTACAAGCCATGAATCAAGTGGATACTTTTCAAACTAATAGTGCAAATAAAATGATGCAAATGCAAATCCAAAAAATTAAATTCAAAATCATCGTGAACCCACTCAATGGGGAGATAAAATTAATAAATCCCTCTACCCACCTCACCCCTCATAGAGATTCATAATGTAACCTTATACCTCAACCCACACTACTTAAAAATACTATCAAACTCTTACAAATTAAACCCTTAGTTATTTAAATCCAAAATATTAGCATATGTGGTATTGTTTTCACTATCACTTATAATGGATCCACTAATACTGCATTGCATTTGAAAGCTTTCAAAAAAAATTATAGATATTAGATTAAGCTCAATAACTTTGCCACTACCAATCTCTTAGCTAAAACCTTTTTAAGTGATGTTTTGGATTCGTATAATCAACTCAAATCTCATACTATATCTAGTTTATAAGACTTATTTAATGCATTGGTATATAGATTACAAACTAACTATCTTCCTAAAATATCTTAACTCACTTTATCAACTATAAACAATCATAATATTAAATGGCCCAAGTGTTCATTAAGATATGCAAATCCTTATCCAATAAATTTGAACATAACTTATTAGAAAATAATCTATTCCAATTTCTCACTAATGTTATTCTTCCTAAATTATAATTATGTGTTATAAATATCTTTCAAAAATATCAAGAATAATCCATAAACCAAGCCAAACTTCAAGATTTTCTCATAAGACAATTTGATCCTTCCCACCCTCTAGCCAAAACTCAAATGCTTATGAAAACAAAAAATTGGCATGCTACCAAGAATGGTGTTACAAAAATATATGATTCTATTAACACTATTCATGTTATCTTCCTAATTGGTTCCAATGATGCTACTAATTTATAACCACTTTCAACCAATCCTTTTCTATAACCTAGTTTTGCATCTTCCCATGTGAATAATGTACATTCTCACAAAGAACTTTCTATGGTAAAAATTCAAAAGTTTCTTCCTAGACCTTTACCATGAGATATTGATCTTAATTTACCTACCAAACATTTTTATGATCAACATAGGTTCATTTCTTATTGATAAATATTGGGTTATTCTAGTGAGACTTGTTACCAACATAGAAAATTTGTTCTTGAGTATCTCCTTAGTCCTAATTTTGATCATAAAACCTTAATTTGTGAGTACCAACAAGCTTATGAAGTGGAAACTTAGGCTGATGAAAATAAACTTAATAATTATTGCCTTAATAAATCTAACACTCATCTCTCTATTTACAAGGATCCCCTTACTAATAATGAATCAAGTACTGCTTAACTTCCCACTTATGATGTTGTCAAGACTTTTGTCAATCCTAATACTCTCATTAATGATGAGAATGTTGTCCATATGTTTAAAATGAGGATAGTAGTATATTAAATTGATCCTTATCCACATTATAACTATAAAATTTTCCAAAATTTCCATATTTTTCAATACACTTATCCATCTCATTTCATAAAAATTGAATATATGATAATAATTTTAACAAATATAACCATGCAACTTACTCCATTCACTATCTGAAATGTGTCTGATCAAATGATAATTTGGATACTCATATTTTTACATTGATTAAACTTATATTATTTACTTATCATCAAATTATCTTCAGTCAAAATTACCCACCTTGAAAACCACAAATCGACCTACTTATATGCTTTATTCACCATCTACAACATCCAAATCTTCAAAAGAATCAATCATTGACCCAATTTTGCCTCAAATAACACTACCTAATTCAACATAATTAGAGAAAATTGGTAAAACCACATAAATTTAATCCAAATTAAATATTCCCTATCATCATCAATTTAAATTCACTTATGTTCCCCCTTCAATAGACTTACTTCAATACTATGCACCTATATTTGATATAGTTCTAACTAAATATGATGAATGGGATCTTATCATGGAAATTTTTGTATTCAATCTCAAATTAATTTTATATAAATCATGAGGACTTCCCCCATCATCATAATAGTTTAATGTAACTCTTATTCAAAATAAACATCCCTCAACCTCCACCTATGGGGCAAGAAGTTGCTTTGTCCAGATCTAAAGATAATATCCTTCAAGAATGTGGGAAAATGTATATACACATTGATGAAAATATATATACCTATATATCATTAAAATTTCCTATTGATTCAATGATTCGTGATGAAATATTTCTTTGTGTGGTGATCCTCCATTTTTCATTAGTTTCCAAGTTGGTTATTATTGGTGTTCTAGATTTACACCCTAGTTGAGGAGAGGATTATTCAAATATTCATACTTAAATATATTCCAACATGGGAATGATCTTGAATTTTAGGTATCTTAATAATGGATCAAACCTATAGAGAAGGATGGATTTATTATGTATCTATCACCTACGCTAAACCTAAACTAGCACTTACTTGGAAAAGGGAGAGAGATTTCAAAAAAATTAAAAATTCATGTAAAAGAGGTGATGCACCAAGGATTTTATCACTCAAAATCACACAATACACACTATGAGACACTTTCAAGACCAAAAAATATCAATCTCACATAAATATTTTAGAATAAGTCATTAATCAGTTATCAAATTAGTAAGAGAGGGAAAATATCCACTTTCAAGCTAGACAATAAATTGTGAATTAAAGTTATAATGACCTATAAGAACCACTAAGCACTTCATGAAGGTGAGAAAAACTCAAACATAATAAAGGAACATATATTCACTTAACCATAGTACATAAATTCATGGAACACACTTCAATCTAGCTTAGAAAAAGATGGAATTTAGTCTTTATTACATCAAAAAGGTGTCATAGTAAAATTTTTGGTAGAGTCTGGTCATACCAAAAAGAGGGATAGGGGGATCAATTTCAAGGCTTAAAAGCCTATATTTATATAAAAGAGAAAGAGAAAGAGATTTTTTCATTGGAAAAGGCCCAACCACTTTCAATGGATTACCACTCTTGAGGATCCTGACTTAGATCAACAAGGAAAAAATACTATAAAAAATTTAATGTCCATTTCCCTTATCCAACTGCTAGGTCTCTTTTTTAAACTCCATGATATCATCTAATTAATCTATTAAGAAGGATCATGTCTTAGAATTAACTAAATTATGCCACATATATATTAGGTGGCCATCTAACTGTGTTTATTTAAAATTTTCCATGATGATAGGAGATACACATCTTTATGGTCTATATTTATTCATATATCAGACATAGGTCCATTATAAGTGAAAACTAATCTTAGACCATTAGTTTTCACATAGTCATAATATCTATGAAAATCTACAAATTAATCAACTTTACTTTACAATTACTAGTCTATCTTCACCTTCTATATTAGATCCAAAAGATCTATTTTATTTATATGGAGATTTGAAGGTGATGCTTGCTCTCTAAAATGTATCCCTGGTTCACCTTTGACCTTGAATCCTTGTCATTTTCTTTGCCTAGGTCCAAAATAACCTCTTTAACTTTCATCAAAAATGCATTAAGCTAATTTTTGTTTATTTGTTATTGATTTCCAACATAGATCATATATATTATGCCCAACTATCTTTATGTTTATTAGTTTTGAAGATACACAGACTTATTACATTTGCCTCACTCTATTGATCTATCTATACACAAATGCCTATGAGTCATAAATATTATGCCAACTAAACACACTTATGCCACTTGTCATTCATGTATTTTTTCTCAAGATCCTCTAACCTCTTTGACCTCTACTTATTTTTAGATTTGAATGTATGATCAAATGCATGTCATTAGATCTGCCTAGTACCCATGGTTTGAAATCAAATGGTTACTTTATAGTGCTTAAATTTAACATTCACATGAACATCATTTGACATCCCTACAGACATATTTGACATCCCACAAATTGTCAAATTTAAGATCATATGTATTTTTGCAATGGCTTTAATTTTACTCTCGCGCAAATGTCTCATATTATTCGATCAACTTCAAATATTCATATCTTGAATCACATGAATCATGGAGGGTCCAAATTTATAGGAGATGTTCTTAACACCAAAAAGAACAAATTCATTTGATCTTCTAGTCTTGGAATCCTTTTGAGTGAAGATATAAAATGCTCAATTTTATTGGTTCATTTGATCATGCATGATGTCTTGGCTAAAAAATGGCTAAGTATGGAAACTCAATGAATTATACTAAGGACATAACTTTGAACATGCACAAATTCTACCATGATTTGATAATTGATCTAAAACTTGGCATGTAACAACTAAAGAACAAGATGAAAAAAACCATGCGACCAATTTCCCTTGTAACTACTGCATGTGTAAATATATGGCCTTGTTAATATATTCACTTAGATATATTTGAACTTCTTTGAAAATGGCTATAGAAAAATAGCTAAATTTAGTTGAGAGGCTAACTTTAGATCTTCATATCCTTTGATGCACTTTGACATATGACTTAAAACTTGGTGCATATGTTCTTGACAATAAATAGAACAAATTCATATGATCAATTATCCCTATCTCATCCACATGTGTTAATTATGAAATTAGTAAAGTGACTACTTATAATTTCTACCACTTGACTCAAAAATTTTAAATGCACACAATGAATAACTATATGAATGTTATGTACTTCCCTACTTACTCCAGGTACTCTTGACATCCCATAGGAGCTCTGACTCTAGACTTATCCCTTATAAATTGAAAACTTTCACTTTAAGTGAACTTTAAGTGTTGAAAAATCTTTGCACTTTGCATGATCTCAATTTTATGTCACTCTTCAATCAGGATCCCTCTCCTTCAATTGAACTCTTAAACTATGCACACTTTTGGTGTGTAGACCAAATTTGGTCAACATTATATCCAATTCAACCATTCTTTGATTTATGAAAGTTTTGGCACTTGTGTTACTTCCCTTGACTTTATTAAAATACTTGGGTATTCTGAATGTAACCTTAAAAATACCTAAATCACGTGTCAAGGTTATGATCAAAGACAAATTCATCCTCTAGGTTGTGTTTAGATTTCTATCATAGTTCCTCATATCACCATTCATATCAGTTTCATGATATTCAATTTCCCATTATCATATAATATTTTACTCATTTGACCTTAGACACATTTCATGAGAAATATAGCCTCATCAACATGCCAATGTGTCAGATTTCCTCACAATAGTGTTATCTATAAGATTCAAGGAAACACAAACCCTTTGAATTTTTAACAATTACAAGAATATGTTGTTTTCAAAATACCTACTCTTGAACCTATACCTAACATTCCTTTTCACTAATATCAATGATTTAATTATCCTATTAAATCTAAGAGAGGTTATGATGTCCACCCCAAAGTTGTGGGAAATATACCACCTAACCTATTAGATTATGATTATGATGAACCCAATGAGATCAATTTTGAAATCAAAACTTTTGATCACCATTCACATATAATTAATCAATTACCTCATTGTCTAAGATCTCAATTTCATCAAAAACCATTGGATGAGATTTACGCTACCATAACAATGACTAACCAGTCTATTCTTCAACCTTACTCAACTGATAAAATAATCAATGTTTACATTATTAATATTCATACTCTTGATTATGATGATGTATATTCATTAGATGATTCATTTTTATATAGTTTTTCTCAAGATAAAGATGCATATATACTTATATATCATTATTATTTATTAAATTCTTGTCATTTACATAGTGTCATTATATGAATGCCATCTCTTCTCCTTATACTACACCTGACATTATATCTTCTTCACTTTATGTTCACAAGACTAAGATGGGGTACAAAAACTAATTATTATTTGGTCACTTCTGATCCTCTTCAAAGTATGTTTATTGATCATGCCATGATGGGACCATATCAATTCACCAATTCTTTGATCCTTCAAGATTGCTCCCTCCTATGATTTTAGACACATTACACCAACCCACATTGAGATATTTTATCAAAACTATTTATCCTAGTATTGATCCTACTCCAAATAGTTTTATTTATGTTGATGACATATAACCTTTGATTAATCTTGATCCCCTATCTACATAATGGGAAGATAAGCCATATTATGAATTTCATAAGTTTTTAAGTCATTTGACCAAGGATTATCATGTACATCATAGGCTCTTATCATAGTAGTAAGTATCAGTATCTCCCTCTACTACAAATAGTAGAGCTCCATCATCATATACTCCTATATGAACATAATGTTTTCATGGCACAAACACACATACCTCCACTCATTTTTGAAAACTTTGGTAGTATATGATACACTTTGTCTAGATAAGATACAGTCTATTACTAATAAACTTCTTCCTCCTAAGATACTTCAAAAGCATATCACAAAACAAGGAGACATTTACTATCTTTGGCATCAGTGTTGTTGGGTGAATATTTTGTTACTGATATAAAGGTATCAAAATGGTTAATTTAGCCATAGTGTGATGAGATAGAATCTCTCCTCAAGTAAGGGGAGGCTCCCTTCTTATTGTTGACTAACACAACAAGTAACTATTTACACTTATTTACACTATTCTTATCAAAGTGGTTATTACCATATCATCTAATTCTCTTTTTTCAAAATTTATGTACACTTGCAATCTAATGCTATGAAAAAAATTGTTTCTTACAACATAGTATGGAAATATGGAATTACTTATTGGAGCAATAATAACTGATATTCAACTTAGTTAGCTAAAAGAAAAACTAAAAAAATAGTAGTGAATGTATCATTAAATAATGGAATAAAGTGTAGCCCAAAGTCTCCATCTTATTTCCAATAAAGATAAAATCACTAATGATAATGATTTATAGACCAAATTCTCCAAAATCATTTCTCAATAAAGAATGTAAACCCAGTAACTATATTTCAGCTCAAAGACTTTAAAATCAACTTCTTGGCACCTTTTGATTTATATAAATTCACACCGTAATTCAATAAATTACACAATAAATGCAATGGAAAATTCATATGAACATCTCCAACACATAAAATTTTTATTTCAACTCAAATATTGAAAGGTCACTTGCTTTTTTATATATTGATTGATACAAGATTTACAATTTGATTTCAAAGTTTCAATAATGCTTCTCAATTTTGGTAGAACTTAACTTCTATAATAATTGGTGATGTGTTGGAGATATTCATATGAATTTTACATTACATTTTCTCATGTAATTTATTGAATTTTGGTGTGAATTTTTATAAATTAAAAGGTACCAAGAAGCTGATTTTAAAGTATTTGAGTTGTAATATAGTTGATAGGTTTACGTTCATTATTAAGAAATGATTATAGAGACTTTGGGTTGTAAATCATTATCTTTAGTGATTTTATCTTTATTGGAAACAAGGTGGAGACTTTGGGCTACACTTTATTCCATTATTTTATGATACATTTACTAATATTTTTCTAATTTTTCTTTCGACTAACTAAGTTGAATATCAATTATTATTACTCTAACAAATAATTCCATATTTCCATACTACATTATTAGAAACAAAAGTCTTCATACCAATTTTGAAAAAAGATAATTAGATGATATGGTAACACCCACTTTGATAAGAATAGTGTAAATAAGTTTAAATAGTTACTTGTTGTGTTAGTCAGCAATAAAAAGGGAACCTCCCCTTGAGAGATTTTATCTCATCACATTATGGCTGAAGTAACCATTTTTCTACCTTTATGTTGGTAACAAAATATTCACCCAATAGTTTTTGGTGACTTCATTGGGGAAACAAACACACAACCAAGTTCTATACTCTTTCAGTTCAAATAGACCATCACCTTATTGCTTACTATTATTTTTCTATAGTTATTTTATTTTCTTTTTGGATACTTTCAGGATTTAGTAGAACAAATTTACACTCATTGTAGAAGGGTAGTGAGACACATTGATCCAACATTTAAGTTGTTGTAAGAACATAACTTCAATCTCTTTCTGGCACGTGCAAGGTCACCTCTTCAATGTACAAGGAGTTTTACACCTACCAATATAAGATATCTTATACTAAGAGAAGCTTCAAAAATTTATAGGGTCTTGCCTATTTTACCTTTACAAAGGTTTATGATTCTTCCATACAATCCACACAGAATGACTACTCAAGGTCCATGAGGGACTACTTTCGGTCTGTTAAACTTGAGACCCCCATTCCATGAACTTCCTCATGGTTCACAAAAAAATTATTTAAGCTCTATGGTGATGGAAAGAAACATTCAGATGAACATATTGACACTTTCTACATTACATGTGGAGTTCTTGGAGTGGAACATGAAGATGTTTCTATAATATTGTTCATAGAAACACTCCAAGATATTTATACTAATTGGTTTTATCATATTACAACCATAACCATCACAAGTTATGAAATATTTAAGGATAAATTTGATGCAAGGTTCAATCCTATAGAAGATGCTCATGCCTTATTGGCTCAACTCACACAAATGAAGAAAGAAACACATGAACTCATGCATGAGTTTGTGGAAAAGTTTAACAACTTGAGGAATAGGATTCCAATAGTTTCTCAACCTACACCTGAGATCTTGAAGTGCTTCTTCATCAATTCTTAGTTCCCTGAAGTGAGTTTTATTTTGCAAAGAGCAACCCAGACTAATCTTGATGCTTCTCAAAGTTTGGCCACTAAAGTAGAAGATGACTTAATCCTAATAAGAAAGGTGAGAAATAATTATATCAAGCCTAGAGGGTATCCCTCTACAACTTCACCTACTAGCACCATGTATCGCATGGTTCAAAAGCTAGCAAATGAATTGTTAGCACTCAAGAAGCAAATGTCTCAAGGTATGTCATTTTATACATACAAGGATGTTCCAAGGAGGACATACCCAAATGATTCTAATTATTCTAATAATGCTACAAGAAATCAAAACTAGAATAATCTTCCTCCACCACAAACAAGGCTTGCAATCGAAGAAACATTAGATAATGTAGCATTTAATTGGTCGGAACCAAAACTAGATGATATTTCAAAATAAAAATATATTCTAGAAGAAGATACAACTCCTTTCACATGAGATGAAGAAGGAGAAGCTAGTGACTCCAATATTAGGTTTCTAAACTTTGAAGAAGAAGAACCTAAATAAGAAGACATAAAAGGTGAGTTGTATGCCATCTTTAACCATTCACAAAGTTAAACAAATCAATAGAAGGTTGATAAAGTTAAGACCAAGGATGAACCATGCAATGAAGTTATTATTTATAAAAGAGAAACTCCTTTTCTAGTTCAACCAAAGGACGTGGTGATGGATAAACAAGTAAGTGTTCCTCCCCATTTTACTTCTTATCTTTCTACATCTAGACCTAGTGCTTAAAACCCAAGACTTGAAAATGAAAATACCTTGTCTTGCTTGGCTACCCCATATCTAGCCTTTGATATCATAGACCATGTCAAGAAAATAAAAATCCAAATGTTAGAAGCTGAGTACCTCCAATCTAATCCAAACCAATTTGAAAGATTAAAAAAAAATTAAAAAGGAAGGGGATTAATTCTGTTCAGACCCCGCCTAAGAGTGTGCCGGTTAACCCTAAACCAAGACTAAAACAAAATAATTTGGTTATAACTCCTACATCTAACTCTAGAAAAATAGAACCTTTCTATATTTCCCTATTTGTCAATGGTTATAAGCTCAACAATTATGTCATTGATTCAGGTGCTTTTGTTAATGTGATATCAGCCAAGGTAGCTACTACCTCATGATTGACCTTGAAAAATAATTTTGGCCATTTTTTTCAATGTAAAATAATAAGTACCCCTAATAGGATAAATCAAGGATGCATAATTTGCATTTATTTATTTTTTAGAGAAAAAGATCAAGATGATAGTTCTAGTCACTAATGTTCTAGCCTCATATGGATTTCTATTGGGATGTAAATTTTGTAAAGATGTTGGTGGAGAAATCAACATGGATTGGTCTAAGGGTTGAATACCCATCAAAGGCATGATGTAAAAGCTTCATCTAGAAAAACAAGTGAAGTATACTGTGACAAAGACTGAGGAACCAAAATCTTAGATTCTTTTTGAAACTTCCATAATGGGTATGTATTTCTTTACCACAGATCAAGATACAATATCTTCAAATGATATTTTAGAAAAGGATCAGGAAATAGATGAACCACCCACTTCAAATGAAGAAGTTTTAGCTTTTGAAACTATCAAGGCTGAAATTTTAAATGATGTTTGGACTTTAGAATTTGATGGTATCTATTCTTCAACTAGTTCTAGAGCCAAGATATTTCTTATATCCCCAAAAGGAAAAATTTTCCCTTTCTCTTTCAAGATACAGTTTGATAACACTAACAATACTATTGAATATGAAGCCTTGTTATTGGGAATGGAGATTGTATAAAAGAAAGGAATTAGAAACCTTCATGCTCAAGGTGATGCTGAGCTAGTCATTTATCAATTCAATAATATATATCAAATAAAGAATGAAATACTAAGTCATTATCACAATTGAGTTTAGGATTTCATAGAAATTTTTGATGCATTCAATATATCAACAGCTTTAAGAGAATATAATGATAGAACTGATTCATTCATTATTTCAGCCACTCTCCTAATTCCTCACAAAGACTTCCAAGGAAATAAGTATACCATTGAGTTGGTTTTCCAACCTAGTGTTCCTAACAATGTTAATCATTGGCAAATTTTCAATAATGATGAGTAAGTCATCTCATTCTTGGAGAAGATGGAAAATTTTAGTGAGTTGTATTTTAAAGGAAGTGATTCCACCCCTCATGAATCAATTTCTAAAGTTAATGAGGAAACTAATACAAAAATATTGTAGATGAAAGGGAATAGGATTCCCAAAGGGTTGGTATATTCAGAGAGAATTTTTGATAAACATGATCAATTTATTAAACATCAACAATCAAAATCAGATTCACCTATAGAAATTGAGCAAATCAATATAGGGATAGAAGATCACCCCCAGATGATAAATATTGGGAAATGTTGTTTGTTGTAAGAAAGGGGAAGTTGGTGAGACACTTATGTTGGTACATTTAAGTATTAACATATTCATATGCTGATATAAAATCTTTCTGACTGAAGGAAGTAAAACATAATATTCCTCTCAAGCTAGGATATCAACCTCATAAGCAAAAATAAGGATAGTATAATCCCAAAATTTTATGTACTATCCTCACTAAAATTCAAAAGATGTTAAATGCTTGGATTATATTTTCTATAAATCATTCCACATGGATAGCTAATATTGTTCCCATGAGGAAAAAAAATGGATAAATCTACATCTAAGTTGATTTTTTAAATTTGAACCAATTATCACTTAAGGATAATTACCCATTATAATGGGTCAAATAATAAAAATGCTGACAAGCTCAGAAATGCTATCTATGCTAGATGGCTTCTTGAGATACAATCAAGTGGAGGTCCATGATAAAGAACAATGCAAGACAATCTTCACTACTCCATGAGGAACTTTTTCCTATCATAGGATGCCTTTTGGATTGATCAATTTTGGTGCTACCTTTCAGAGGGCTATGGATTTGGCTTTTTGAGATATAATCGGTAAGTTTATTTTAGTCTATCTAGATGATCTAATTATTTTCTTAAAATAGCACCAAGATTATTGTGACCATTTGTAGTAAGTGTTTGAAATATGTCATGAACATGGGATATCTCTTAACCCCAAGCAATCCATTTTTGGGGTTACTAAATATAAGCTCCTTGGACACATTATGTCTAAGGAAGGAATCAAGATTGATCCTGAATTGGTCAAGTCAATTCAAAATCTTACGCTATCATCAAGTAATAAATTAGTTCATTCCTTCTTTGGGAAAGTTAATTTCTTATGAATATTTGTTCTATATTTTGCTAAAAATATAGGTCATATAATTGATATGATGAAAGGGAAATCAATTTTCCATTAGAACACATAAGGGAGAGCTACTTTCCATGATATCAAGGAAGCAATTGTACTTGCCCCTATCCTAGTTTGCCCTGATTATCCCAAGAATTTTATCATGTATAGTTATGCTTCAGAGCATACCTTATCTACAATTTTGGTACAACCAAATGAAGAAGGGATTGAATCTCCCATATCTTTCATGAGCTATCATTTTAAGGCTCATGAGATTAAGTATTCATCCATGGAAAAACATTTTTATGCTATGGTGAAATCAGTTAAGCATTTTAGGTACTACATCCTCAACTCTCACACCATTATGCTAGTAAAAAATTCTATAGTCAAGTCTATTTTGACTCAATAAGATTTTGGAGGTAAAAGAGGCATTTGGATTACCAAAATCCAAGAGTATGATATGGAGATCAAACCTACAAAACTTATGCATGGAAAAGGTTTGTGTCAACTCATGACAAACATAAAACTAGAAGAGATACCCAAAAATGAAGGAGATATAGAAGAACTTCCCACAGTCTTACTTATGAACACAATTAATGAATTGTATTCTGACATTGTTTATTTCCTCACGTATGGAGAGAGTCCAAAACATTTGTCTCACAAAGAGAAGAGGACAATCAAGCTCAAGGCTAAAAACTTCATTCTTTGGGACAATGGTTTGTATAAGTGAAACATTGATGGAATTTTTCTACAATGCGTAGATAAAGCACAACAAGGCAAGTTGTTGGAATATTATAATGATTTGGCTTGTGGAAGACATTTTTTAGCCTTGATCATAGCTCACAATATTTTACAGTCAAGATATTATTGGCCAACACTTTTTTAGGATGCATATATTTGGGTGCATAAATGCAAGAAGTGTCAACAATTTATGGGGAAACCCAAGTTAGCAGCCTTACCTCTTAAACTAGTAGTTATTGAAGAAACTTTTCAACAATGGGGTATTGATTTCATTGGCATGGTGAATCCATTATCAAGTATAGGTCATAGTTATGTTCTTACAACTATAGATTACTTCACCAAGTGGGTGGATGAAATTTTGACCAAACATGCCACTTTAGAGGTTGTTTAAAACTTCCTCAAATAAAATATCATCACAAGATTTGGTGTGCCCAATAAAATTGTAACTAATAATGCTACCTATTCCACATCCTATGAGATGACTCAATTATATTTTGAATATGGAATCATCTTATCTCATACTTCAGACTACTTCCCTCAAGGAAATGGTTAGGTTGAGTCAAGTAACACGAATTTGGTTACTATCATTCAAAATATGGTAGAGGACAACCAGAGAACTTGGCACAAGGCATTGTATGATGCATTGTGCGCTGATTGTATCACTCCTAAGTGAGCAATTGGTAGGTCTCATTTTCAAAATTTATATGTCTTAAATGTAGAATTGCCCATCACATTAGAGTTTCCCACTCTCAGATTGGTTAAGGAAATTGAGGATGAAAAATTTGAAAGTTCTCTAGATAAGTGTACTATGTACCTTGTTGAGATATAGGAACAACATACAAAGGTAATATACCACATTACTAAACATCAAATTCATGTCAATGAACTTTTTGATAAGAAATCCAAGTCATGAGATTTCTAAGTTAGAGATCCCATTCTTATATGGGAAAATAGAAGAGAACCAAAAGGAATGCATGGGAAATTCAATTCTTTATGGAGAGGTCTATTTCTCATTCACCAACTTAGTGGAGAACATAGTTTTCTCTTGGCATAGCTAGATGGAATACCATTACCCCTACGCTAAAGTGGGAAACATCTAAATATTTTCACTTAGTGAGGTTCCAGATAAGTTTATATGTATTTTAAATATCTATATATTCTTCTTATTTTTTTTAGTCTGGTCAATCACCTGACTCAATGGCCCAATGGAAAAAGGCACTTAGAGTTCTAGGATTCTCTTTCCTTCAAGCATTTCAAAGAATGCATGAATGAAATTCCCTAGTTAAAGCCAAATTTTATCCTTGAATTTAGTAGGCTCAATTCATGGGATAACCACTATGAAAATTGTTTGTTTCATAGCCTATGGGATTTAAGCATGAAAAATGAGGCCAATCACTACCTTTTTGCATTTTTAATCCTCAAAAGGTTTGATTTTTGAGGGATTTTTTATCTTCCTATGTAGTTCAGAGAATTTTCTTTGGATTACACGAAAGTTCAAATTGGTACAATCCAGAGAATTTTCTTTGAACTACACCCAATGTGTAATTGTGGATAAATTCTCTACTAATACACATGTAAAGTTAGAGAATTTCTCTAGCCCACCCACCATCATATCAGTAATTAATTTGAATTAATTACCTTTATTATATATATTTAACCCACATTATTTTTTATTTTTTATTTTTACCATTGTTAGTCCTTCTCTCACCATTTTCGAGCTCATGTGCAACCCCAATCACCATTTTCATGCTGAATTGCATCTTTTTTTCCATTTCTATGATCAATAATTTTGATTTGCTCATAGATTTCCCACATTGCAAATTAGGTAGGGTTTTGTTTTTTTGTATAGTTTTTTCCTTTTATTTATTATTATGCCCTTATTTTATTCTTTTCATGTTTTTAAACCTATGCAATCATGATAAATTTATAAGAAACCTCATGTAGTCTTTTTCTCAAAACCCTATGTATGCCCATTTTAGGCTAAAAAACTCATGTAAAAATCCATCTCCTCACCCAATGTTTCCAAAATATTTTACATGTTTTTAAAACCCTCAGGTGTAGGTCAGAGAATTTTTTTTGATGTGCATGCCAACTCAATCACCCCTTCCCTCTCGTGCTCTTTGGATAAAGTTCTCTAAATTACACAAATTTTATACCTTCTGATGTACCTCAGAGAATTTTATCTGAAGTGCACATAGCCTAGTGCACTTTGGAGAAAATTATCCAAGGTGCACCTTCCCAAAACACCATCTAGTGCACTTCACAAAATATTCTCTAAAGTGCATATAACTTGGTGCACTTCAGAGAAAAATCTCTGAAGTACACAATCCATCCTTTTGGTGCATATCAAATAATTTTATTTGATATGCACCAAGACTTATTAGCTTTCCACACTGGTGTAGGTCAGAGAAAATTCTCTAGCCTACACTATTTTTCATTCTCCCATGTAGTTTGGATAATTTTCTCTGAACTACACCTAACCTCTTCCCATGTAGTTTGGAGAAAATTCTCCAAATTTCACTAAATCTATCAATCCACTATGTAGTTTAGAGAATTTTCTCTAGAATACACATTTCCTAGAAATGATGAAAAATGCTAACTTTGGGGAATCAAAACTCTCTTTTGTAGATACTAGATCAATGTCAAAGGATTCCCCAACTAAAATAATAATGAAGTATAAGTTTTAGGGTGTGTTTATGGCATCTATAGTGGACTCTAATGTAGATTAGATTAGATATATAAAGATTGGTCATGTTTATATGGATGAGTTCCTACAAAGGTTAGGTAGGAATCTTATTGCTCAACATATGCAGCCTATTCTAAACAGTGAATTACACCTGGCGACAACATTTCTTGTATTAACTCAAGATCCAAAGTTCATCCTAGTGGTTGCTACCCATTTTGATAAAGAAACCAAGTTTGTCAAGAATGTTAATGGGAAAATAGTCATTCATCTAGATGTTGAGTACTTTGACAAAATTTTCCATCTCTCAAATATTGAGGAATTTTTTGATATTATCATGAGCTCAACCTAGGAATATTATGATAGGAATTATGAAAAATGAAAAAGGCACATCAATACATATTGGTTGAAGACACCAAGGCACTCAATCGTAAGATGTCCTAAAAACCTATACCAAAGGTAATTCATGGAGGAGATAAGAGATTGAATCACTCTCCTAAGTAGGATCAAAGGTCTCCTCACATCAAATATATTTCAAGAATGGATGTATCATTATATCTTCATCATTAAGAAAGATAAAAAATAATTTATTAGGGAATTTAGATCAATGATGCTATATGCCACCAAATTTTTGAATTAAATTCTTCCCTCAAGTTTTATATGACATCTTACTTGGTGTATGCTATAGCCTCTATGAGAACCTTTCTAGAATTGACCAGTGTTGGTGAGAGGAAGAAGGTTCTTGTTTATGAGTACTATCCATAGTTAACTCTCAAAGAAAGCATTAAACATTTTAGAAGATTTAATGATGCTTTCTTCTATAATTTCATTTGTAATTTTGAGTAGGAACTATAAAATAAAAGATTTTTAGATCAAGCATGTGAAATAGTGAATAAGATTGGTTGCATCTTCTTCCAGTTCCCAACTCTTAATTACATCAAGGTGGGAGGATTAGATGAACAAACATACATGATACCGTATCTAAGTGATAAATTAGTTTTGATGGAGATGTGTAGACAAATGATGGTTGTGCACAAGAATTAGTTAGATGCACATAAATGAGTATTCAAGTTTCCAATAAGCATTGGCCGATACACCATATTAACTTCTCCTAAAGCTAAGACAATGGAAAATGAAATGCAATGGATCACCCTTGAAAATTACAAAGGTAGGAACATTTTTTATTATATAATGATGAATGAAAATTTGAAAGGCAATTATGCCTATGAACACAAGGTTGGGAACATCTAGGCTAAATGTAAGACTAAAGAAGATATAAAGAGACTTGATTATAGCCATCTCACTACCAATCAGATTGAATATTTGAAATTGGCTAACATTCTAGCTAATCTCTCTGATGATGAAAATATATTAGATTGTTCATATGAAGGTAATCAAGTTGCTTCTACTCCTATTCCTCTAATCCAATGGTCTGTAAAGGAATACACATCTATTAGAGAGAGATTTTAACCCATTTTTACAAAAATTAATGCTTGGTTAGAATCCAAAGGTATCAAACTAAAACATTTCAAGATAGGGTCAGAAGAAGAATATGATGAATATATCACAAGGAAATGAGAGGAATTAAGGATGAAGAATAATGAAGATGCCTCCACATCCACTCAAAAACCAAAATTCATGTTTGTGAGTAAAGTTAAAAGAAAAGACAAAGAGGATAATACCAAGAAGAGTATTAAAATAGAGATGCAAGAGAAACTAGCTACAAGTGAGGCACCTCTTCAACTAATAGTTTCACAACCTCTAATTTAGTAGTCTCTACAGCCTAAATCCATGCAGTCAAAAGTTCCTATGATTGATACCTCTTAGCCAATAGTTTCACATGCGACATTATTTGTAGTTCCTTCCATAGATACAACTATACCAATTTATTATGTTCCTTCTCAAGTTGTTCTTTCATCTCCACCTTCTCCTCCTAGTGCCACACTCTTTTAAGTTCCTTCTCAAGGCACATTGGATCAAGTTTTTTATTCATTGTCAAATTTACCCAGTCCTTCAAAGTCAATGGGGTCCCTAACTAATCTATATTTCACTCAAAAAGATATGGATAAATTCATGTCATCATCTTCCTTCAAAATAACAACCCAAGCCCCTATTACTCCAGTGTCCAAAATACCATTAAACACCAAATTTTTAATCACTCTAACCCAAACCCCACAAATTATAACCACTATCCCATTATTGTCAACTCCATTACCAGATACCTCCACCATTTCAATTTCCATCCCACCTACTTCACAAACCATTGTTCCTCCTCAAAAATCACAATAATTGGTTTCCTCTAGACCTAAAGATTCATCTCTTATTTCCCCTTGGCTCATGTCCCAAACCCCCAAAAGGAAGAAGTAGGTTATGTCTCTTGATGACTTTGATTTCGGTCAACTTGTACCAATAAAATCTAAAATAACAAAGAAATCTAAAACCATGTCAAGAGTAATCTTTGAGTCTAGACATAATTATGCCAATGTTGTAGTACATCCTGAAGATAGAAAAATTGAAGATATTCAATTGTCTAAATATGAAGTAAGATGAATATATATTTGGAAGCAAACCCATGAAAGTGTAAAAGAATATTTTCAAGTAGTAATGGCATCCTTGATTGAGAGATATGACAAGGACAATAAAATTAAGGACCAACTCAAAAAATAAGTATAATAGCTAACCTCTATTTTACTAAAGATAAAACATTATTCTAATTCAGGTTCACGTATTGATCATGAGAACACTAAAAGGTAATTTAGTAGGCTGAGAAAATTAGATCTCAAGGTTAGGTGGTCAATACCTAGATTGAGAGATTGACAACACAAGGTACTCAACAGTTGCATTATACTATTAAATTTTTGAATAACTTGAGTGATGTAAAAATGGAAATTTAGTAAATAATTAAGACACTCACTCAAAATTTGGAATTGACTAGAAAGTATATTGATACATGGACTTAACTATGCAAATTCAAGCTATAAAATCTAGTTGAGCAGAAGGTCAGTCTAAATAAGAAAATATTCATTGAGGATAAG
This sequence comes from Torreya grandis, assembly GCA_037957365.1. Taxonomy (NCBI): domain Eukaryota; kingdom Viridiplantae; phylum Streptophyta; class Pinopsida; order Cupressales; family Taxaceae; genus Torreya; species Torreya grandis. The sequence goes on from JARHVA010005643.1 coordinate 696,845, forward strand.
GAAGTAATGAAGAACAAAAGAGAATCTATCAAGAATCTAATTAAATATCTTGAAGAGGCAAAGTATATGCATAATGATAAGATGTTAGATCTTATAGATAAAATTAGATAAATTCCTTGTCAGGTAAGAAATGATTTCCAAGAAATTCTTCCTATGGAGATAGTAATTTAGGAGTTCTCATCTTTGATTTAGATAAAGATTGAGTTATAAACATTCACACTAGACCCCATTGACAAACTATTTTAATTTCAAGTCACAATGAATAAGTTGTAAAGAATCTTGGTTAAAAGCAAAAACTTGCCAATTAATCTAGAAGATTCTATTTCAAGGCTTCTTGTTATCTCCAAGAGTACATCAGGTCTAGATAATAGTGAGGTCTAGGCTACATTGAATAGATATGAGATTTTTTTTAAAAAGAATAAAAAGGAATAAATTCTAGTGTTTAAGGACACTTAGTTTATTTTTGTAACTTTCCATGTGTAATTTTTTTGGTGCATTTTACATGTAGGAAAAGTACATAGTCCTAAGTCAAATAGGACTATGTCAATGAATAAGTAAAATTATTTATTTATATATTATTTTTTATTCATAAATCCTCTCTATAAATGGGAGGATGTTCTTTATAAAAAGGATCACCAATTTCTCTAGAAGCGAAGTGCTACCAAAATTGAGAAAAAATATTGAAACTTTGAATTCAAATTGTAAATGATTTATCAATCAATATATTAGAAAGTAAGTGACCTTTCAATATTTGAGTTGAAATAAATTTGTGATGTGTTGGAGATTTTAATATGACTTTTACATTACATTTTATTTTGTGATTTATTGAATTGCGGTGTGAATTTATATAAATCAAAAGGTGCGAGGAAGCTGATTTTGAAGTCTTAAAGCTACACTATAGTTGTTAGGTTTACGTTCATTATTGAGAAATTATTTTGGAGACTTTGGGTTGTAAATCATTATCATTAGTGGTTTTATCTTTATTGGAAACAAGGTGGAGACTTTGAGCTACACTTTATTCCATTATTTTACGATACATTCATTTTTATTTTTCTAGTTTTTCTTTCGACTAACTAAGTTGAATATCGATTATTATTGCTCCAACAAGTAATTCCATATTTCCATACTACATTATAAGAAACAAAAGACTTTATAGCATTAATTTTCAAGTTTACATCAATTATGAAAAAATAGAATTAGATGATATTGTAACACCCACTTTGATAAGAATATTGTAAATAAGTGTAAATAGTTACTTATTGTGTTAGGCAGCAATAATAAGGGAGCCTCCCCTTACTTGAGGAGAGGTAAAGTAACCATTTTTCTACCTTTCTATCGGTAACAAAATTTTCACCCAACAAGTGTGATGCGCATTACATAGATAGGTGTAACATACTATAACAACATTTATGTGATTTACCATGGCTTACATCATCACCTTCTTAATAGTGTACCCAATGCCATTGATGTAAAAAGGCTTAACCTTCTCTACACCCTTCATCATCCTAGATATCAAACACTTTTAGTCACATTTTAGCACCATTTCCTCACATTTATACTCCTCATAGGATATGCCACATGCTTAGACTTTTTATTCTATAATACCTACATTCTCCATCAAGATAGTGTGTTAGGAAGTCCTTGCATGAATTTTGGCAAAGATGGATGAGATTATGGTTAAGTCTAGATTATAGTTACAATAGGATTTTCCCAATGTTATTGATGATGTATGTCATATAATTTATTAGTATTTATGATCATATTACTTTTATATGGCAATTAAGCCTCATATTTTCACCTGGTTAGTTTTTGATATTCATATTTCCTTATATCATTTATGATGCATTTTGTATCTTTTGTTATTATGGATCTCTTATATATATTTACACTTTTATCTTTACATTCATGATTCTAGATTTGCAAATATCATTTTTTACATATTCAATGTCAATTATTTAATTTTTTAAACAATTATATTTCCCTATTTTGGGATGAGTTTTCCTTACATTCATGCTTGTGTAAACTCATTTATTGAATAGTATAGTTATTTATGTGGCATGACTATTAGACCAGATACAAAACTATCTTATTTACCTTATGATTAGCTAAAAATAATATTCATCATTATACCATATATTAATTAAATGGATATATTATCATTATAATTTATCCCACATAATCCTATCATTTAAAACATACATAACGTTAGTCTTGAGATTGAACACTTGTTAAATTTAAGAATATTCTAGATGCCATAGTCTTTAAGTACTTCTCTCTTGTAATCAAAGTGTAATATTTCTTATGTTTTTTACTTATGTCACTCATGATTTGTTTTAAAAATCCATATGGAGAAGAACATTAAAATACATAGAATTTTAAAATCTAAATCATAAAATAAACAAAAGGCAATGATAAAAAGATAATTTAAAATTTAAAATTTAAAATCACACCAAAACATGTGATTCTTATTTGGAAAATCTCTTATTCTAGTTTAAGTTTAACTCCACATTTGGACTAATAATAGAGGTGAGGTAAATTGGGGTGTTATAATATAATAAACTTGGATAGGATGTCTAATTATATTACTTAATGCCACCTAATTTCTCACATAAGTACCCAATATTCACATTAGACTAATGGATCTGTAAGGGGTCCTCAAACATGTCATGAGAAGGTAGGCCCATTATAATTCTCTATGTAATTAACTTTTTATCCTATGATTCACATCTACAAGTTAGAGTATATTAGGTATTTATTATTCAAATACTTCTCTAAATGAGAACATTTGCTTAAATGTGTTTCATTTCTGCTAAATATTTCTTCAAAACCTATGCAATGTTTTCCATTACCTATATTCATCATATTATCACAAATATTCCCCATTGATGAGTATCATTTAATATTTGATCACACCTCATTTGTTTTATTTTATGAGTTGTAGTGTAAGACCTAGGATAGGACTAGGCCTTCCTCACAAAATACCCTTAATTAATATAAACACAATACATTTCCACACCTATTTGGTTTATATTTTATGAGTTTCACTATAAGACCTTAGATAAGACTAGTGCTTCCTCACAAAATTCCCTTAAATTTCAATAAAAATTGTGTCATATGTTTCTATAAACAACCATACTCTTTTACATTATAGATTAGCACAAGCCTTAATTTTGTTTGTCATCTCTATTTTCTACATCTCTTAATTTTATTTCATTTTGACATATATTTGTTTGTACTATTACATTGATATTCATTTCATTTTCATATCTTGTCTTATATTGATATTTATTTCATTTCCATATCTTTGTTTGTGAATTTATCTTACATTGATACTTATTTCATTTTCACATCTTATCTAATATTAATATTTCTCTCATTGTCATTGTTTTCATTTTTGATATATTTTACAAAGTGCTATCTATTAGTACTTTTGGTTTCATGATTTTTTTTCTTTAATCCTAATTTAATTATCATTATGTTTCCCATGCATTTATTCAAATTTATTAAAAAATAATCACACATACATTATACATTTACTTATAACATATATAAAAATCATCAATATGTTCTATAAATACAATAAATAATATCCATAATGTTTATAAACATGTTTTATCATATCATATAACAATCAAAACATTTTTTAGAAATAAAATAAATACATCCATGAGTCATCAATAACCTATCTCTATATATATGGCTTAAATTTTTGATATAATATAACATGATATAATCATAGTACAAAATATAAATTTAAGGCTAAGCTCCATAACAAGGATGTGCTACACTACACATAAATTAATATGATTGACCTCTCTAAATATTATGTTTTAGAAACCATGTCCATGATCATAGGCCATCTAATATCCCTATAGATGAGCCATATATCCCTACACTTGTGCCAACTATCTATTTGTATCCAAGTGTGTGGCTCATTCCTGAGCTAGTGAATACCATGCTCGTATCTCCACATCACTAACTCCTAGTGGTATTTCTACCTAATCTACATCCAATAGTATTTATAGCTCTTGAATTGCCTTAATAACCAATCAAAACCAACCAACATAATCAGGTACTAAAGGCACCACATGATTAATCATTTTTTAGTATCATGTTGAGGTAGCATGCCATTCAATATATCATGATGGGTCCTCTTCACCATGGTCACCCATCCAGTTTCCTCCACTATAACATATACAAAAAGAAAACCAAAAATCACATCAGTTATCACATATATATCTCTAAAATCATAAATATATCTAGCATGTATCTATATCAAAATATTCAAAAGAAACCACATCTTACTAACCAATAGTCATTCCATCTATGTGGCCACCAAAAACCACCTATGATGCATGGATTCATGGTGGCACAAAACCTCTATACTAACTAGGTTGAATCACATGAGCATCATGCACTCCACTATGAATCTACCTCACAATAAACCAACTTGGTGTAAGTTGTATAGCTAGGTATCTTTGTGGTTGTGGCTCTACCTATGGATTCCCTATAGACTATATCTCCATAGCCATGGTGGTAGTTGTGGTATTTATTGTTTTACTAAAATAAATACTCTTATATCTCCTTAATATCAATAGTTTTATTATCTTGATACCCTAACTTGATGAGGCTAAATAATAAGAACCTCTACTAACATCCTTACACATCCTAATCCATGCCCCTTTCTTGCATATCATGCCTAATATGTTAGGATTATCATCAAAATTATAAGTTGTCATAACCTAAACTATCTTAGTAAATAAGCTACTAGGTGTGGTTCCACCCACCACGCATAATTTCTAGTGATCCTTAGGTTACCCTAAGCCTAAAATGAAATTTCTAATGACCACTAAGTATCTTTTGTGCCCTTATATGGTTTGCAAATAATTTACCCTCATGTGATACTCTAAAAATTTGGGGCATGTTGTAAAACACATACCATATGATCTTGTATCTACCTCCACACACATAAAAAGGCATCATTCATTGCATGTGGTAATCTTATAGACCAATATATAGGAAATATCTCATATATCTATCTACTCAATAAAAAAAAAAGACCTATTATCATTTATGTGAATGATAAAATACTATAAAATTTGTGCATCAACTTCACCCAAATAATAGACCCTAAATCATATAGTGTGACCTGATTCAACATCAACCAATATAGCATAATAATATGCAATGTGGCCTTCCCATTTGATTTGTGATAGATCACATAAACTATCACAATCCTAATAATGGCCTTATGAATATCCATAATAACCAAAACATAGACATCAAATAAGTCCACTCATAATCCCCCCTAGATATATCTCTCAAATCTAGTCACCCATAAGGATAAGGCTCACCTATTAACATCCATATATAGTGTATCACACACCATAAACATACCTAAAATAGGAATTTCCAACAAAGCATGGATGTCTTATAGAATGGTATCCCTATCCACCACCCAACTAAAATTGTTAGTAAATCACTCCCATGTTCCTAATAATGAGGTGACTAACTTAACCTTCAGTAGAATCTACTATATCTTCATAATTCCACCAAAACCCAAGGTAGTTAGTTGTGCTCAGTATACCGTAGGAAACCTATAAAATAGATCTAGTAGCCACACTACATTCACTAATCTCCATAGCCTTTATCACCTCTACAAAATATCAAAAAATAACAAAATTATTAGATCTCTATCCAAATGATAATCAATATACTTTAAAAAATAAAAAATAAATCAATTAATACACTTAACTACTTTAACATCCTATTTTTATTTTTATCGATCATTTATAACAAGGTCAACCACATCTTTATCTACATCAACCTTCTATTCTATTTTACTAAGTCAATCATGTATCCTATTACATCATCTAGTCCTATTTTATACTAAGTCAACCAAATATAATGTCATCATCCACTCAACTATGTCATCCACATATAACAATATCAAACACTTTACTACATTGCCATCTAGCTTTATAACTAAATCATCCATCTTAATTTCTAACATAGTCAGCCCTAGGGTATGTAGTGTGCCACCTTTTTCTTTCTAACATAGTCAATAAACTCATACACCATCTACCATTCTTCCATTCAACTAGGTCAGCCAATTTATATGAATTCAACCACTTACCCAAATATTCCATATTCAACTAAGTCAACCAAGTTGATCCCATTCAAAATTAGCATCAATTTTTAACTAGCTTATAATTAATGCCCTAAACTTGATTTTTTAGTTTTGAATCTTACCAATGTTTTTTAGTAATTATACTCTATTAATATAATTTTTTGATAAAATTTTGTTACATGATATATCCTCCAACTTATCTTCTATTGCATCCACCTCTTTGAAATCTAATCATCATCTCTCTGCTAAATTAGGATTCCTAAAGATCTGATATTCAATAATAATAAATGAAAAAAAGAATAGTAATTTCTCCCTTTTATAATCAAATTCTAAAAAGTATAATTCTTCAATTAATTCTATATTTTTTCATGATTTTTTTAAACTCTTTTGAAAAACCAAAAGAAGTTCTAGAGTTATGGAAAAAATATAGAATTTTTCAATGTTAACCACATATTTTTGCTTAAAGTTTGAATTTTATCGTATTTTTTTAGGTTTGCTAATTATTATGCACACTATACATCATTTTAATCTACTTCTCATGTAAATATTATTCAACAGTAATAAGGTAAGTGGAGGTACACATTTAAAAGTTTACTTTCATTTATTTTCCTCTTTACACTACAATTTTTTAGCTCAATTTTTTTTCTATGTTGTTTCTTGAAGAACCATTCAATGTTACACTCACACTACATGTAATGAGCTTTGGGTAGAGCATATGTATACACATAAAAAATTTAAAAATTTATCATTTATTCATGTTTTTTCTCTTTCAGGAATGTATTGAGTTTCAATCTCTCTAAGTGGACACCTTAAATAGTACACTAGGAAAGGGGTGGCCAAACCATTGGTGCTTTTTAATATTATTGATTAATTATATCATACCTAAATTGATTAAAATTATAGCTTATCTAATTCCCTAATAAAATAAACCTTATTTGTCTAACTCCCTAGGTAATTCTCCTCTCAAATAACCCCTAAGTAAGTAAAAACCCATTTTTCCTATTAGGTCAACCATGGTTGACCCAATTGTAAAAGTTATAGTGCATGTTAAGAAACTAGGTCAGCATAGGTCTACCTAGTTTGAGGCCAAATAATAACTTTTTAAAACTAGATTATGGTGAGATAACCTTGTCAACTAAAATTTAGGAAGGGTTAAAACTTATCCATTACTATAAGTACAACATTAACTTCAATCCAAGAAGAGGAACATTCATTTTCACATTATTACAACTCATAGTTTTGTTATATCTACATTTGAAGGAGATGTTGCTTAGGGTTTTCTTTGGAGGAAACATATCTTGTCTTGTGGGAAGCCTTAGATGAAAAGTATGAATATTTTATCTTAGAGCTGATTTAAACTGGTGTTATCCTTACAAATCCACAAAAATCCCTTGAAGAGCACCATTGGTTAAGGGTAAGATTGAGACTTAACATGTTCATCCAAAGGTAATTATCTCTAAATTTTATTATTTCATTTGATAGATATATATTAAAAAATATATAGGTTTGAATGTATAAATCATTTCTTAGATTACCTCCACACTTAAACTTAGTTTAGTTATAGGTTTTTCTATCCTCTCCATCTTCAACCTTAGATGATCTAGGACCCCATTTTCCTACCATGATCCCTTGTTTCTTTTGTTTTTTTTAAACCATCCCATTTTGTCTTATAATATTTGATAAATCTAGATTAAATTTCATTTTATGCACTATAATACTTAGCTAGGGTTATTTCATGATTGTATTTTCCTAGAGGCTTTATAACCCTCTTCATAAGTGTTATGTGATAAGTGTTCCCTTAGTTTGGTTTAACATGTCCAATTTGGTCATGCTTTTAATATAAAAAATATTTCAATAGATTTTATTTGATTAGCTTATAATATATTGGATTTACTAATTAGGGTAAGTTTTAAATCTATCATAACATTTTTCATATAAAATTATTGTGCCACACTATTACACCATCTATTATTTATAAGAAAGGCTAAAACTAGCTAAGTACAAGTAAATTGCATGATAAGTTAATTCTAAATTAATATCTTAAATAAAAATAAGTTAAATAAAAATATACTATTAGAAATTGACTCTAACATAACATAAATATGACTCAATAAATCAAGTTTGACTCAATGATAAGTTAAGGTCAACATTCAAGAAGCCTTTCTTAATAAGTAATAAAAACATGTACACTAGACAAGCTAGGCACCCCAAAACCCTATAAAGTAGGTAATTGACTAAAATAAAAATAATTTAAATTAAATCATCTTTAAAATGTGTTTCCCACCTCTTGGGGATGAAATTATATGTGTTTTAGTTTAATTAAGTACACATTTGGTTAATTACACTCTAATTGGCACGTCTACCTGTTTTTTATGAAGTTTTTGTAAAGTGTTAAAAATTAACCACTAAATAAACTAGGGCATAACTAAATTAATACCCTCATAAACTAATAAAAAACCAAATAAACTAAATATAACATTAATAATCAAGTTCCCATATTGGCATCATACTCAACATTGCCCCCTTTTATGCAAAGAGGAGAGATGCCTATCATCTCCTTAAGTCTTCCATGAATCTACTTATGCAATCCATTTGTAATAATATCATAAAATTGATCATAATTTTTCATATAGTAAATAAAAAAGTGTTTATCATTGATCAAGTCTCTGATAAAATAATGTTTGAGTTCAATAAACTTGGATCTATTATTGCTTACACAACATGTCCTAATTTCATTATGAAATCATGAACCTCATTTTGTCCTAGGATATAGTCTTTTATTTTGGTAAAATTTTGGTTATTTTTTCCTATTTTAAATTGTCAATATGATGTGATTAAGTCTTCATGATGTTAAAATATGGATTCTGAGCTTTCTTCTTTGTTTTAACCAAGTTTTAACATAAAATTTTCACTATTCACCCTTGGTCTAAAATTTGCATCTTAGACTTTTTTGATATAATAATTTAAATTAGCCTTATTCTAATGAGCCTAAGCCATCTTCAAATATGTTGTGAAGTGCATTAAATTTTCCCTTTTGGGTAAAATCTAACTTATATTTAGGTGAGTTATCTTAATATTTTCAGAGTTTTTGTATCTTTTCCTTAAGTAATTTGGTTTATCCTTGATTCATTTTGAATTAAATTGACTAAGTGTTTTCATCACTTAACTTTTATACTTCATCAATTTATTTAATTTTAGACTAAATTGACTAAGGATTTAGAAAAAGAGATTGTTTCTATTTTCTAAATTTGTCTCCCTTTTGGTTCATTTCTTACATTATTTTAGGTTAATTAGCTAAGTCTTTGTATTATTTTTATTCCTTGAATTATTTATTTTCTAAATAATGGGATAAACTTGGCTTTAGGCTCAATAAAATGGTTATTTTTATTCAATAATCTAATCTTCCTTCCTTTATTTTCGGCCTTTATAACTTAGCCATTTTTTAATTTTGATTAAAAAGCTAAAAACTATTTAATTTTCTTGTAAGACCCAGATAAGTGTGGATATACCACTTATCACTCACTTTTTTCCTCACAATAATTCAAAACTTAGTCATTTTTTATACATCTTCTAGGCTCTTGATGAATAGGATGCATCCACATTTCATTATCTAGCTTCTCATTTGGTCCATGATCTCCTTCCTAGCTGAACCTATTAAATTAAATGCACTGAGCAATCTTGGGGGAACAATTAGGGGAATTACATCCTCTTATTTTAGGATTACTTTTGAGATAATTTGGGGCACAAGTTATAGGTATGGGGCTCTATTAAATAACCTGCTTGAAATATATTTCTAAGATATATAACACTACCACAAGAGGTCTAATACTGATTTTCTATCTAACTTATAGAAATTTTACACTCCTAGCTAGACCAACTACAACATATTAAATTTAATATTTTTTACTTTTCTTCACTTGTAATATATCTCCAAGATATACAACACTACCACCAGAGGTATAATACTGATTTTCTATCTAACTTATAGAAATTTTACACTCCTAGCTAGACCAACTACAACATATTGAATTTTATATTTTTACCTTTCTTCACTTCACCATTTGTAAAAGATAGTAAATATCACTTATTCATAAATAAACATCAAAAGAGAGGGAGGGTAAGGTATAAATAAAGTCTTATGATTAAAAGGGATTACAAATACTTGTAGGAGTACAACATACTTAGCTACAATTGCACCATTATAGATAAGTTTCATGATATCTCAAGCTTCAATCACATAAGGAGAGAGAGTTTGAGGAGAAATGACAAATGTAAAATTATAAGCTCCTTTAATGAATGAACTATAAATATGTATGTAGTTGATTAGACATATTCTTATAGATTTCAAATAAAGGAGTTTATGAACCTAACTAAAATAGTATAAGTACATCTTATTTAGTGTATAAACTTTGTATAAAGTACTAGTTACATTCATATACATTATTAATGATCCATTAAAGTAAAATAAAGTGGAATACTTGCAAGGAAACTAGATGTATTTACATAGACAATAAATATTCTATTATTTTGATAGTGTTTGTTTGTAAATAGAGTCAGCCCTTCTAATATACTAGGTAGTAGTATACATATAATGGATAGATGCGTCTTGCCCTCAAGAAGCATGAGATCCCACTCTTCGCCATCATGGCCTGAAATGGTATAACAACATTATGTCAGAAGATTCCTAGTTACATATAAAATAAGACAATAAAACTCCATAGCCCACTAAGGAGGCTTGAGGAGAGGTTTTATGAGGACTACATTATAATAGTTCTAGTAGGATTTGTTAATCTATCAATGATAAATCGATGAGGTTAAACATTTTTAAGTTGATAAGAGACTCATGAAAAAGCATATTTGTTAGAGATACTATGCATAGGTAATGTGGGAATCATAGAATTTTTTCTATCTTTGTGGTACTATGAATAACTTAGGGTCTATCCACATGGCACTTTTTAAATGTCTTTGACTATTTAGTCCTTCTAGAAAAACAAATGTCTAGTTATAATGCTTTGGCATCCACCCTTTTTTCATTTACTTATGCACCAAAGTCAAAACAAGTGTCCTATTCAAGTTCCTTTGGATTTCAACACTTGTCCATTTGCCACTCAATCATTACCAATGGCCCTTATCTTCAGCTCATGGACCAAAATTGATCTAGATGCCAATTCTTAATTAAGATGATAGATATGTTTTTTTAAATTATCTTGGGACCCATCTTCATGTCCTACCATTACCTTGTATCTTGTCTAAATTATTCATATCTACACTCTTAGCCCATCCTCATTCTTTATCTAGGTTTGAACTCAAAACTTAGCATCCTAGGTTCCCTTTAGTAGTGAATAAGTGAGATTCCTATACATGGCATGATTTCACTCTTTCACTTGGTTGATGGTCTTTGATGTATGTGCCCCTAGGAATTTGGCCATAGATGAGTGGGATTATGCCATGTAGTACAATCTCATTGATTTAGGGGCTTACAAGATTCATATAATATTTTTATCTATCTAAAGGTGATGATCGAGTGAGATGATGCCACATGGAAGGCCCTAACTTGTCTAGGATCTTAGGGAAACTCAAGACTTAAACCTACTTTTATTTTCATCAAATGATCAAGATCATGCAACATGGATTGATCTCATTCATCTAGGTGATTAAGGAAACTCAAGACTTATGCTTCTACCTAAAAGCTTTGAATGAGTTTTACCATGCCATATGGCATAAAATCTCTTATCTAAAGGGTCACATAGATTCAAAATGTGTGTCTATGTCTGTAAGTTTTAGGTGAACAAGATGATGCCATATGTATGGTCCTCACTTAATTGGATGTTATATTATCTTTGGAGTATGTGCCTCTACCTATTAGTCATGGATAAGTGGGATCATTCCATGTGGCATGATATTATTTATCTAGATACCTAGGACTTGGCCATTTCACTATTTTACTCTAGAAGAATAATATGGAGACATATAATGATCTCATTAATCTATACACTTGAAGGTTCATGTTTAACTCTAAATTGGATAAGGATCATAATATGGGGTAAATAGGGTTAAGAATATAGAAGTGAATAATCAAAAGGGTGATAAATAGATCTATAGTAGGATAATTAATTATAAAACTCAAATAGAACATAGACTAAAATTAATATGTTGAAATATGCTAAAAATGAAAAGTACAACTATGTTAAATATTGTAATGAAAAAGAAATAAGAAACTTAGATGGTTATGATGCTAATATAGATCAAGATATAGAATAGGTAGGAAGTATAATAGAATAATATTATGGAACAGTCACCAAATTCTAGATTAAGTACCTTTGTAGCCTCAAACACTTACATCATCCTAGGATAATTATGTCAACACTGGTGTCTAGATTAAATGCAAGTGTCCAGTACATAATACTTATTGAAACTAGATGTGACCACCTAGATGCTTGTAGGTTTATCATCACCTTCACTATAGTGTATTTAGATCTAGGCCATGGACTATCAATCCTTTTCAAATGATTAAACCCTAGTTCTTAATCTTCATAGTGACCTTGGTAAAAATGGGTTAGTGGGATCACAGTGTCAATATAACCCTAGAGTCCCCTTTTTTAATGGGTATTGTCTATAACGAAAATACTCTAAATAGGGCCTCAAACTAATTTATTTTTCCCTTGATGTCTTGGATTATATGTGTACAAGGGTGCAACATGTGGAAATAAAGTATAATAGTGGCCTAGTTTGTAACTTGGAAAATTAGGATTTTTGGCTACTCCTTCAAAATTTTAGACCTGTAGGTGCGTTGTTCCTATGACTAATATGAGAATAGGAGAAGATAGGAAAGTTCTTTCTCAATTGAATGCTCTTTAGTATGAATACTAGGTGAGTTTAGAATGAGGAGTGATCATGCATATATACTAATCTTATCAGGAGTATATCTCACATAATTTCACTTAGATTAATAATTAGGATACATTTCATTCATGAATTAGATGGATTTAGGGAATTGGACACTTGCATCAGAACAAGACACCTAGGTCAATGTAGGTGTATGTCTAATATGTAAGGTCCATGGATTAATAAAATATGTTTAGGCTCAAAACTTACAAAGTCATAAGATAAGTAGGTTTCAAGAATTTAGGGAAAGATAAAAGGCCTGGGTCATCAACTTAAAATTGGTCATACTAAGAGATATTCCAAGGGGCATAAGAGATAGAAGATGTGAGATTTGTGGAAGTGGGAAAAGTCTAAAACTGAGAGGAATAACCAAGGTCTAATTTTTCTAAATGTACAATACTAAAGTGCTATATAATTCATAAATATCATCTACATTTTCCCCATTTAATCTAGTAATTAAATTTTTAGTTTAAAGGAAATTAATGCATACCTAGGTGTCTATAACAAACCTTACCTTTTTAAGAGCCCAACATGAGTGATTTTATAGTGATTGACCTTAACCAAAGAGAATGTTATAATATATAATCAATGCATATAATCTAAAATGGAAAGCATTTGAAATAATTGAAGTTGAAAGCGAAAGTTTTAGGAGTACACATGTGTATTGATGAAACTACATTGCTCATTGGCAATTTGATTTTGAAATATGTATCATTATGAATATAGAGTTGACATTAATACAAATATATAAATCTATAAACTACATAATTACTAGGTTATAAATATGATTGGGTTGCATGGTTGAGTTAATATTAACTATCAAGTGGAAACTCACATCTCTCTTTAAGTTTGGGTGCATGCGTCCTCTAATATATATTTGTGTGTGTGTGTACACACACACACATATGTATATATATATGTGTGTGTGTGTGTGTATACACACACACATATGTATATATATGTGTATATATATATGTGTGTGTGTGTGTGTGTGTGTGTGTGTGTGTGTGTGTGTGTGTGTGTGTGTGTGTGTGTGTGTGTGTGTGTGTGTGTATCGATGAAACTACATTGCTTATTGGCAATTTGATTTTGAAATATGTATCATTATGAATATAGAGTTGACATTAATACAAATATATAAATCTATAAACTACATAATTACTAGGTTATAAATATGATTGGGTTGCATGGTTGAGTTAATATTAACTATCAAGTGGAAACTCACATCTCTCTTTAAGTTTGGGTGCATGCGTCCTCTAATATATATTTGTGTGTGTGTGTATACACACACACATATGTATATATATATGTATATATATATATATATATATGTGTGTGTGTGTGTGTGTGTGTGTATACACACACACATATGTATATATATATGTATATATATATGTGTGTGTGTGTGTGTGTGTGTGTGTGTGTGTGTGTGTGTGTGTATCGATGAAACTACATTGCTTATTGGCAATTTGATTTTGAAATATGTATCATTATGAATATAGAGTTGACATTAATACAAATATATAAATCTATAAACTACATAATTACTAGGTTATAAATATGATTGGGTTGCATGGTTGAGTTAATATTAACTATCAAGTGGAAACTCACATCTCTCTTTAAGTTTGGGTGCATGCGTCCTCTAATATATATTTGTGTGTGTGTGTATACACACACACATATGTATATATCTGTGTGTGTGTGTGTGTGTGTGTGTATATATATATATGTATATATATATATATGTGTATATATATATGTGTATATATATATATATACATAGATAAATACATATATATGTGTGTGTGTGTGTGTGTGTGTGTGTACACACACACACACATTATGGACACATTCCCCCAACCTTGGAGAGAGAGGTCAATTTCCACTTGACAATTGAGATTAGTTCGACCATGCAACCCAATCATATTTATAACCTGGTGACTATGAGTGAACAAATTCAACCTATACTATATATTTGATGAGGATAGATAATGTAATAAATTCCAACCTATAAAATTGGAATGTTTGACTGATTTAACCACCTCAACCATGCTAAAAGTGAACCAACTATTATAGTATATTGGCTCAATATAGTCTGTAAAATTCCATCCTAGTGGGTGATTAGAGTTCATAGAAGAGTTTTGAAATATGAAACTAATTTTGGTTTTGTAATATTAGGTGCACATTAAATAACATAAGCATCTTATATGTGTCTCATGGTGAAACTATGTATAAAATGGGTATCAATGTATACAATTCTACCAAAAATGTGCATTTGAATCATATAACTATGGTATGGCCAATTTAGAAATTTTAGCAAGTGTGGGTGACATGTTACCATAACATGCCCCCCATTATATATGAATAAATATTAAAATTGATATAGTTTTCAATGTAGAGGACACATTCTCAAAAATACCCCCACTATAATCTAGGTATGTTGCATACTGAGTAAGCGTGGAGAACATGTTTCCAAAACATGCCCCCACTAAATCTAATATTGTGAACATTTGGAAGCCATTCCTATATTATATTACCCCAATGAATCTAAAATTATGAATGTATGGAATACATGACTCTCTTACATTCCCCCACTTATATTACCCCCTTTGAGGTGAGGGAATAATATAAAATCATAATTACCTCACCTCAAAAGGATAAGATAACCATATAACTATGAATGAACCATGTAGCATATATGAGGACATTTCTAGGTAAATGTATCATTCAAACAACATAATGTGATCACACTAAGGCCTAAGATGCATGATAAATATAATGGAAACATATAGATAGTAATAATATGAGCTTAAAAATAAATCAAACACATACACACAATAACACTCAATAGAAAATCAATAATCAATGGTCTAAGGAGACCAAAAACAAGGGACATGTTCAAATGACACAAAATTGAATGGGCATGACTTAGTCAAATGTCCGAAATATCAAGAATGAAATATTCAAATGTCCTTACATAAAATAGTGACATATCAAATTTAAAATAAGTAAACAAAGGCATGATAGCCATAAATAATGGAATATATTCAAATTATCAACAAAAAAGATAATAACAACACAAGACACTCAAGGAAGTGCATAAATGAAATCATAAGAAGCCATCATAAACATATCATATTAGCACATGGATACAAAATGTTAATAGAAAATTTCAAGTACATATCATATAAAATATAATATAGAATATATAAGTATGGATAAAGTCATGTGTAAGTAAATAAAATCAAATATGATAATGTAAAGTGACCATAGAATCATATAACCTGGATGGATCATGATCAAATAAGTTGGATGCCCCTAAAAACTTGGTGATGTGAGAAGAGGGATGGTTAGACATCTAGTGCATAAAAATTGTATTTGTGTATGCCTATATCAAACTCAAATAGAGGCATGAAACACGTGTATATAGAAGTAATTGATATCTTATCCATCAACATGGAATTAACACATAGATGCCAAGGAGCCAATAGAATATGTAGATGTCAAAAATATTTTTTGGTTTTTTTTTTTTGGTATTTTTATAATAGATGAAGAGAATATCCTATGATTTCATCTAATGGATGCTCTTAAGTATCTCTCCACTCAATACATAGTGCAATAAATTAATGGTACTACCAAGGAACATTCATAGGTGCAACATCTATCACTTTAGTATTTATGATGATGTACATATGTATAATAGGACTCTGTGGTCATGAATAAATAGTAGGAGTAATAAGGGTTTGTGTAACCCATCATTGAATTATCTAAGGATTTTTTAAAATAATAGAGATAGGAACATGTGTAGGTGCTCTATATGTGTGTGTGTGTGTGTGTGTGTGTGTGTGTGTGTGTGTGTGTGTGTGTGTGTGTGTTACATAGTAGCTGAGGATTCCACTAAATCTACTATATGTATTTGATACAATGGTCTCTAGAGTATTAGCTAATTAGTAAATGGGATTTATTATTGCTTACCCTTTTGAGTTAGATTATCCCTATTATACTTGATAATTAACTATCTGGGTATAAACTTCTCTTGTTCAAGAGGATGCTCATATGGAACTCTAGAAACTATAATTACTTGATTGGCATGAATATATTTGACACACCCATGTACTATATAATGTATTACTCAGAGATTATATATCCAAGGGCATCCCAATAACATATCAAAGACACCCATGTAAGGTATAACTAAAAAGGTAGTAACCACATCTCTAAAACCCACCTATAAAGGTAATTCAAACTCACCAAGGACCTACAATGAGGTCCCATTGAATTCTCTGATTGATCTAGTATAAAGGTGTACATCATGATGAGTATAACACAAGTACATAAGTAATGTCATGGTGTAAACATTATCTCTTGAATCATTATCAATCACAACATTGGGTATAGGTTGGTGATCAAGGTATTCATGAATGAATAAAGAATGAAGATCAAAGATGCATCCTTAATCTCACTATCATAGAAAATAATATAAGGTCTTTGAACCATATTAGGTTTATGCCATGTATATGTATCAATAATCTCATCTAGTGGGTGCTCATAGTGTGATGAAGGGACATGTGTGTTTATAACATTTGTACCTCCACATATTTATTATAATGGTCTTATAAAGGATTGTTAAATATATTTTGTTTTTGGTCATCACTAGTTTGTGAACCTAATTCCTTTAGAGGATAATAAAATTTAATATTTTGGTCATCGATAAGGTCCTAGATCATATTCTTCAATGTAAAACATCCATTCATAGAATTCCCTAATCCTTGGTGATAATCACAATAAGCATTCACATATTATCCTTTAGGTAGAGGCTGACTCATATCAACCTCTATAGGATGGGGGAGAGAGAGATAAGATAACACTCCACTAACTATGTAAGTAATGAATTTGGAGACTCAAATAAGCATGAGAAATATCTTCTTAATGCATTTGATAAAACAAGCCAATTATGTTGCTATAAAATTGAAATAACTATCGTAGTTGTTTCCTTTTTAGGCTTAGGAGGTTTTAATTTGTATCATATTTTAATTATAAACTTGGTATCAAATGTAGATATATATGGTGTGTTTACTACATAATTAAGTTTATTTAATGAAATAATCTTCATTTCATGGTCTCGAATAACATTCCATAAG